>CM053773.1:145310003-145327761 GCA_028658325.1 Potorous gilbertii
TCCACCAACAATGAATCAGTGTCCCAACTCTCCCACATCTTCTCCAACATTTATCATCTACCTGTTCTGTCATGTTAGCCAATCTGATAGGTGTGATATGGTATCTCAGAGTTGTTTTGATTTGCATCTCTCTAATCAATAGTGATTTAGAACATTTTTTCATATGACTATAGATAGTTTTCACCCATCACTTTCCCTCTCAAGAGTTCTCCTTACAATCATGAAGTGAACTGAGAGCAGAGAGAGAGACTGTTCCTTCCATGGATGCCTGTAGCTGCCTCAGGAAGTTGCCAGTGAAAGGCTCCAGGGAGAAAAGATTAAAAGCTTACAGCAATTTGGGAGGCAGAACTGGGAAGGGTTGAAAGATAAAGGCTAGTGTAGATGTCTTGAAGAAAATCCCTGAAACTGGCTATGATGAGTGAGGTAGTTGGGGTAAGTCCCATCAATCCCAATTTGTTGGCCATACATTTCTTGGGGATGAGACCACAGCTTTCTGAGAGGCTAGCCTCCCACTCCACCTCCTTTGGAGGCCACTTCTCTAGACCATAGCTTAAGTAGTAGCAAAAACCTGGGGCTAGGAAACATAGTACAATGGAAAATGACTTGGGTTTGGCATCAGAAAACAGGCTCAAATCCTTTCTCTGTGGCTAACTAACACTATGATTTTGGACATGTCATTTAATCATCCTGCACCTCAGTTTCCTCATCTGTGAACTAAATGACTATGCAATCCAGTTTTTAATCTATGATCCTCCGAAAGAGGAGCCAGACATTATCATTGTGACTGTATCAGTAACTTTAAACAAGTCACCTATCATTTTTGTGCTTTAGTTTCTTCATCTTTAGAATGGGGATATTAATACCTTTCCTTCTAACCTCAGAAGAACATTTTGGACAATGGATTTAACACTTCAAGGGTTCTTAGAGATCATCTATTTTAGGATATTTTAGAATAAGGAAGCAGAGGACCAGAAAGATCCAGTTACTTGCTCCAAACCACACAGGCAGAGTACAAATGACAAGGCTGGGATTAGAACCCAGGGCCACAAACTCCAGGGCCAACATTCTTTCCACTGTATCACACAGCCTGTTTGTTGTGGGGATCAAACAAACCTAAAAGTGCTTTGAAAAGCATCATGAATTATATGCCAAAATGAGGTAGTCTTTTCTAGACACACTCTGGACATGATTATTCCCTGAGGTTATAACATTACATAACATCAGAATAAAATTTTGCAAAGAAGGAATCATTGGTTGTTTTTTTTTCACGGAGAAAACCAAACATCTACCATATTAATAGCTTTTTTTTAAAGGAAAAAAAGGCTTTCATTGCTTACAGTACCATTTCAAAAGCTTGAAATTAACATTTGCTTATTGTTGGTTTAATCTCTTTCCATTTGGCAGATGTTGAATCCAGCTCTAGTTTCAAAGGGAGATGCAAGTAAAGCTGGTCCTACTTATGTGCTACAATATTGTGGGGGTTGCTCAGCGCCAGGCTGGGGACAGCATCCGACAGCAGCAGCTGCCGGGCTGATGCTGAGCTCGCTGGAGCCACTGGCCCATTGCTTTGTGCAGTGGGGCTCCCTTGAAGATATTGGCTCATTTTGATTTTAATCTCCTACTGACAATCTGGTCCCCCTTTAAAGCAGGAGATTGGGAGAAGTGGTGTAGAACTTATCAGCAATTTTGATTTCAAACCGTGCAAAAGGGGGAAAAAATCACAAGGTAGTCACAAGCCATTTGTTTACCAAAAACATCAATATCTGCCCCTCCAGGAAACTTGATTCAGGTTTGTCACTGAAGTATGAATCCAGCTGTCAACAGCAATATGTCTCTCTTTGTCAAATGTCTCTCATCTTTTAAGTCCTGTAGGCATTTTCAGAGAACTGTCCTTGGCTGATGTCCTCATGGTGAAGCATCCTAATGGACTCAGATCATTGTGCGGTGGTTGAAGCAAAGTTATTCATCATAATTTAGCAAAACCCCTAAATGCCACTTGCATTTTTTTGTGGAATTTCTCACACATAATAGCAAGCATCTGGAAGCCTTCAAGAGCCAGGTACACTCTATCACCAAATATCAGACTCCTGTGGACTTGTCTTAGATCCCAACTTAGTACCTGTAACATAACAAAGAAGAGTTTTTTGTTTATTTGTTTTGTTTTTAAATTCAATCTGTATCCATAACATATGAGCCCTGGGCTAAGATTTGGCCCCTGTTTCATTTAAAGATTAGAATCAATAGCAAGCCACATCTGTATGACTCCATTTAAGGATTTCTTGACTAAGATACTGAAGCGATTTGCCCTTTCCTTCTGCAGCTCATCTTACAGATAAGGAAACTGAGGCAAATGGGGTTAAGTGATTTGTGCAGGGTCACCCAGCTAGTAAATATCTGAGGTCAGATTGGAATTTAGGTCTTCCTGACTCATCTATCTATCTATCTATCCATTTATGTATTGATACTATGTATCTATCAATGTATCTATCGATCTACCTGTCTGTCCACCAGCTACCATAAAAATTTCGCAAAAGTTTACAAAAGCGCTTTCCCTACAACAACCCTTTAAAGTAGGCAATAAAAGCATATCACCCCCATATTCCAGGTGAGGCTAAAAGAACAAGTTACAGTACCCATGGTCACACTAAGCATCTGGACCTAGGTTTCCTGATTCTGAGCCCAGGGCCCTTATTTATCCACACTAAGTGGAGAACTTAACAATTAAAAGAAGAAAGCAACTACATGGCACTGTGGATAGACCACTAGGCTTAGAATCTGACATCTGAGTTCAAATCTCAGCTGCTTACTAGTGATGCAGTAGTGGGTAAGTCATTTCCCTTTATTTTTCTCAATCTGAGATTCCCCATCTGAAAAACGAAAGGGTTGCGCTCAAAGGTCTGTTAAGTCCTTTCCAGCTCAAAACCTACAAGCCTCTGACACATTGCCAGCTTACTCCTTGGCTTCAGGGTAAAATTGAATGGACAATCAGATCTTTCTTAAAGGTAAGGATAAAAAAGAAGACAGACCTGATACCAAAATATTACTTCTGTATTCATCACAGGAGACCCTTAAAATAAACTTCCACAGGCCATGATGGTAAGATAAGCAAAGGACCAGATGAATGTGAAGGTCTTAAGGGAATTGAACCTATTTTTAATAATGTTCTAGTATGGACAGATACCAGGCTTTTTTTGGTCTTATAATATGTGGACTGTTTTGACAAAGAAAGGCTCTGTAGCCCTGTTTTTAGAACAAAAGAAATAGGCCAAGTCTGTGGATGGTACATTGCACCATGATACAATAGCTCCTCCTGCTGTATCTTAATAGGCTAAATTTCCAGAGATTTTTATTTGACTCATTTTAGAAAATAATATTGCAAAGGTACAGCTCTTCCCTTTCTTAATTTCCTGATCAACCTACTCATTGCACCTTTCCTTGTCATGGAATGGAACGTATTGTTTTTATCTTTTAGTCTTTTTTCTCCTTAATCTTGTTTTCCTTCCCAAAATTATCACCTGTTTTTCTAATCTCCCTGCCTGGTTAGATTCAGTGATGTCTGCTCTGAAGACACCTGGCCAATATTCTTTGCTATCTACCAGTCAGCATCTAAAAGATTGGCTCATCTAGTGAAATTGCTTCAATTTTAAAAAAATCACTTAAAAGCCCGACTGTTTTAGGAGGTTTTTGTAATATTTGATGGATAGAGCTCTCCCTGTTGACTGTCAAACCACCTCAGATCCATCACCACCTTACTGACCCTTAAGGAGGTTGCTGTAATCAATCAAAAAGCATTTATTAAGCATTTACTACATACCAGCCAATGTGCGTGGAATTGGAGCTGACTCTAGACACAACTGAAACATAACTGGGTTTGTCTTCAAGAGCACAAGTCTCCCGATTCCCTGTGTCCTGATGCTGTCTGCCCTTCCTATCAAAAACTGGTTTCAGGAAAGGATGTTAAACTTACTCACACTGAGTTATCAGTGACTGATACCAGGGATGTGTAAATCTTAATAGAACTAAAGGAACGAAGAATTCCTTTATTCAAATTCAAATTTAAGAACAATACAAGAATATAATATAATAATATAAGAATTCAAATTCAGAATTTCAGGAATAGATCAGGGGATATATGTTGAAGATATATTTTTTGTTTGTTTCTCTTTTTTATCGTAATTCATTTTTAGTTTTCATCACTCACTTCCACAGCATTTTGAGTTGAAGGTATACTTTAAGGACAGTGGTCCTCTCTGGCATCCCTCAAATAATACTGTGTAGGCAGACACCTGTAGGCTGTCATATAATTAAATTACCTGGAACTGTGTGGCCCTGTATGAGGCCACATCTGCCTGCATGAGTAATTAACTAAATGGAGTTAACTCCTCTGGGACAGATTCTCAGAGGGAACCACACTAGTCTGAGCCTTGGCTTAGCACCAGAGGTAGTGTGCAATAGAGACAGGACTGAATTTGAAGTTATAGAAATTGAGTTCAAATGTTCACTCTGCTGCTTCCTACCCTCGTGACGTTGGACAAAACCCTCACCTTTTCATGCATCAGTTCATTTATCTATACAATGGTGCACCTGGCCTAGTTAACCTCTACTATGGAGATCACACAGTTCAACAGAATAAGCACTGGTCTCAGAGTCAAAAGATTGGAGTTCAAATGCTGCCTTTGTCACCTACTCTGTGTGACCTTGGACAAGTCACCTAAACTCTTAAGGCCTTGATTTCTTCATCAACAAGATTAGGGGGTTGAACAACATGGCCTTTAAGGTCTCATCCTGCTCTAAATCTATGATCTAAAATGGTAGAAAAACACCTGGCTGCAGAATACAAATCCTAGTATTTCTTTTCTCTGTAGTAGGCTGACCACAAGATGGCACTGCCATTCTTCTGATTACCTTCTGAGCTAGCGAGGCCTTGAAGGAAAGCCCAGGGTCAGAGAAATGCACTTAGACAGAAAACCCTGGCAAACAAACAGTCCCTCCCCCCAACATTTTTTATTTCCTGTAATGATTTATTAAAGTTACAATTTATTTTAAAGGAATACATGATCACCGAGACTTCAAGCACATTTATGAGGGGAGAAACAGGAACACAGGGAAAATGAGATACTTAAAACAGCAACATAGGAAGCAGTCCTATGGTAAATAGCAGAAAAAGATTTTTGCAGGAGATGAATATTAGTGAAAGCTAAAATGATTTTCTTTTCTAAAAGTGACTCTGTTTTCAAGTCCCTAAATTCCCAAGTGAATATTTAAATCTTTTATTTCCCCTTAGAAAAATCTTCTTATACTCATTCTGGTTGTGCTCCTATGAATTTTTATATTATTTATTTTACGTCTAGCAGTCCCTTAGGAAATTAGGCTCCCCTTAGGGCATTTGTGGCTGGCATTGGAAGGATGGTGGAAGTTTGTGGGGGAGAAGGGATTATTTCTAAGTTATGTGCAATTGAGGAGGACTTTACAGAGATACACATGGAGAGGCTGCCTTGTGTAGAGAAAACAACAGTATCAGTGAGATTACTGATCCATCAAAGACTAAAGAGTAGAAAGTAACTGTTGGTAGGTGCTCATTGCAGTCCATCAGAAACTACTTTTCTGAGTAGTTTATCTCCGTATATGGAAAGGAAATGACCAAAAGAACAACCCTGTTGGTGATCAGATTGGAAACTGATACATAAAGGACTGGTTAAAAATCTGGTAATATTAAGCTGGAAAAGAGAAGATTTAGGAAGCTATGATGCATGTCTTCAAATATTTAAAGAACTGTCACATGAAAAAGGGATTAAATTATTACCCTAGAGGTCATAAATATGAACCATGGGTGACAGGTGCAGAGCAGCAAAAAACCTTTGTTGTGGGGAAAAAAAAAAGAAAGAGGAAATGTGTTTATAAACAAACCCCAGAGTGTCTCAGAGTAGATGGAAGTACCTGGGGACTTGGGTTCTAATCCTGGCTGTGATATTTAAACTAGTTGTGTTACACTAGGAAGATCACACATCTCCCTATCCTTCAGCTTTTTCATCTGTAAAATAAGGGGACTGGATGTCAATATCACCATCTTGTCTAGCATTTATACTTTAAGGTTTGCAAAGCACTTGACAAATATCTCTTTTGAGCCTGAGGAGAACATTATCATCTCAATTTTAGAGATGAGGAAACTGAGGCAAACAGAGGTTAAATTACTTGCTCAGGGTCACTAGTAAGTATCAGATTTTAACTTAGATCTTCTAGACCCCAGGACCGACACTTTGTCCACCTGGCTACCTAGTTACCTCTGTTATCTCTAAGGCTCCTTTTTGCTCTGTCCTATGATCCTGTGAAACTTGTTTCAGTGACAAAGGCTACACAGTCTGAGCTAAGTGATGCTCAGCTGACTTGACAGCAGTCTAAATCCCTGCACTCATTTAACTAAAGTCTCACTTGCAGAAATAAAGAATACAGTTGGCAAATGTTCCTAAGGAACTTTTGCAAGTCTTCACTGTTCAGTGAAATAGATAATTTCAGTTAAAACTAACACCTAGTTGTGGAGGCAGCTTTTCCTCTGGGCGAGTGTGGATGCCAGGTACCAGCAATCATCTGTTGGCTTAATATAAGCTAATGCCAGCCTGGCTCTTTAGAAGTCACCCAGGTGGCAACGTTCTATTTTTCAAGTGCTTTTCCTTCTCTTCTCTACTCACCGCCCCTACCACCATCACCATATTTGCCTTATCTCTCTCTGTCCCTTTCCTAATTCTCTTTACCACACTGTCTTTGCCGTCTCATTCTGAGCCAACTCACTGACATTTTCCAGCTTTTCTTAAAAAAAACTGAGCGTGTGGCAAGAGCTCCCCCTACTGATACTAAGAGAAAAGACAGTACCATTAGATAAGACTGAGGCTTTCCAAGAGGAAGTTAAAAAATATTGTTTCCTCAAATTCTTTAGGGAAATCCCCTTTTTACTTATTTTTAAAATATATTTTCTTATTTACCGTGAGCTTGACAGGCACCAGCAAACACATACACACACTAGTATTCAAAGAACAAAAAAGAGGATTGGATCTATACGAAAACTTGATCTTGTGTGTGAATATGAGAATGTTTATTGTATAGATACATAATACATAGATATATATACATACACATGTTACATAGTTTGTTTCTAAGTTTCTAGTGATTTTAATAAAGTAGTAATAAAATTTTTATATTTGTTTTTGCTCGCTTCTGAAGGAAGATCTAAGTTCAAAAAAGCTTCACACATGTCTGACCCTTAGGTCACTTAACCTCTGTCTGCTTTAGTTTTCCCATCGTAAAATGGGATCACAACAGTACCCACCTCTCAGGGTTGTTGTAAGGAAAGGAAGAGATGTTTGTAAAGTGCTTTGCAAACCTTAAAGGACTATATAAAGGCTAGCTATAACCATCGTTCTTTCCTTCAATGGGTTTTTGTTTGTTTTATTCATGTTTTCTGTTTTCTTTAGGATTGTATTTTCTTTCTTTTTTCTTTTGTCTTTGTCACCTCCCATTAACTCATCCTGATTTCTCCTTCCTTTTCCTTCATCTCCATTTAAGTTTTCTCTTGTGACAAATAAATACGGACAAAAGCAAATCAAACTTTTTTGATGTTGTCAAAATTTGTCCCATGGAACCCTGAAAAAGAAAACCGAAACACTGGCCATGGACAAAAATGTATATCTCATTCTACGCCTCCTAGTCTTCACTTTTCTGCCAAGAGGCAAGAAGTATGTTGGAGCCATCTTTGTCACCCTGCAGACAAACTCTTCCATGAAACATATCACTACCCCACTCAGTCACCTAAGGAGCAATTCTTGGTGGGCTTTAAGGGAAAACTTCAACTATTTCCCTATGGATCCTTCTTTTGTACCAAACCTTGCCACACAAACCAGTCACTTTTTTCATATTAAAGGCATTGAAGTACATTGCTAAATTATAAATATAAGTTGGAAGTAGTAACATTAGAAACCTTCACATAAATCATGGTATCAGATTAGTTAGTCAGTCTTTAACAGGGCTCCAAGGAAATAGGAGAAAAAAGAAACCAAGTACATTTTAATGTAGGGATGGAGAAAAATCATGGAATCTGGAAAGGACATCAGAAGTCATCTAGTCCAACCTTTCCCTGTGTGAGACTTCTCTCTCCATCATAAGAAGTATTCACCCAACCTCTACTTAAAGGTTTTTAAAGAAGCTGAAATCCTCTTGAGGTAGCCCATCCTACTTTTTCATAATTCTAAGTGTTGGGTAATCTCCTTCCCCTTATAATAATCGTACATAAGTATACAGAGTTTTAAGATTTGAGGGACTGGCTAAACTAGAGATCACCAAGAAAAACTTAGGAAGCCCAAAGTCTACTTGTTCTTTTATTGAATATTTAAAACATAATTTGTTATTCACAGGACACTGATCAACTATATGTTACCTTTTCATTGATATGTAAAAATGTATATATCGAAAATTATAGAGGGCTAGGTAATGGAGTAAGGATTGGACTCATGTCAAGAAGGCTTGAGTTCAAATCTTATTTAGAGAGTAGTTGTGTGACCCTGAGTAAATAACTTAACCTTTCTCTGTCTCAGTTTCCTCATCTCTAAAATAGGGGTAAATAGTAGTACCCACATTACACAACTGTTATAAGGATCAAATGAGATAACATATGCAAACTACTTTGTAAACCTTAAAAGAACATATATATATATATATATATATATATATACATACATATATATATGCTGTTGTTATCATACATGATAAAAAATGAATTGTCTTCAACGTCTTTGTTCTTTGGTGGGTTAAAACGTTTGCCTATGGAATCCTGAAGAACAAAATGTTAACCAACCAATCTGTCAATCTAGTACTTGGGAAATTATGAACAAAATCCACAGTGATGTAGTGCTATAGAAAAAGCAAAGAATTGGCAGTTCAAGGTTCTAGATTCAAATTCCAATTCTGCCCCTTTATGCTTTATGTGACTGACACACAATTTACACCGAACTTTAATTTCTTTATCAGGCCAATGAAGGGGTTGAACTAGATGCCTTCCTAGGATTTCTTCTAGCTCTAAATCTATGAAAGTCAGGGTCAACTCTTAATAACCTCAGTTTGACAAAAGCCTCTCTCATATATATTGTCCTCTTTGGAGATATTTTTAATGATATCAAATAAATCTCATCTCTCTCAGTTTCTAACTTAATTGATGGAGAAAAACACCATTTGGGTACGGTACTGTAGCACCAATGTGATACCCACTGCAGCCTCTGTAGGCATTCATGCATATTTCCAGGATAAATTTGCAAAATGTAAACCCTCTTCCTCAAAGAGAAAACCATGACATGTATTCAAATTCTAGAAAGTCCATTCCACCATAATAACAATGAAATCTGTACACATTATCAATGCAGGAAGCATGACCATCCCCAAATCTTCATCAGGCCTCCCCACAGACAACCTCCCTTACACAAAAATCACTCCCTCTCTCACTCACTCTAGCTGTTCTGACTTCTCTTTCTTTCTTTCTTTCTTTCTTTCTCTCTCTCTCTCTCTCTCTCTCTCTCTCTCTCTCTCTCTCAGCTCCACTTTTCCTGCTCTATCTGTTGCCAAGCTCCTCCCACCATGCCATGGGACTTAGGATGTGGGCTGGTCTCAAGGCAACATAAGCCTATTAAGGGGCAGCGAAGATCTTCAAATTCCCTTAATATTACAGGTACCCATACAAAAAGCTATAAAATTCCCCCAGAAAGCAGATGTGAGAGAAGACATAAAATATAAGTTTCCTGTACATCAGATCTGTGTCTCTTCCTCTAGTTACAATTTCCTTAGGGCAGAGACAATATCATTTATCATTTCTATATCACCTAGAATAATGTTTGTCACTGAGTAAATGTTTTTTGACTTACTGATCTTGCTATTTTAATTGAAATAATCAATATTCATTTCTAATACTAAGAGACATAACAGTGCTATCATGGTGATGGCACTGTATTTGAAGTCATAGAACCTAGGTTCAAATCCCAACTCTACTATTTATTTATATATATTTACTAATGTTTACTAATTGTGTCACCTTAGGTAAGCAATTTCATCCCTGTGGGCTTCAGTTGTTTTCTCTGTAAATGGTGGGAAGTCAACTATGTGATATCCAATATTGGTAAAGCACCTAGTATACTGCTGCAGACATAGTAGGTACTTAATAAATGTTTATTCTCTTCTCCTTTCCCTCCCCTCTCTCAGCTTCACTCCTGACTCTCTAGACTTCTCCACTCTGTCCTAGCTGCCTTTTCATCCTAAAAGCTTTCTTGACCCCTTTGAGTTCCTCCTCTGATTAGCAAGTTATTCTCTGACATCTTCATTTTGAGAAGTACCCAGGCTAGCCATGTCCATGTCTTCCCTCCTCCACTGGCTTTGCTTTTGACTCTCTGGACTTTTCTGCCACAGCCCTGCATGGGTAACTTCAAACTTCTTCCCCACCACTCCCTGTTTTGAGGCCCCTTTTTATGTTTTGTCTTCCCCCATTAAAAATAAAAGTTTCTCGAGAATAGAGGGGGAATTGCTTTCTGCATGTATTTGCATTCTCAGTACTTAGCTTGGTGCTTGGCAAATGGTATATAATATTCTTGGTGATCTTATTTGACTCCATGGTGCCTTTCCAGACTTTAAATAATAATCTTATGTCCTAGTACATCACTTACATGTTTCCATCTTCACCTGTAGCAAAGACTCTTATTCCCACCATTAATCATTTACTTTGACTTCACGGCCTGAAACAACTTTCCCCAATCTTTACTTCCTTATAGAGGTTGTCTCTCCCTATTATAATGTAAGCTCCTTGAAGGCACTACTGTCTTGCCTGCTTATTTTTGCATTCTTAGAGCCTAACACAGTGCTTAATCCATCATAAGCATTTGATAAACTCTTTTTTTATTCTTTCACCCATCAATCCATCCTTCCATCGATCCATCCATGTATTCATTCATCTCTTCAAGAACTGTCAGAGGCAAGTGAGTCACCTGTAGTAGGTGACTTATTGTGACTGAGAACAAATGAATGGCACCTGCTCCTTCTTGTAATCAAATGAAAGGATTGGATGTGAAGCCATGTTGTAGCTTAGAGGATAAACTTGTTATTAGAACAAGAGAGGAAGTGGCCTAAGGGTAATGAGATATGTTAACCTGAGTCATCACTTGCATGCGAAATGTATGCACAGCAAAGCCATCAGAGCAATATAGCTAGGGAAGCATTTAGAAGGATCCATATAGTTGATTATTGAGTCCCTTTACAAATGGCCCATGGGAAATGAAAAGCAAAGCAAGAAAAGTGCTGAGTGTTGGGCAAAAGAGCATGAAATGAATGCCTTTCTATTCTCAATTAAGTGGCATGAGAGGGAGGGGTCCTCAAGAGAAGTAACAGGGTAGGCTGCCACAGATAGAAGAGGTAAGGGCAGAGACAGGCTCCTCATCTGTTGCCATTAGAAAGGAGAAGGGTGAGTAATTGCCCAAGGCTCATAACTCATAATTATCCATATCCCCGAGGACAAATTAAAGAATATGCCAATAACATCCTAAAGTGAGGTTATAGGTCCTGAAAACTGACAAGTTCCCAATGATTCTCTGATTCCTCAGACCCACGGATCCTGTAGACTGAAAAGGGGATGGAATTTTCTTTCCATTGGGGAAATGAAAGACTGAGAGGACCCCAGCTACTGCACCCCAACTACTGCATCATGGGTACTCCCAACCAACTCCTGCCTCCTGTCCTGGCTAGTCAGTATCTAACATAATGTTTCAGAAAAAAAATTGGTTGGGGGCCTTTAGGGAAGAATTCAGAGCAGTCACACTGACAATCTCTTTTAGAGGATCAAAGTAAGAAAGACTGAAACAACCCAGCCTCTCTCCCCTTCCCACACATCCTTTGTTGCAATTCTGTGAAGATGTGACATGGTACTCCAGGGGCGGGCATCCTTTAGTTAAGGTTTTAAGAGGCGCTTGATAACACTTCAATGCCAGAAATGAATGTATAAAACATGAGGAATTGAAGTTGGCAGATAAGATTGAAAATGGGCTTCATAGCACTGGAATGACAGGATGCCATGAAGAATCTCAATCCCAGTTGAAAGGAGCCGCTATCTGGCAGCTAGCAAGGATGCTACTGGAACCAGGCAGAAAGAAGTTAGGCTCTTTTGTTGTGTTTCTGGGCAGTCAAAGCAAAATGCATTTCTAAGCTGTGAGCCACAGGGATGAAACTGCCTCTAACTCTCAAAGTAAATATCTTTGCTTTCAGAAAAATGATAATATAAAAATATAAATGTGTATATGTACTTATGTATGTATTTGCACTTTTGTACACTTGTGTACAGACACACACATATGTATATAAGAAATTACTGAACTGGTAAGAATATTAAGAAGTCTTCTGGTCTGCTCAATTTCTCAAGGCAGAATTTTTCCTATAAACGTATTAAAAATAATAATAGCAGGGGGGCAATTAATCTGCAAGCATTTATTGACTACATACTATCTTGTTCAGAGCTGGACTTGACCTGTGGAGGATAGAAGAAGCAGAAAGGACATTTTCCTTTTCCTCAAGGTGATCACCATGTAAATAAGTAGATATGTAACCTCATAAGACAGTGTTTTGATTTTGGTTACCTATGATTACATGGGTATAGGAGACTCCTTGTGAGGAAAGCTCCTCTACCAAGGCAGATCAGTCAGTCGATTAATATGTATTAAATGTCTGCTATGTACCAGACACAAAGAAGGGTAAGACATAATCTCCACTTTCTAGGAGCTCACAAAAAATATTTAAGTGACTTTGTACAGAGAAACTGCATACATAGGGTGATTTGGAAATAATTAACAGAGGGAAGGGACTTGAATTAAGGAGGATTAGGAAAGATTTCTTGTAGAAGGTGGAATTTTAGCTGCAACTTGAAGGAAGCCAGGGAAGTCAGTAGGCAGAGATGGGGAGGAAGAGCATTTCAGGAATGAGGGACAGTTGGTACAAAGGCATGGAGATGGGAAATGTAGTATCTTGTCGTAGGAAATACAAGGAGGGCAGTGTTACTGAGTCCCAGGTTAGGTGGGGAGTAGTGGGTGTGGTGAGGGTGAAAAGTGTAACAAGACTGGAAATGTGGGAGATGGGGGCAGAAAAATGAGAGAAGGTTATAAAGGGTTTGAATGCCAAACAAAGAATTTTATATTTGATCCTGAAGGTAATAAGGAGCCACTAGAATTGATCGAATAGGGGAATGACATGGTCAGATGTATTTTAGGAAGATCACTTTGACAGCTGAGAGGAGGATGGGCTGGAATGGGGAGAGACTTGTAACAGAAAGACCCATCAGAAGATTATTGCTATAGTCTGGATGTAAAGTGAAGAGGGTGTTGGCATTTTCTAAGGAGGAAAAGGGACATATGGGAAAGATATTCCAAAGGTAAAATTGACAGACCTTACAATAGATTGTATATGAAGGATGAAAGAGATTGAGAACAAAGGATGACATCTAGACTTTGAGCTTGCCTGGCTGGAAGGATGATAGTACACTTAATAGTAATAGGGCAGTTTGGGGGAGGAAGAATTTAGAAGGAAAGATGAGTCCAGTTTTGGACACTTTGAGTTTAAAATGTCTGCAGAACTTCTAGTGTGAGAAGTCCAACAGGTAGTTGGAGATTTGAGAAAGCAAATGCCCTACTATTTATGATCTAAGAGTTGAGGAGCACGAAGACATTAAGTGCCTTGCAGAGAGTCACATAGCCAGCAAGTCGCAGAAAGAACATTACAAGCCAAGTCTTCCTTCCATTGAGGCTGTATCTTTATCCATTATATCACACCTCCTCCCTGTGACACTATATACTTAATATTTTTAGTTCAAAGCTGGAAATCACCAATGTGTTTTAATTTAAGGGATACTAGGAAAGATCATGTCCAAGAGTCAGTGTAGTGAAATGGAAAAGGGGGTGGATTTGAAGTCAAAGAATAAAGAAGATCCTAATCATATTAAGTAATGCCTGTGTGACCTTGGGCAACTCACTTAACCCTTCTTGATTTCAGTTTCTTTATTTGTAAAATCAAAGGATTGGATTAGTTGACCTTCAAACATCCCTTCCAGTTCTAAATATATGATCCTATATATCCCCCTACTGAAGGCTAAAATAACAGTATTAGTGATTTATTGTTTTGATTAAACCTTTCTCCTTCTTGATTTTTTTTAAAGATGCAAATACTGTTCTAAGGTAATCGCATTAGTATGAATAAGTTTATCAATCATGTTTTTCTATGAGTGTTAGGAGACATGAAGCAGTAATCCTCCTCATAGTATAAAAGGTGTTGAATTTTTCAATCAACAAGTATTTATTAAATACCTACAGGGCCAGACACTATTCTAAGCCCTGGGAATACAAAACAAAAAAAAAAAGCCAAGCTTTCATCTTCCCTCAAGGAACTTTTGTTCTATTGGGGGAGGTGACATATAAATACATAGATATATACAAGACACATAAAAATGTAAATAAAGGTAACCTTGAAGGGAAAGTTTAGATAGAGAGAGCAAGGAAGGTCTCCCACAGAACTTGATATAAGAGCTAACTGTGGAAAGAAGCCAGGGAAGCTGGGTAAGGAGGGAAAGTGTTCTGGCCATAAGGGAACGTCAAAGTTGATGATAGGAAGAAGGAGGGTCGTGTATGAGCAACCTTGAGACCAGTACGACTAGATCTTAGCAGGCACAGAGGGCAATAATGTACAAGAAGTCTGGAAAATTGGGAAGGGCCAGGTTGTGAAAACTTTAAATGCTAAACAGAGGAGTTTATATTTGATCCTAGAGGTAAGAGGGACAAATAAATAAACTGGAGTGTATAGAGCAGAGGAGTGATGTAGCCAGATAAAAGCTTTAGGAAAGGAGGTACAGAAAATGGAGGACAAGGTACCAAAAAGAAATTTCATGACTGATGATCCTGCTCATGTGGAAAAAAAATTGGGTTCTGGTACTCCTTTTTCCTCATTTTTTTTTCAGAGTTAGTTTCAATGGATAAGTTGTAGGGAAAAAATAGATGGAAACCTATCTTCAAGTAAGTGGTCAACTCACAACTTTATTCCCCCCCATTATCAGGGGATGTTTGCCAAATTCCTTCATTTTATATTGTATGCTACCCCATCAAGTATTTTACACAACCAGAGCTGATGAAAATGGACATAAACTGCAGCCTTGAAGGGCAAAGGAATCACACAAAAGGGGAGCCTGCTTTCTGAGTGCTTCTAAGTATCCTGAGACGATTGAACTTTGCCCCAAGATTCTGACATCTAGGGAATCATTTTTTTTTCCTTCACATTGTGAATACTATCCTTGCCCTATGTATAGAGATGAGAAAAGGAGCCTGTCATTATTGTTCCAGTGAGGTGGTATAAAGATGGTAAGGGATAGGTTTTTTAGCACTGACTATTGGAGCTACCTCTTGCCCTGATGGCTGTTTCCCCAAATCACCAACCAGCTGCTAATAATTACAATAACACAATGTCCTAGGTTAATCCCTATAGGTCAGAGTACACTGGGGACCTGTTCTATATGTGAGTTAACAAAAACATGGAGAGAAGAGAATGACCAAGTTATACTCTTACCACTGTTCAGTACGTAGTTGCCAGTTCTGATATTTCTCTGTGACAATCCTGTAACTAGGACAGGCTATCATTGAGTTACTCTGCGGTGATGAATTAAATTTGCTGATAGCATGTGCACTCATGCAGTAAACATAAACTACTGAGTTTCTTAGCCAGTCAGTGTGAATACTCAAATGAATTTGTAACCTTATCTATTCCCTTCAAAAGTATGGATGAAGATTGGAATACATCCTTGCTTATTTATATTGTGTAACTCTTGACCAAGTCCTTCCATAAATTAGCCACAGGAGATCTACCCAAGTAGTCAATGGCCTCCTTATGTTCTCCTGACCTTGCAAAGACTATCAGTGGAACATAGATACCGTTCCTCAGATGATCACTTCTCTCATACCATTAAAGCCAACTTCTTTTCTCATACATTTCATTGATAATATTCTTTGCACAATTCTGCCATAATTCCTTCTTTGTAATGTGTTGAAAGCTGCTCATACCCACCATGTTTCTGTCCATTGCCCTTTGGGTGACAATAGTCATTCTTTGGTGGCTGTATTGTTTTATGATTCAACATCACCAAAAGACGATCAGTATCAAAAATATAAGCTCAGGATCTTTAAAAGAATTTTGCAGTTTCCAAAAGGATTTTCCATCTACTGTCTTTCTCTTGTCCAGTTCTTGGCTGAATTCATTATCTACTTATTGCATCTATCACATTAAAAAAATATTTATTAACCTACATACATGTATGCATACATATACATACACATGTATATATACCAGTAAATGCTATATATGTATGTATATATATTTTAATATATATAATATATAGATATACATTTGCACAAATGTACATTTGCAGATAGGCAATCTATATATTATAGTCATTATCTTGTCTTTTCCTCTGTGGATAGATAATGGTACTTACGTTGCTGTATATGTTCTTCGTTGATGAAGAAGACCATGCCATCAGAGAAATGATGACGACTTGCACTCGACTTTGTTTTGAGTGAGGGAGGTCTGTGCAGGTCACCAGCCTCACTTTCTTCCCCAGTGATACTTATAGATTCCATTTAGAAGGCTTTGCGATGTTTTAGGATTTAACACCATAAGCATAATGCCATCTGCAAACCAGAGCATCTGTTAGGTCTCATCATCTATAGCAAATTCTTCTTCAATTTAGACTTTTCCTAGCAATTCCTGTTTAGGGGTGAAAGATCATTTCACTTATGGCAAGTAATTTCATGTAGCAAAGAGGAAGGACCTGAAGGCCCCCTCTCTTCCCCTTAGACCATGAGGTCTGTAGAAATGGGGCTTGGATTTTAGCCTTTGTCAATTGTCCTTTCCAGTTCTAGGTTCCAGAATCAGAATCCTGGACCTAAGAGCTTGAACTGCAGCTACCCAGGAGTCCAGGAATTCAGACTGGATATTGGAGTCATCCAGCAGAGAATCCCTGAGTAGCAAGAGTCCTGGATTCTAGCCCACGGGGATTTTGGACTTTAATTTGGTGGGACTAATGCTATTTAGGAATTGAGTTAAACTGTAGGTATAATCCCACACCTTTCTCCAGAGACCAGATTATACTACTGAGGTGTTTGGGGAAATATTTACATATTTGTCTTTTTTTTTTTAATATCCTTGAAGTAAATAGACCTTTGTAAAAGCTGTTCTGTTGTTCTGTGGTTAAATGGAATTGGAGAGCTAATCACTGGTTTCTAAAAAAAGAACATAAATTGTGGAGATTCAAGTCAATGACAACAGAACAGATTCCAAAATGCCATCATTTTACTGGGGAACTCTGTGTGAGTAATTAACAGTCCTACCTCCAGATAGTAAGGTCAGAGTGTTTAGGATAAAACTGGGCCTTTTGCAATGGCAGGGACCCTAGAAGATATTTTCTGTCTTGGACTTTAAATTGTGGATACCCTCATTTGTGAATCTTAGAAAAATTAGCAAAGAAAAAAGAAAAGAAAAGAAAGAAAAAAGGGGCCTATAATTGTTTTTTTTTATTTTTTTATTTTTTTTTAAATAAATTTATTTAACTTTTTACATTCATTTTCACAAGATTTTGGGTTCCATAATTTTCTCCCCATTTGTTCCCTCTCCCCTCCCCAATACACTGGACATTCTAATTACCCATATCACCAATCTG
>CM053773.1:145328261-145384064 GCA_028658325.1 Potorous gilbertii
ACGGAAATCTCCTTCACTGTGTTGCTGCGCGGCTTCCACTGTTCCAGAATTTGTCAGGAGTTCTTTTTACAGGAAATCTATGAGCTGTGGGTTCGGACCTAGCATAGGTAAGTCTTTCTACTCCGCCATCTTGGCTCCGCCCCTAGGGGCCTATAATTGTATAGAATTTCCCTCCATCCATGTGTGTTCCCCCAGAAGCTGGCTCTATTGATATAGTTTTTACACAGTTTTCATTTGTTTTTCCCTTGAGAGTCTAGATATTGACAGAATACTTTCTATGTTACTGAATCCTATATAAATATTGATACTGTCTAATATGAGAAATATGTAGTTTGCATCACTAGAATGCTGCCACCTAATAAGAATATTTGAATTTTTTGTTTTATATTTAAATAAACTGATACTGTTTGCCTTACTTTGAAAAAAATATGTCTCATTTAGTTTCTATCTTCTTGTACCATTCCACTTGACTTAGTATTGGTAGTAGCAGCAATCCATTGGGGGAATTTCAGCTGTCCTTTGCGATAAAAATTCAGAGGAAATTTGCCTGGATTTCTAAGGGTATCTCATGGCATAGGAGACTCCTACAGAATTTTGACAAGGAAAACTTGAAAATGTTGTCTAGAACCTAGATGGATGGCCTTATACTCTGAGAGAATATTGGAAGAATCTCTGCCCAGGACAGTTTTTTCATTTGAAAGGGAATACTGACCCCCGTCCAGCTGACCCCAGATCCAAAATCCCTACAGAAAAAGCTCCCAGGTAACCTTCTGATTCTCTCTTACCACCATGTCTCTGCACATACCTTCTCCCCTCACCCCCTTTTAGCTCCCTTTTATGTATTAGAATGTAAGCTCTTTGAGAAAAGAGACTATCTTTCTTTTTATTTTTATTTTATTCCCTAGTGTATAGCACAGTGTTTGGTACATAGTAAGCACTTAATAAACACCTGCCTGTCTCTGTACTGGTCTTTCTCCGTTACAGTGGTGAATACCTTTAATGAGCATATGTTTCTTTGCTTTATACTTTGCTTGATGATAGTTGTAACTATCCAACAAAAGGGTAGTGAATAGAGCCCTAGTTTTGGAATAAAAAAAAAGACCTCAGTTCAAATCCTTCCTTGTGTATTTCTTAGCTATATGACTCTGGACAAGTCATTTAGCTCTTTTAAGCCTATATGTTCAACTGTAAATGAAGGTAATATCGTCTGTGGTAGTTATCTCACAAGATTGTGTGAGAATCAAAGAAGGTGACATATAGAAAGGGCTTTACAAAACATAAAGCGCTGTATAAAATGTCAACTATCATCATTACCTCTTGTTTTTTATAAGACATCTCACACTGTGAAGGCTTTAAGATGGTACTTTGTTCCATAATCAAATTTTTCTGAATTAAATTCAATTTAAGATCTTATCATGTGCTGGGCTGTGCTCAATACTGGTGTACAAAGACAAAAAGTAGAGTAATCCCTCCTTCAAGGAGCCTGTAGTCTACAGGGCAGGAGAGATGAGGGTGAGACATACAGATGAGGAAATAAAAGTAACAGTGAGAAACAGAGGGAGCAGAAAATCCCTCTTGGAAGAAGTGGCATCAGAACTGTGCTCAGAATGCATGGGGCATGAGGAAGCATCGTGTAGGCATGACAGACAATTTGAGCTTCTGCAAAGACACAAAATGAAGACATGGAATGTTATATATTGGGAATCAGCAAGTTAGCTCCTTTCGAGAAATAGAGTATATGTGGGAGAGTCATGTGAAATCCATCCAGAAAGGTACGGAAGAGCTAACCTGAAAAAGGGTTTTAATGCCTAATGGAGAGGTTTGTAGTTTATCCTCAAGATCCTTGAGCACAGAAGTGGTATGGTTGGCTTTGTTCTTTGGGAATATCACTTTGGCAGCCACATGGAGGACAGGCTGGAGAGGGAAGAGGCAAGAAGACCAAATAGGATGAACTGGGTGAAAGGTGATGAGGTTCTCATGGGGTTAAATGGATGACATGGGGTTGAGAGGATGGCTCTGAGGGTGGAATCCTGGGTAACTGGTGAGAGGTTTTGGTGAGAAGTGATAAGGAACTGAACTAAGTTAAATGAAAAAGGAGAGTTGGGAAACAGGATAAGTTTAGGACAAGACTAGTCTAGATGATTTTCTCATCTTGATTCTTGTTCTTAATAAGTCTAGATCAGACTCTTAGGGTAGAATTTAAATATGGTGGCTTTATTGTCCTTGATATTGAAAAGTATTTGTTAAAATTTAAAGATCTTTTCCATCTTTTGTCTCTTTGTTTTTCTTCCTTTAATTCACTCTTGAATGCCTTTAGGAGGATGGGCTTTATCTTGTTCTTTTACATAATTTTCTTTAAATTTTTTTTTTTTTTAGTATTTAAGTCTTAAAAAAAATGCTTTTCCTTTCCATTGTTTCTTACTGTTTTATGAGATTACACTTCCCATAATCTCTACATGAATTTGTGATGTATTATTTCTCAGCAATAATTTTAAAACTCTGGATAGTCACACAAATGAGCTGATGGAATACAATGCTTTGTAGTCATCATTATCTCCATCATCGCTCTTTCTTCAAAGAGAACCTGGCAGTACATTCATCTGAGGGACAGTTCTCTATCTGGTCCTCAGAACAGTATGCGTTTCTTCTTAACATTTTATCTCAGAGGCTGTATTTCTTTTCAAGTTGTTTTTGAGCTTTTCTTTTGAAAATTCTTTTCTTCCCCTTTCAGGAACCAAAATGTTCACATATGAAAAGTGCAATGTCTACATATTTACATAGGTAGATAGATAGATAGATAGATGTGTGAGTATGTATATATGGATACACAGGAATGAGGAATAGTTGAACAAGTTGTGGTATATGAATGTAATGGATTATTACTATGCCATGAGAAATTATGTAGGGAATAGTTTCAGAGAACATGGGAAGACTTGCATGAATTAATTTGAGTGGAGTGAGCTGAACTTGAAAAATAATTAAATAGAGGTGGGGAGCCTGAGGCCTTAAAGCCTTTCAGGTCCTTAAGTGTGGCCTTTTGATAAAATCCTTTCAGTCACTTAATGACTTAAGTGTCTCACTTAAGGACCTAGAAGGTCATATGTAGACTTAAGGCCTCAGGCTTCCCATCCCTGAATCAGAACAGCATTCTAGATCTGAGGGTTTGGGGGAATCAATCAGCTTAAATTATAGGTATGAACTAAGTGTGGACATCCTAGATATGCTGTTAAATCAATCATTTTAACTAGGAATCATAAGTCCTTGAAATCAATTGAATGAAATGGAATTATGTAGTGTGTACCTGGCCTCGGTTGAGAATACTCCCAAGTCTTTTATAAAGTAGTTCAGAACCCAAACATTTCAGTGGAGATCCAGGAGTATGCAAGTCAAGTCAGACTCCTGAGAGGAAATTACTCGGTTTGGGAGTGAGAAAAACACTTAAAGGGGGTGGAATTAAGCCTGTCTTCCTTTCTTCCTCCATTGACCAAAGCCTTGGAAACCTGAAAGTTCTGGAAGAGTTTAGAATTCTAACTGGCAACTTGGAACAGCTGTGTGTTATGTTGGGTACTGTGGAAACTTAGGCAAACTGAGAAAAAGGTAACATGAAAACTCTACAAAGAACCTAGAAGAAATTTCCTTTGTACCTAAGAGTAACTTCATGAGGACCCCACAAAAGGGAGAGAAAGGCCTTTCAAGAACTAAGGGCTATGAATTACTCCTTTGCCACATATGCTCTTGACGTTATAACCCACTTCCCCTTTTTTACTTTTTGAACATATTTATGAAAGAGTATGTTCTAGACTCTTAAAGGATTATTTATACCACCCATTCTTATTAAAGCATCTTAATAAATACCCCATTTCTAAAAGCAAATTAATTCTGGCTAACTAATTGGTTTCAAATTGTAGTCAAAAGGAAATACATCAGCAGTGATCTGTGATCTATGGCATTAGACTGCAATCCCTAAGGGCTCCCCAAAGAACCCTGAGAGAAGCAGCACACTCTGGAGGTAGACATGATCTACCAATTTGATTGGTAGTTGAGATGGGTGTATGGATATCCTATCAGAGAACTTTTCATATCCCTGTAAAGAAACACATGAAAAGAATGTTGCAGGAATAGTATTTCACTTCTTCCCAATATATTGGAATACTTCCATCCAGAGAATTATGGCAGCTCTATCAGAGATCTGTTATCTTTTGACCTTTAGAAAAAAATATGTCCTTTTGAAAACTTTAGGCTCTCTTAGGAGAATAATTTGTCTTAAGCTAGTCTAGCTTGGGCAATCACTTCTCTGTATCTCAGTTTCCTCATCTGTAAAGTGAGGGGTATATAATATGACCCTTTAAATCCCCTGACAATATGAAATCGGCAATCCTGAGAAAAATAATAGCTATTACATCATGTTGTATACAATGAAGAAAGTAAGAAAAACAGACTGTCTTTGACCTCTTAGATAATTTATGTTCATACTCTTACCTGCTCTGTTTTCCAGTTTTCTGTTGAGTTATCAGGCTTTCTGGCAGAAATTACAGACAACTGAGTAGCTCAGAGATTGGAGTGCATGACACAAAGCCAAGGATGCTCTCTGTGGCCTTCAAAGAGTCTCTTGACCACTCTGTATCTCAATTATTGGTAAAACAGGGACAGTGGAAACAACACTTACCCTACTGGGAGGCTGTAAGAGCCAATTAAATGGTGGTCATGCCAGTGGAGATTGAAAGATGAGAGCTATTACATAGTTACAAAGTATTATTGCTGTAGAGCAAGTTGCTAACTGAAAGTGAAGAGTTACCCAGGAAATTCATGGATCCGCCTAACAGTGTCTTACTGATGAATTGCCAATAAAACTCTCCTAATTTATCTCCTTCTGCCTTGGTGGTGACTTGAGCTTAATGGTCTCTGGGGATGACTGAGAGGGAGGGCAAGAGAATCAAGACAGGTACAAAACACTTACCCTGGGAAGAACTTGTCTGAGACAAGATTTCCACTGCAGCCACGTTTTAATTTTTCTTTAAAAAATTCAACATGATGAGGCTTGGAGGGGATATTGTAGAACACTGGGATAGGAATGGGGGCAAATTTCACAGGGATGTGTTGTTACCCTTAGTCTTTGGTAAATTGGGGATCTCTCAGTTTTTCTTTCCCAAATGTTGATACTCCATCTCAAATGCCAAATATTCCAATAGAAAGTATACTGATGATTTTTGAGATGATGAGGAAGTCTGGGATAATAGATAGGGTTTCTGACCTGAGATTGAAGAAGTCCTGGGTTCAAATACAATGCCAACTGTAATACTTTTTAGGTGAGTCAATTCATTTATTCTACGACCTTTAATCACCTCCCTAAGACTACTTACTAAGACTAGTCTCATTGTTATCTGCCTAAGAGGAGGGAATTCCTTCTCTGGGAATTGCCCTTGCTGACTGGGTATGCACTATAAGGATGAAAGGAGCTTGGTAGAAAAGAGAGCTTTAAAAGTCAAAATATTTGAGGTGAATGAGGAGGGAGAGAGTGAAAATGGTATAAAGAGGAAAAAAGAAGAAACGAAAGAAAAGGATATCAAAGAAATATTTTGAAACTATATAGAAGTTCAGAAAGGGAAATAATCAAGTAGGACAGTATTGGAGCTACCACTATGCTAAATTTAACATATATTTTTAAAATAAAATTTACATAATAGAAATTCATAGTTTCATATACAATCCTCTTTTTTTGTTCTTTGTACAAGGAAATGTGTTTGTTGATGTTTCATAAAGATAAAAGTTCAGGAAGTTGAAAGTTTGTAAAGATAAAAGTTCATAGAGATTAAGAAAATTTTGGGGAGAAAGTTTAAAATACCATTATAACTATGTCTACCCATATAATTGAGTTCCATGGTCAGTATTTAATCCTAGTGCAGGGCCTGGAATACACAATAACCACATCTCACATTGATGGAACACTTAGATTTTACAGAACACTCTCTTCACAGTATCTCTGTGAGGCAGAGAGCACAAGTAAATACTATATCCATTTCGTAGAAGACAAAAGTAAGGCTAGAGAGCCTAAGTGTCTTGCTCAGAATTACTGGGTTTGAATCCAGCTCTGTGGACGCTCATGTCCCATGACATCACATTGTCTTTTACATTAGAGTCTTCCCATTAAAAGTACTCTTCTTGTGAAAAAGATGGAGAGATGAGGATTAGATGTATATGGAATTAGCTGAATGGCGAGAAGTGAAGTATTCATTAATAGTGTAATGTCAGTCTAGAAGCACATCAGTCAGTTAATAAACATTTATTACGCACCTTTAGGCACTGTGCCAAGCACTGTGCTAAGTGCTAGTAGTACCAAGGAAAGGCCTTCAGGGAGCTCCTATTCTAATGGGGGAAGTGACATGTAAAAACCTACATATAAACAAGCTATAAAATAGGATAAGTAAGAAATATCAATAGAAGGAAGGCACTAGGATTAGGTAGGATTGAGGAAAGCTTCCTATAGAAGGTGGGATTTTAGCCAGTAATTGAAGGAAGTCAGGGAAGCCACAAGGCAGAAGTACAGTGATCAGTGCTTGGATTTGAGCTATTAAAGATTTGATGAATAACTTGAATACATGAATAGACAATATGTTTATCAAATTTGCTGATAATAGGAAGTTTGGAGGCATGGTAAACACCCTGCGTAGTAGGATTCAAAAAGATCTTGATCAGATAGAACATTGAACCAAATAGAAAAAGATGAGTTGTAATAAGAATAAATACAAATACTTACAATTTGATTCAAAATATCATTTTCATGAGTATAACACTTGGAATTATATTTCAGTTTCCTGAAGAGGGTCTGGGGCTTTTTAATTGACTAGATGTTCCATGTGAGTCAATGAATGATATAATATGCTTAAAAGCTAATGAAATTTTTAACAGCTTTGAGAGTAATATTTTCCAGGACTAGGTGAAATTTCTCTACTTTTGTTATTCAGCTACATGTGGATTCCAAAGTTTGAAGACTGAAGATTGAACTTTGGAATTGATTTTATGACATGGGAGATGCTGGCAAAGGACCATCCAGCATAGTGGACCTGCATCAGAGACAGTACTGTGCTCTATGAGCAAAGCAGAATTGAAGTACCTCAGAGTAAATACGAGATGCACAAAGTTAGGAAATTCACCCAAAATTTTCATGTGAACTATTTGTACCCAACCTGTGGAAGAGCATTCCAAGCTGGTATTGGTCTGATTGGTCAGACACTCTATAACTTCACTGTGTCACAGTGATGTCATTTTGGTCCTTTTCAAGAATAAAGGGCAACAACATGTGAATTATTGTGTCCAGTCCTAAACAACACATTTTAACAGCCCCCTGATAAACTGGAGTGTTTGGAGTAGGAGAATCAGGATGGTCAAGTTCATACAAGGTCAAGTTCATACAAGATAAAGATTGGTTTAAGTAACTGAGGATGTTAAGGAGTTCATGGCAGGTTTCTTTAAATATTTGAAAATCTATCATGTCCCATTTAGCCTCTGAGGGCAGAAATAGGAGTGATGAGTGGTGGTTGCAAAGAAGAAAATTTAGATTTGATGTAATGAAAAGCTTTGCAATAATTGAACTACTTTAGATTCAATTACATTCTATACATATATGTACACATATTATACATATACATAAATGCATGTATGTGTGAGTATATATATATATATATATATATATATATATATATATATATATATATGTATGTATGTATGTATGTATTACCTACAATGTGTTAAGCACTATGTTTAGCACTGGGGATAAAAATACAAAACAGAGATGGTTTTTGCCTTCAAAGAAATTACAATCTAATCAGGGAGGACAACAGACAAAATTAAGATGAAAAAGAAGGGACACCCAACTAGCCAAGGAGAGCAGTTGAAAAAAATGAACTTCCCAAGGAGGTTTTGAACCTTCTATAAAGGAAAGCTTTGGGAGGAATTTAATGCTTTGCCCTCCAGTCCTCCAATCAAAGGGAAAGGCAACTGAGGGCAATAACACACACTTGGAAGGTAGTGAGTTCCCTGTCTTTAAGCAAAGTTTGGACAAGTACTTGTCTGGTCAGTTGTGTAAGAAATCCTTTTAGGTTGGAAGTGATGGACTGGAAAGTTCTTTCCTTTTGCCATTCTATCTTTCAAGCACTATGCCATGCACAGTCAGGGATCTTTAGCACCTTGACAACCTATTATGTTTGCATCATATTAGGGAAACAATCTCCCTAACACACAAATTTTAATTTCCATGAAAAAATAAAGAAAAATCTTCAAGTGAAGAAAAAAAATCCAGGACAATGGAAATAAAGCTAAAAATAAAACAACAACAAAGTTTGCTAAACAGAAACATGATCTTTTCAACTCGCCAGAGAGTTCTGTGTTTTGGAAGAAGAAAAATAAAGCCTAGGATGATTTAAATTTATAGAAAATTATTTAAAGTGTCAGGAGATACAAAAGGCCCCTGATGATAGACCTGAGGGTTAGAGACACCCAATACCTCACTAGTTCCCTTTATTTTTCATGAGGAAATAAGACAAAAAAAGAGTGTGAACCACTGGTTTGTTGGTGGTAAACATGAGGTGAGTGACTGGTAAGACCCTACTCTTGACTCACCTCTTTCTAGGGGTATAAATCACCTGTGTGCCACTGTGCAAAGACAAAATCAAGGAGGGACTGAATCATCTTTGAACGATATGTCTTCTATATCCTGCCTTACCTAGTGAATTACACTTACCATTAGCCACTCCTTTGGGGTAAATCATTGAAAGTCCCTGCAAATGCAAATATGTCATCTGGTAAGGTTGATGCCTGGAGGCATTTCAACCATTAAAGCTTTAACCTAGGTGAATTTTTTCAGGTAAGCTCTGAGAAAGAGCAAACTATAGGACACAGAATAGGTCCATTTTATGGAGAAAGGAGAGAAGGTAGAAGAAGAATTAGAGCATTTAATACCTAGAAGACTGACTCTTTTGGTGGTGGAGACACAAAGGGCACCAAATATTATGGCGAAGGAAAGAGTGCTGAAGATAATTTAATTAGATATCAAGTCTTGGCTGATTCTACCCTGTGTTGGATCCATCTCCCACATCCTTCCCTTCCTCTCCGCTTGGGATGACAGTGCACAGAGCCCTAGGTCTGAAGTTAGGAAAACCTGAGTTCATATTAGGCCTCAGAGATTTACTGTTGGTGTGACCCTGGATAAAGTCATTTAACCCCTCTTTGCCTCAGTGTCACCATCTGTAAGATGAGAATTAATAACAGCACCTACCCTCCGGGGTTATCATGAGGATTAAAGGAAATAGTTAAGTGCTTGGCACTTTAGTTATTATTGAGCCGTTTCAGTCGTGTCCAACTTTCTGTGACCACATCTGGGATTTTCTTGGTAAAGATACAAGTGCTTTGCCATTTCCTTCTCCAGCTTACTTTACAGATGAAGAAACTGAGGCAAACAGGGTTAAGTGACTTTGCCCAGCTACTCACACAGCTAGTAAGTATCTGAGACCATATTTGAACTCAGGGAGATGAGTCTTCTTGACTTCAGGCCCAGCACTTGGATCAACATGCCCATAGTAGGTAGTTAATAAATGCTTGTTCCCTTCCCCCTCTCAATTTATATTTCTACCACTTTAGTTCAGGCTTCCTGGCTCCCTCAGATAAAAGTAATCCTTTCTTGCTTATATTTCATATAGAACTTAGGTAAGATTCCTCCTTTCTATTATTTTCTCATGGATCCCATTTATTTGTGGACACATCTTATTGCTGCCAATTTGATGCTGGGCTCCTTGAAGAAAGGAAGGAAATGGTTTTTCATTTCTGTGTTCTTCATCACCTAGGCTCAGCTTTGCAATCAGTCACTGGGCTATTGTAAGAGCCTCCTAACTAGTATCCCTGTCTCAAGTGGCTTCCCTTTTCAATCCAGTCTTCACAAAGCTGACAAAATAACCTTCCAAAGTCATGGTTCCATGTCATTCCCTTCCTTAAGCTTTGTATTATCTCTTCAGTAGCTTTGCATTGTTCCTAAGATAAAATATAAATGACAGCCTGGCATTTATTTACAATTCTCCATAAGTTGACTCTAACTTGCCTTTCTGATCTCTTTATATACTAGTCCTCTTCTTACAATCTAAATTTTATTCACACTGAATTACTAGATGTTACCTTATTTCAGCCTCACTCTGCCACCCTCAAGCATTGGCACAAGCTATTCCCCTTGTCTATAATCAGCCCCCCATCCATGTTCCCACCTATTGAAATTGTTATTTTCTTTCAAGGACCATAACGTATGCGTCCTTCTCCAGGAAATCTTCCCTGATTCCCCAGGTAAAAATCTCTCCTTGCTTATATTTCATATAGGGTTTAATACAGATTCTTTCTTTGTCCCTTATATTTTATCATGAATCCTATTTATTTGTGAATATATTTTATTACTGGTAATTACTGCTCAATGATGAACTTCTTAAAGGAAGGAAGTAATTTTTTCATCTCAGTATTCTTCATCACCTAGCTTCACAATCAGCCAACAAGCACTTATTAAACATCATTTGCACCATATGTGCAAGGCACTGTACTTGATACAAGGGTTGCAATGACAAAAATCAAATAGTGCTTGATCTCAAGAAGCATGCTTCATCAACAAGATATATACAAGATATGTATGTAAACAGCAGGTGGCTCTGGGGAGCTAGACAGGCAATGCTGTCTATTATCCATAAAGTCAATGGATCTATCTGAGCATGCTCTGAAAAACTTCCTTAGCAGATCACACCCATTTGGGGGGTGTGGTTTTCCCTTGCCAAGAAACTCATTCCTCTGTCACTTCCAGGGATCATAAGTCTCTTTTCAACCCTTAGTACCCACAATAAATGAAATAGCAGCCACAAGGAGAATATGAGAAAGGAAGAATGCCCCTTTGCAACCAGGGTTACTAACCAGCTCACAAATTTATTGGTAAGGGTATCCATACTCCAAATCCATTGCTAGGCTCATAACAGTACAATATGATATACCCACTTTGCTCTGACCCCTTTAAAGAGTGGCTCCCCAGGCCATCAACTCAAAGGAATGAGACAAGCTTTCTCTCATCTCCTAAAAAGAGAATCTGTGCTCTCTCTTTCTCTCTCTCCATTCTGTTCTATATCTATAAGCATTAACTAAGACATACCACATGACTTTGAAATTTGGTTAATCAACACCTTTATCACATTTACCAGGTTAAAAAAAAGTATAGTGAGGGTTGACCTCCACATATACCGTGAGAGTGTGATTGTGTGACCTGGAGGGAGGCAGAATAGGCAACAAAGGTCTTTTTACCCCCCACCCTTCTACAAAGGAGACTTTAATTCTTGCTGGGAGGGGAAACAAGAAGTTGGGGCCAGGGGCTATTCTGCTATCCTTACAGAGAGGGGATACCAGGCTCACACCAGATCTATCTGCTCCCTTACATAGTGTTAGTCTAGGGGAGGTGATTTTCAGTTTCAGGCTAATTTCTGATTGCTGTTCATTGTTGGAGGGAAGCAGGATCCTGACTTAATATCCAAGCCTGGATCACCATCCCACCAAATACCATTTCTACAGTGAACACATGTAACACTTAACCAGGAAAACCATTCATCCAGATCAGTAGCAAAATAGAAGTCACAGAAAGTGCACATAGGAGAATATATACCAGACTGTCCAAAGTGAAGGAGCTCTTCCACTGACAGCAAGGTAACTCAGCTCAGCTAAGAGAGGGTGTCTTAGATCTCTCTCACCCAAGGAGAAGATCTCTGGAGTCTCTAGAGTAGTAAAGTGGTGATCAGGACATGATGGAGACTACTGGTTCTTCTCCTGCCTTCCCAGAGTCTTTTCCTTCAGTAACTTGAAGTGGGATTGGTGTCTTCCACCTTCCCTCTCGAAGTTGGAAGCCAGAAGTTCCCCAGATCTGAAGACACTCAACGACTTGATGACAACTCTGAGAAAACCATATGAGAACTCAAGATTTATCTTCTCTCTCCTCTCACCAACTCTGCCTTGTTCTTCACATGGGTGAAGTGCATTGATCACTACCAATAAAAGAGAGTCCCATAAGAATGGGCTTTGGGACTTAGATTATGAAAGTAAATATTTGGAAGAAAGGGTAATACTTCTCAAGTCAAGAGGGAAGCATGAGGTTTGAAGTGAGTAAAGGACCCCAAGATGTACTTGATCCTCTCCAGGGAAAACTATAATGAAAGCTAATATTTATATAACACTTACTGCACCAGGCAATGTGTTATGGTTTACAGCAATCTCATTAGGTCTTCACAGCAACTCTGGGAGTCAGATATTGCTATTGTCAATCTCATTTTGCATATGAGGAAACTAATGCAAACAGAAGTTAAATGACTTGCCCAGGGACATGCAGCTAGTAAATGTCTGAGTTCAGTTTTGAACTCGGGCTTTCCTGACTTTGGGTCCAGTGCTCTCTCCACCATGTTACCTAGGTGTTCCCCATTCCCTCAAAAAAGGGGGAGTGGCAGCTAAGAAAAGGAAAGGGAAAAGAATAAAGAAAGGTGCAAGATTCACCCAGAACATATGTCTAGCTGGAAATATCGTCCCTGCCCTGGCTCAGGACTCCACACATCTCATGTGACCTTTTGCCTTGCTGTTCAAGCCTCTCATCTTGTGTATTCTAATTCTGAAGATGTTTCTTTCCTTTCTCTTCTTTCCTCCAATATTCATGTCCTGGTTCTCCAAGGTCAAGTTCTCATGAAAGAACCAAAGCCCAGAGCATGTTATTTCAGTTATCCACCTCATGCAGGTTCTTATCTCTCACTCTGTTACTAAACCCAGGCAAGTCAAAGACATAAAATACAAAATAGAGGTTAGGTCATTTCATTGGGGGAAGGCTCTAGCAATTGAGTGGATCAGTAAAGACTTCAAGAAGAGAGAGGTCTTTGAGTCTAACCTTGATGTAAACCAGGGCTTTTAGAGGCAGCGTTGAGTAGCCATTTAGTAAATGTTTGTCAAGTTGAATTGAACAGTTTGGAATTTTTCCTAGGGTTAGCACATTAGGGAAAATCAATGGGAAAACTGGTACATGGTCACCTTTCCCCATCGAAACAGCCAATGAAACCAACCAGGCACTTAATTTTGCCACTAACCTCTATGTAACATCACCAACTCTCATCAAGAATAGGAAATTAGTGATTCATGTTTGTTCGTTTATTGCATGTCTTATGTGTTCTATCTCCAAAAACCAATGAGTAATCTTTAATAATCTTCCCTCCTAGTATGTTCACCTTGGAACATTATTCCTGTCAGACCTGGAAGGTGATGAGATTATCTGCAAAACTGACAGCAGCATGGGCAGTTTGAGCAGCAGCACAGACAGCTGCCTCCCTGGAAGGGGTTAAATGCAAAGGGAGCACCGCATCTAGCCCAGGCTGTGGAAGTGATTTTTTGATATGATGCCAAGAATTCAATCTGTTTCTGGCTCTCACACACTAACAAAAGCTGTTGCTGTGTTATCACTTTAAAAGATGAAACCACATGTTCACATGTATGCTTACCCTTAGATGGTCAAATACCATGTGTTCCTAGACCAAGATAGGAGCCTGTTTTCTGAAGGTTAATGGGCCTGGCATCAACATGTCAGCCTCTAGACATGCTGATGTGCCCTGTTAGTGATGCTCAACCAAGTCTGCAAAGCTGTTGCCAGCTTTAGATTCGGCTCTGGAAGGCATTACATTATTCTCAGCTGTACACCCTAGACCTGGGCTCATACCCTACCTCTCATATTCAGAAGCTATGTGACCAAAAGCCAAACATGTCAGTTCTCTGAGACTGTGTTCCCTTAGCCGTAAAATGAGGACAGTGCATGTGCTACCTGCCACGTAGGATTTTTAAGAGAAAAGCATTTCTTAAAGTCCTGTAGAAATATGATGAGTCTTAGGGATAGACTCTGGACCTATGGTATAGGCAACAGATGTGAGGAAATTTCCTCTGCCCATGCAGGGTTGACAGATGGGTGATATGGTGGGCCAAGGACCGGGTCTGAAGTCAGGAAGTCTTGAGTTGAAATTTGACCTCAGACACTTACTATCGGTGTGACCCTGGATAAGTCATTTAATTTCTGACTGCCTCATTTCCTTCAACTGTAAAATGAGGATACTCATGATACCTATCTCCTAGGATTAATTATTAGGATCAAATGAAATAATATTTATAAAGCACATGGCACTTGATTGGCATTTAATGAATGCTTGTTTCCTTCTTTTCTCCACCTACAATTTACAGAGCCATCTCTTTAATTCAGGTCTCCTTACTTCCCCAATGAAAGTAATGCCTCTTTGCTTTTTGATTTGTGAGTTGGGTTGTTCTCACCTAACTTAAACGTAGTCAGGTGGTGCTGTGAATGGATTGGTACATAATTGAAGTCAAGACCTGAATTGAAATCTGGCCTCAGACTTTTACTAGTTGTGTGATCTTGGGTAAGTCATCTAACTTCCGTCTACCTCAGTTTCTTCAAGTGTAAAATGAATATAACACTTACTTCCCAGGGTTGCTATGAGAATTAGATGATAGGATATTTGGAAGGTGTTTAGCCCAGCAGCACACTGATTTTTATTTAGTTGTGTCCAACTCTTTATGACCTCATATGGAGTTTTCTTGGCACAGATACTGGAATGATCTACCATTCCTTTGCCAGTGGCTTAAGGAAAACAGGGTAAGTGACTTGCCCAGGGTCACACAGCTGATTAGTGTCTGAGGCCAGATGTGAACTCAAGTCTTCCTGACTCTGGGCCTAGTGCTCTATACACTGAGGTATCTAACTACCTTGCTTGGCATATATGTACTTAATAAGTGCTTATTTCCTTTCTTCTCTGAAATTTATAATCTTAGAGAACTGTCTAAAGCACTGAGAGGTTAAGTGACTTGCCCAAGATCACACGGTCAGTATGTGTTAGAGGCAGGACATGAATCCAAGTATTCTTGATTCTGAGTTCAGTTTTCTATTCCCTCTGCCATGCTGCAAACTCATTATTATTCAGCATTAAATTGCAAATCAGGGTCACCAAATAAGGATCTGAAGCATAGATAATCCCTCAGCTTTGGAGTTATGTTGGCTGCTAATAATGAATGAAATTGGATCTTTCCCAGGTTTTAAGTCTAGCATTCTGCATCAGGGTTTGTGCAAACATTTAACAAAACTTTTTTGGGGGGTTCTATCGTTTTAACTTCACATGTTCCAATATATGAGAAAGAGGCGTTGCACTAGGGCTGGTGTGTTTATGTATTCAAAAGAGTTCTAAAAAAGCCTTTGATTACTCTTTGTACAGAAGGGAAGAACTCCAAAAGCCTAGTTTCTCCAATATAGTAACATAGAAGAAGCTTCTGAGAAAAAAGAAAAGTTGCTTTAATGAACTGAGTGAGCTAGACATTATGAAGGGACCAAAAGTAGACAAAGGCTAAGTGTACTACATTGGAAGGTGATTGTTAGCTCAGAGAAGACAGGGCAGTTAATCTTTGAGTATGTGAAGGAAGTAGCCAAAATCAACTTTCTTGAGAAGTATACTAGCCTCTCTCCTATTGCAGAGCACCTGGTTGGTGCTATTTGCAAGCAACACATTAAAAGTAGGAAGAAATGGTATTTTCTCTGATGGTGATTGAAATCTAGCCCCCAAAAAACATTCAGTGAATCATGACTTGAGTAGAAGGAAGGAAGATACATATAAGACTGCTTTGCAGTGGAATGGGACAACTTGGTAGATGGAGGATCTTTGAGTACTTTCCCTTTGTGTCTATTAAATTTTTACTTCTCCTGTGAGTACTTCAGGTTGTTGACCTGCATGAAGTTACTGTACAAACCAAGACCCTGATGAGGGATCTGTGATAAGCTCATGCCAAGGAGTCAGTAAAAGTTATTATCAATAGATAACATGTTGAACGACAGACTTATGCTTTCTGAAAGTTTTCTTCTCCCTTCAATTCCTCCACACTGAATGTACTTGAAAATACTTGGAAAGAAGCTGATAATACTTACATTTCCACTAAGATATCCAAAGGTACTTAGTCATAAGAAGGATACTGGTTTTTAGTAGGTATAGACTGGCCAGTAGTGTCAGATTTTAGAATCTTGGGCTCAAATATCACTATAGACAAAGATGACAGTCATGAAATGAAGACACTTGCTCCCTGGAAGGAAAGCTATGGCAAATCTGGACAGCATAGTAAAAAGCAGAGACAAATGTCTGTGTAGCTGTGGTTTTTCCAGTAGCAATGTATGACTGTGAGGAAAGCTGAACCCTGCAGAATGGATGCTTTTGAATGGTGGAGCTGGAAAAGATTTTTGATCATCTCTTGGACAGCAATGATAGTGCATCAATCAACACTTAAAGAAAATATGCTGGAAAGTCAACTGCTGAAGCTGAAGTTTAAATACTTTGGCCATGTAATGAAAATAGGGGGCTTCATTGGAAAAGGGGATGGCAGAGAATAAGATGGATAGATAATGTCATGGAAACAACTAATGAGAACTTGGCTTCAAGCAATAGTGATGGACTGAAGGGTCGGGTGTGCTATATATAGTCTGTGGGATCATGAAGAGCTGGACAGGACTGAATGAGAGAGCAACAGAAATAATAAAATGACTGGCCTTGGTATAAAGGCATCATAGAAGGAGCACGCTTCTTGACACAGTAGAGCGGATGCTGAGGAAGATGATCTGTCCACAGATTAATGAGTAATAATTAAGAGTGGCCCAGGCATAGCATGTAACAGTAAGAGTAATCAATAAAACTGTGAAGTCATATGCCTATCTGAACTGTACCAGCTGAGTTAGCTCTCAGTCCTCTCTTCTATATTAGGATGTTAGCATGATGGCAACACTGGGTATGTGTACCTTTGGCAAATGAGAGCTATGAAGTGATTGAACTGATAGAAGTTAGTGGGAATGAGAATTATTTATGAAACTTCCTTAAGTACTTAAAATATTTAATATTTTAGGACATTTTTGTAATTGTGTCAATATATTTTTGAATGATATCTATGCATTATCTAATTCTTAATTATTTAATAATAAATCGATAAAAGAACAATTAATTATTATTTAATAGATACCTAATAATACATCATAATACAATTGAAAATGTCAGTATAATAATGTTTTCTTGATGGATGTACACAACCTTTAGAATCTGGGAACTCTAAGGAACAAAATAGTATGCGAAGGATTTGCTTCAAGTCTGGAAGATTCCTAAGAAGACAACAGACCCTTCTACTGAGGATAAGCCATGCAAAAGGGCACCCAAGGGACTGTTTGGTCTATTTTTCTTATTAGGGGGTATTAGAATCTCTAATCAATGAACTCCCAGAGATCTCCCTTCAATCTCTGGTGCCTGCTTGGGCAGAAACGGAAACCTCCATTGAGACTCTTCTCTGATCTAAACTTTCTCCTCCTCCCCACCAATCAGTGGTAATTGTGAAATCCAGAAGCCCCCTCACCATTTAGGGAAACCACATGAGCATGTTGGTTACAGGGTCTCCTTTCAATTTTGGAGCATAGTCACTGATCCACATGTGTTAAGATGTTTAGCTCCCTCTAAGAGATGCCCAAATGTAATTATGCCATAATGGTAGCTGAGGTTCCATATGGAAAAAAATAAATGAACAAAAACCAATGAGTTATTGATTAGAATGGTCTAGTACAATAAGGTAAACATAGACAAGGTGCACAAAAGAAAAGTTTTAAAGATTTAACAAGGATAAAGTTAAGTAGTGCATGATGATTTACTTCAAAAATGATAAATGACATTTATATAACCCTATAAAGTTTGCAAGGCACTTTACACAGCTCATTTGAACATCATAAAAAATAATCTGTGAAGTTTTTGTTTTTGTCGGTCAGCCATTTTTTCAGTCACATCCAACTCTTCATCAGATAAGAAAACCAAGGCTTAAAGAGGTTAAATGACTTTCCAGTAGTCACAGGCAAATTTCAGAGTAAAGATTTGAACCTAGATCTCCTTAACTCACAGCCAACATTCCGTTCACCATGCTGTAATCACATACGGTTATTTTAATTTGGCATGGAATAGTCACATATAGCATAGTAGTTAATACAACAGGGCAAAGCACATCACCTTGATAAACCTCTTTTGAACTTGAACCAGTTTGTACATTAGTCTTGTCTATAATTTGGCATCCAGCACAGAGCAAAGTCTATTAGGCCAGATGTGATCTGACCAGGACAAAGAACAAGGAGATCACAGTCACTCTGGGTCATGATTTCCTCATCTCTAAAATATTATAAAGAATTTCAGTAAGATCATTTCTATAGCCCCATTTAGTTCCATAATTTTTTGGATCTGGATGTGTCATTCTCCCCCATATTAAAAAAAGATGAATTAGTGGATGGTGTGCTGGATTTGGAGACAGGAAGACCTGTGTTCACAATCAGAAGCTGGAATTTGCAAACTGTATCACCTTGGGCTGGTCACCTACCCACAGTGTGCCTCAGGTAACTCCCTTGAACTTAATTACTAAGTCATAGATAGATTGAGATATTTGGTGCAAGAAGTTACAGAGAATTCCCCATGCTAGCAAAATCACACATATTTCAATATAGAGATAACAAATACCTCCACCTTTTCATGCTCCCCTCCCTTTACATGCCCAGAGACACACTCAGACATATATCAAAACAGCCTTCCTCTCCATCATACTATAATAGCCTCTTTTCTTGATATTTGATGCCAATAGAACATCATGAATCAAATCACCAGAATTCCAAGAACAGTTGCTTTCCTGACTTTAAGAAATAATGCACCAATAATTAACCCATCAGTAATAATTGATGAATATCATAATAGGTTTGCATATACACTACTGCAGTCATATTTTCTCAAATCCAATTCAGCACTTTAGACACACAATAAATCATACAGTATTGAGTCAGCACGCTTAACACCATGGCCAGCCAAAACGAAGTAGGGTAAGATTTGGATTTCCTGCTGCTTTTTGTTTCACCCCTGAGTTAGTAATATCCTTTTACCCACTACCATAGGCTTAGAGTTCCCCCACATTTCATCAATATGCTTTGCTCTCAGAAAGGGAATTTTTTTTAAAAAAGCCAATTCATGGTGATCAATGGCAATATTTCCCATGTTACTTTTCCTGGAGATATTCTCATTTTTAATGGTAGTAGAGCAAATGTTTGGTTTAGACCAAATGAATAAATGCAAATTGTGGATTCCAGGCATCATAAATCAAGTGATGATTGATGGACATATGAAAAGAGAAGCAATGATTAAAAGAATTAGGATGGTTTCATCAAAAAGAAGTCATAGTAGATTAATCTTATTTCCTTTTTTGAAAGAATTACTAAACTGATAGATAAGGGAGAAAATGTAGGTGCAGTTTACCTTAATTTTATGAAAGCATTTGACAAAGTAACTAGTGATGTTCTTCCAACAGAACATCAATCCAATAAGATTTTTTTTGAAAAAGGGGGTATAATTATAGGCTAAATAAGTACAGATAGTTGAATTCAGAACTGATTGAACAGTGGGATCCAAAGAGTACATGTAGTCATTAATGATTTGATGTCAGCTTGGAGCAGGTCTTTTATGGAATGTTTTGCCCATGTTGGATAATTTAAAAAAAAACCCAATTATTTGAAAAAAGACAATTATGACATCTTTATCAAATTTTCAATTAACATAAAACCTAGGAAGGACAACTAATGTGTTGAAGTGATGGAACAATGAATTTAGAATCAGCGGATCCTAGTTCAAACCCCATCTCTTACTTTGCCGATGTCACTTAACCTCCATGGGCCTCAGTTTCATCAGCATGATAATGAAGAGGTTGGTATAGATGGCCTTTAAGGTCCCCTCCAGCTCTATATCTATGAAGCTGTAATGAAGGAATTGTAGCTGACAGAAAAATCTATATGATTCGACAGCACGATAAGGTTGCCAAAAAAGCTAATGTGGTTTTAGTTCTATCTCAATATTTCAAGGACCAGTGATTTCAATCTTACTTTTATTTTTTTGTTTTTTTTAAATCAACTTCATAAGTACACGATGGGAAGGAACGTTCACCTGAAAAAGATTTAGGAATTTTAGTGGAGTGCTGTTCTGATGTTTCAGTTGTGTGTCTGACTCTTGGTGACCCCATTTGGGGTTTTCCTGGCAAACATACTGGAGTGATTTGCCATTTTCTTGTCCTGTTCCATTTTATGGATAAGGAAACTGAGGCAAAAGGGTTAAATGATTTGCCCAGAGTCACATAGCTAGTAAATGTCTAACATAGAATTAAAATTCAGGAAGGTGAGTCTATGACTCCAGGTCCAACATTATCTACTGCATCACCTAGCTGCCTTTTAGTGGATGACAAACTCAATGAGAGTTAACAGTAATATGTCTGTCGTCTGTTGTCCAAGGACTAGTTGTCAAACCCACTGTCAGGTTGGTCTCAAACTTGTGTATTTTCAGGCAACAACAGCTCTTGACGACCATCTACTAACTCATTAGAGGTAAGGGGGGAGGAAGGTTTGTGACTTGTGTTGGCATCTTGGGGAAATCCAGTTTGGCATGACCTGAAATTTGATACCTTTCTGGTGTGTTCTTCCAGAATACTGAGTCAGCTAAAGAAAGAAATATCAGAATAAAGACTTTAGTGGAGGTGATATCATTTTAGGCAGTTTTAATACCATAAAATTCCCCTGCCCCCTACCAACTCAAAACAAGGAAAATAATTGTTCTATTATATAGTATAGTGGGAAGAACATGAAATTTAGCATCTGAGGATCTCCATTAAAACTTGGCTTTGTTATTTACTGTCTTTAGTTCCTTGACCAAGTCTCTTTCCAAATGTGGGCCTCAGTTTCCTCATCTATAAGGTAAGTATTTTGGACGATGTGGCAGCTGTAATATTTACAAGGGTCCTTCTCACTTAGTCTAGGTTAACTTTTCCTAAGGCTCTAAAGGAAGCATTGGCATAATTTTCTGGCAGCCTAAGTACAAAAAGTACAAAAGCCAGCATACGAAGCATAATAAACTCCTCTCTCAGGCTACTTACATACTTCTGGACATCCCAGCATCATGATGAATGTGCACAAAATTGTGCCCAACTGACTCAGTCCTATAACTTTGCTAAATATTCTTCCTCTAGTATTGTGATTGCTAAGCAAACTTCTTTTTGTTACTTCTAAATGGTCTACAAATGTCTCATTTCATTTCATTTCCAAACATGAACTACCAGACTGGCCTGAGATAGTAGCCCACAATAGACAAGCTGATCTCTAAGGTTACTTCCAATTCGAAATCTCAAGACCAACATAACCACTGGTATCAGGATATATCTGGACAAGTATGTTTACTCCTGAGCATCACATTTAAGATGGACATTTACAAAGTAGAACATATCCAGTATAGGTCAATGAATAGAGGAAATAGACTGGAAACTATATCAGGAATAGTGGAAGGAACTAGGGATCTTTATCTTGAAGAAAAGACAAGGGGAGACGTGGCTTTTGTCTTTAAGTGTTTGAAGCTTCTCATATGGAAGAAAGATAAAACATAATTTATGTAGCTCAAGAAGACAGACCTAGAACTAGTGGATGGAAGCAGAAGAGCATCAGATTTCACCTTAATATGAAAAAACTTCCTAATAACTAAAACTGCCTCCCAAAATGCTCTCTCTAACCTTCACTTCTCAGAATCCCAGTTCCTTTAAAACTCAGTTCGTTACTTCCTGTATGAGGACTTCTGTGAGTGCCTCAATTATTCGTGCCACCTCCTCCAAAATTACTCCACATTTATTGTATATTTATCTCTGTGAATGTGCTATTTTCCCTACTAGAATGTTAGCTCTTTGAATGCAAAGACTTGCATTTTTGTCTTTTCATTTCTGTACCTAATCTAGTGCCTGGTACATAATAACTACTTAATAAATGCCTGCAGATTAACTTGCATCTCTGTGCCTAGCACAGTGTCTGGAACATAATAGGCATTTAATAAAATCCTATTTATTTGAATAAAAAGTTATTACTAAGTTATATTGGATGATTTATAAGATCTCTCTTAAATCTAAGTTTTTCTGGTTCTATGTCTTTTTGTGGGATTTGTTTTTTAATGAAAATCAAACCTTTAAAGTATAGGGATTTAAATTCTCATTCAAGTGAAATTCCTTGCTTTATTCAAATGTGGGAGAAGATTTTCAGGGCTGTTGGGTTCTTCTAAAAACCCTGAAATTACTCACAAAGGCCAATGACTCCCAACATTTTCTTCATAGGATCCTAACGTGCCCACTAATGAGAGTTTTGTGACCACATAAGTAATTAAAAATCAATACTACCTTTTAAAAAGATGATCAGCCTTATGGATGACGGTAATGATTTTGTAAACATGGAATAAAATTATTCACAAAATAAAACTCTAGGTGAATAATGAATGGCCCTTTAGTCATCATGCTATATATGGGATGGATACGTGCTAAGCCACTTTCTTTCCCTACTCCCCAAACCTATGTAGCTTAGGAGCAAATGCTTAGCATAGTGCCTGGTACATAGTAGGTATCCAATGTATACTTATTGAGTGATTGAAGATAATATCACCAAGGACTTGGAGTTGGTGAGTGGTTGATACATTCTGGGATTGATTAGAATAAGGTGTAATTGATCATACTATTGTTATAGATGGTCCTTTGGCAAGAAAAGAGTTAATATGAGGCTCAGACAAACCATTGCTAGATAAAAAGTGATTTGCTCATTGATCCAAAATTGTTTGGGTACCTTAAGAATGGAGAATGAACACAAAGGTATAAATCAACTTTGATTTGTCTTTGGAGGTGGTCAGTTTGATCTCACTGGAGGTATTTAAACAAAGACCTGTTTTACCATTTGCATGATATATTATAGGTGGGGATTCTTACAGAGGTACAATTTAAAGTAGATGACTTCTGAGATCCCTCCCAATTCTGATATTTTGGGATTCAGGTATCAGCTTCAGTTACAGTCATATAACCTTCATCAATGAGAAGTTTGTTCATGAATATTAAAAATTTTGAACCTCCCAATGTTGCACAATGATTTAGGCATCAGAACTCTACATCACAATGATATTCAGCGAGCGAAAGCTTAGAGTGTACAATGGAAGGAATAATGTGCAACACCTCTCTGAGGAACCATATGAAAAATGAGGAAACCATCAAAAGTCAAGGGACACATATATTAGAAATAGTCTTCCATGTGAAAAGGCATGAAGAAAATCACAAAGCTAGGGAAATAGATACACCAGCCAACTTACAGGTGGAACTCCATGGGACCACAAATGGCCAACTAAAAAGTTTAAGACACAATGTGACGAGCCAATGATCTCACTCTTTGGGCAGAGATGAAAAGGATGAATTCAGGATTCCTCATCTGATATGTCCATGTTCATGATATATCATGTTCTGATATGTCCAGAAAAATGAGTGACAATAGATCCAGATGTGAGTCCTTTGACTTTAACTAACTAATCGATTTACCTGAAATCTGGCCATTTGTACATTTGTCTTTTATTTCGGTTTGACTACAGAGAGCTGGATGAAAGTTATTCTCATCTACATCCTGCAACTAGAGAGAGATTAGGCAAAGTTGGAAAGGATTCAGTAGAGAGCAAGAAATAAAAAGAGCTTGGAGAATAGAAGTTAGAAAGATTAGAATGATTTAGACTGAAGAAGAGGCTGACTGATGAATACAATAACTGTCTTCAAATATATTTTAGGGGATTATTAAACAAAGGGAATTGGGCAAAATGCAATTTTAACAATGTATTTATGATAAAATCAATTATTTTGAAAAAGGAGTCTCCATGGAATTCATTGAAAGGGTTTTGATAACTAAAATAAAACCCCAAATATATACCTTATTTTGACACTAATAATATTGAACATATAATAAAATTGAATATAATTGCATCCTAAGTCAAAGCTCTCTCTCTCTTGAAATTTCTTTGTATTATTTTGTACATACTTTGTTTTTAATTGATGATGTGCCTCTAATATTCTGTCCAGAAAATATAGGATCTTAGAGAACAAGGATTTCTTTCTACTTTGTCTCTGTTGGCTCTACCTCTACGAGACAATATGACTCAGGGCAGAGGTGGGTAGCTGAACAGTCAAGAAAACCTCAGTTAAGGCTCATCTCTACTACATCTTAGCTATGTGACGCTGGGTAAATCACTTGTTCTTTCAATGTCTCAGGCAACTCTACAATGCAAGTTCTTAACTTTTCTTATATCATGAACCCCCTTTGGCAGTCAGATGAAACTTACGAGCCCCTTCTCAGAATAATATTTATTGCCCATATGCATACTTGGAGAAAATGCTAACTTTTAGTTAGAAGTTAGTGAAAAGAAAGATAATTTCCTCTACATAAATTCATAGACCCTCCCCCCCGAAATCTGTCCAAGTTAAGAACCTCTTTTCTAAGACTATATAAGCTTCAGAGGAAGTAGTGATCCGCATTGCTGGAGGAAATTCCTCCTGGGAGCTCCCTAAATGGATGAAATCATAAGTCTGATAAAAATAAAATAAAAAACCAAACTTTATCCCCTGGCGTAGTGCCCAGCACATATCAGGAGCTCAATAAATGTTTCTTGAATTGAATTGTGATGTCATGTAAAGCCTTAGAAAATTTTCTTGAAATATGATTTTGTAATATAAGGGGACTAGAATCCTAAAATATCATGGGAAAGGTTTTTGTGGATTTTTTTGCAAAGCTGTGGCTTGGAGACTTACTTTGAATTGAGATCTTAAGAACATTGTGGTCAGGATAACTGTTTGACTTGAGCCTTCTGAGGCTATCCAGGCACTAGCCAAAATGATCATGTTAATAAAAACTCAAAATATAAACCCACCCTGGGCCATGTCTGCCTGGAGCAACATTTATCCTAGTTCCATAACCACATTCCTAAAGGCCTGGACCACGAAATGGACCCACTGACACATGTGGTCAGGATAATGTCTTCATGTATTTTCCTATCACAGGAAAAGGTTTTACAAAGACATACATCAGCTTAACCAGCAAGTTGTAACACATGGATGTTACTGCCCACAGCCTTTTCTTTTCTCGTTATGCCAAGATCAGCTCTTAATGCTGCATTATGCCAACAGTCATTACTCGGTAGACAGCGGTGGTTGTATCTCCTCTTCATATGTCCTTACTATAAATCTCTTGGTCCTCTGTCACTTCAGGCTACAAAGGAGACAGCTTTTTAAGTATATTTTTATCTTTGAAGTGTAAGGAATATGAAGACAGGAAAAAGAACTGGGAGATGGGTGAGAACTGGGGAGAAACAAAATGTGCATTTTCAGTTCTAAGAAAGGTTCAGCTTTTATATTATGTAGAGATGGGTGAATTTTAAGTCCTGTAGGTAAAAATTAAAGTTAATTTCCTCATCACTGGAGGTACTAACAATGGGGTACATATTTTTATTTATAAGAACTGTTTTCTAGACATCCATTTAGTGAAAGTGAGAAAAATGGAACAGATTTTCTACTTATAAAAGGAATGGTCTTTTGTCTGTGTTATTTTAATCATGCAATTTGGCATAGGTACCTGAGAAATAGCAGATGGACCTTATTGTATAGCAGAATTCAACTTGATCCATTCTTCTTTTCCTCCTTTAAAAATAATAGTTTCCAGATATCTGCTAATAACTTGTAAAAATAACATTTGCCCACCAACATAACACCTGTCCCATTTTGGAATAACTTACTTTGAAAGTCTATTGAGCTCACAATTGTCGTGCTTCTGTGGGTATGATGCCATTGGGTATCAGCAGTCTCTTCAATCTAGAAGGAATTTCAGGTGAATACCCAATATAACTTTTTAATTACTGATTTTTTTTCTGTGTATGGAAGCCAAAGTCTTTGACAATGTCTCTTCTACCCAAGAAATCAGAGATGGTCAACGATGGTATAAGCATCAAGAGAGTTAACGATGAAGAGAGTACTGGGCTAGGGGTTTGGGACCTTGGGTTTGTTTTGTTCTGAGTCTCTGTGTCAGTTTGGCTGAGTACCACAGCAAGCTAATAGCACAGGGTTCTATTTCTTCATACCTTTGCTGTTGATGCTTTAGGAATTCCGCTGAGTATAACTGAGATTTTCTTCTGTGAAGTCTGTGGATTGGTGGACATGTTCTCTAAAGTACTTTTGAGCCTTAAAATCTCATCATTTAAAATCTCTCTTCAATTTCTTCTGTTGTGTCTTTCAGCATCTCCAATCTCATTGAGGGAGACTATCCATCTGAGTAATTAAAAGGTTTTCCATGGAGGGAACAATAGTTTTCCAAGAAAATAACCACTACCTATAACACAAAACCGCAAAAACAAAAAAATAAATGAAACTCCTCATGCACCCTTCTTCCCAAACTGCTGTCAGTTAATCCCTTACTCCAACCCTTAGCCTAAATTAATGGGTCTGGAGAATAGATTGCAAATATAGGGTTTTAAATATGAACACCACTGGTGGTATAAAATGTAGACAATGATAAAGGAGGTTGCAGGTGTGAGGGGTGGGAGTTGTTTACTATACTCCGATCAATCATTGATTTCTCTCTGACCCTGCTGGTAGAAAATGAGAGGTAACGGGAAATGAGTGTTCTTAATGTTAGGGTACTAGAAGTGAAGAGATGAATCAACACTGTATAACTGCTTTATGAGGTGTGAAGTTCTCCCATCAAAATTAAAGAGATTACAGGGCAACTATCCAGTTTCTTGAGGGCAGGACAAGCCTCCTTTATAAATGAGACATATTCTCCAAGGAGCCAGTAGAAACAGGTGATGGCTCTGATGAGCGTGAATTCTGCCAGGAATCTTTGAGATGGAAACATTCCCCACTTCTCAGTGTGGGGAGGGCTTTTTAAATCTTCTCCCTCCATTAACCAGGGTGTCTAGCCACAGAACTACTTGTGCACCCAGCAGGAAACAGACCTAGGAAGCTGAGTTGAGACAAGATCCAGTCTTGTTTGTCGGAAGATGAGCTGCAGAAACGAGCAGACCCAGCAAACTCAGCTGAGCAAATAGTTTGGCAGAGATGGTGATCCCAAGGAGAGGCACATGCAGATGTCATAAGAAAGTGAACAAATTTGGGGGGCCTGCAGTGCCAGAGGTATGAGTTGCCTTGTATGTGTTCTCTACATATGCACCTCTCTACTGGAGTATTCTATCTTCATATATGTGAGAGAACACACTCCACTTTTAGGGAAAAAGTGTTTTATTACTACTATTTTTACAAGGCTACTTCAGTAAGTGCCCTTGCTTTGAGTCAATCATGTTAGCTGGCAGATTATGAAAGGTAAATGAACCTGTAATACCTTGAACCCAAAGTAGTTGTTCTCTAGTGAACCCACCCTGACAGTGTAAGTTGGCAGTAGGGAACCCCAAAGGGGGTGTTACAAGCATTGAAGAAAGGTTGAATATATTAATATGTCACCACTAAATGAGAGGGAGATAATAAGTATTTATTAAGCATTTACTAAGTGTCAGGCATTCTGCTAAATGTTTTACCAACATTATCTCCTTAGAACAACTCAGTGAAGTAGTATGGTCACCATTTTACAGATAAAGAAACTGAGGCAAACAGAGGTTAAGTGATTTGTCCAAGGTCACACAGATAGTTAAGTGTCTGAGTTTGATTTTGAAGTCTTCCTAGCTAGCTCCAGACCCAGTGCTCTATCCACTGCACCACCTAGATCCTAAAATCCTTGTCTGATTCTACAGTGGCAAGTAGGCAACCATAGGCTGTAAATCAGTAATGCAACAAATATTTATTAAATTTCCAGGAGCCACGATGGTAGAGTAATTGGTAATTGCTACCTCCCTCCCCTTGTTGACCTTGATGAGCTCAGAGAATATCCCCGTGGGAAAAACTCTGGAACAGTGCTGGAACAGCAGCAGAAGGGATAAACAGTCTCAGCCCATGAGGCTAGGAAAATCACTAAGGAAAGTTCCTCTTGCTGTGGTTGAAGGGGACTGGTGCAGAACCAGAGCCGTCCCAGACAGCCTCACCTCAGCAAACTGGGAGAAGATCCTGAGCCTCAGAGGGGTGAATCCCACAACTGCCAACACCAGGGCCCCAGGCATGCCTCAGTACCCCAGGGGAATCAGGAAGACACTAGCCCTGATGGGATCACCAACTTCTGAGCTTGCCTATGCTCTAGCTCAGCAGAGGAGACCTCTTGTGGCCAGACCACCCCTCCTTCACAATTAATGAGCTAGTTCCAGGGTAACTGCAGGGAAACCAAAAATGACCTCCCCTGCTCTCTTCTTTCCAACACCAGCCAGCTCAGCACCAGGTAAGCTGCAGCATTTTAGCTTCTAACTTAAAGAATCAGAGGTCACAACACACAACGCCTCTTTGGGCACAAGAACTGTGGGACAGAGACCCCTGTTCCCCAGATGCAGAGATGTACTTTAAAAGCCAGCAAAAGGGTGATTAATATGAGTAAGAAGCAAAGCAGAAAAGAAAAGACCATAGAATCTTTCCATGAGGACAAGGACAAAAACACAAATACTAAAGAGGTCAGCATTGATACTGTACTCTCATCTGAAACTTCAGATGGGAATATGAACTGATCTGAAGCACAAAGAGCCTTCTTGGAAGAGCTCAGGAAGGATTTTTAAAACCCAAATTAGAGAAATAGAAGAAAAACTGACCAATGACTTTAAAAATATGAAAAAAAATCACAGAAGAATTTAAAAGGACAACTGGACAAATGGAAGAGGAAGTACAAAGTCTAATTGGAGAAAGTAGCTCCTTAAAAGGAACAACTGGACACATGGAAAAGGATATGCAAAAGTTAACTGAAGAAAACAATTTGATAAAAATTAGAATCGAGCAAGTAGAAGGTAATGAATCTATGAGACATCAAGAACCAGTCAAACATAATCTAAAGAATGAAAAGATAGAAGAAAATGTAAAATATCTACTTGGAAAAACAACTGACCTGAAAAATAGATCCAGGAGAGAAAAATCTAAGGATTATTGGTCTACCAGAAAGCCATGATGAAAAGAAAGAGCCTGGACAATATCATCCAAGAAATCATCACGGAAAATTGCCCAGAAGTCCTAGATTCAGAGGGCAAAAGAATCATGGAAAGAATCTACCATTCACCTCCTGAAAGGGATCCCAAACTAAAAATAAATATTTTTTAAACTAGAGACATCTAGTTTAGATGTAGTAAATGGAGTCTTGGACTTGGAAGTCATAAAGACCTGTGTTTGAATCCTCCCTTAGACACTTAATAAGTGTATAACCCTGGGCAAATCACTTTCTAATTTTCTCAGCCTTTCTTTCCTTATCTGGAAAATAGAGATTATGATAGTGATGAATGAGGTCTGTGGAGACTGGGATGTGATGGGATGTCTCAGAGAATTTCAAAGACCCAGGCCTACTCCAACGCAGTTAGAGAGGTCTATTGTGGATTTGAGGTTTCATGCTCTGTTGAGTGGCTAAGTTCCTTAGAGGAAGTAGCAATTTCAGTTAAGACAGATAATTTTTTAGGGCATATGATACTGATAACACAATCAAAACTGATATAGAATATAGGAATATGATTGATATTAGATAAGCAGGAGAGGTTTGTTAAAGGATTAGGTAATAGGGGAGGGGGTCCTTTCTATGGTTTGCTGGTCAAACAGTCCAGTTATGCTGCTTTCTGATTGGCTAGCTATTGTGGGCCTGCCTGGTCAAGGTGGATAGTTAGGTATTGTGGTCCTGTCTTGGGCTAAATGGATGATGTGATTGTGGTTGGGTACAAAAAACACCTGTTTAAATATGTAGATTGGATCTGGGGGCAGTGGCCAGCTAGGGGCATGTTATTCAGTGTGATCCATAAGGGATTTAGAATATTGGGACTGGGGGCAGCTTTAGGATTCCTTCAATAGCATCTACCTCACAGATCTGTTATGTGAATCAAATGAGATCGTATATGTAAAGCATTTCAAGAACCATAAAGTACTATATAAATGATAGCTATTATTAAACCCCAAGAAGATGCCAATTTCTATTGATTAAGAGGCGAAAGCAGAAAATTCTCTGCTTTTAGAGAGTATCTGAGAGACAATATGTATATATATGAGTACTCATGATAATAACTTACTTGTTCCATTGCTTTGGTAATGTTTGTTAAAATGCTTTTCTTTCCTAATAAGCATTTTTAAGTCATTTCATTCACAATGGGCCTTGTTTCTCAGGTCACTAATTATTCTCTCCATTCCATGGTGACACATGCAGCAAACTCTGTTTCTGATCATGACAAACTTGTGAAAATAAAATACTGCCAGACTTCTCGCTGACATCATCCTGCTCCTGGTGACAGATACGAAGGGCTTGTGCATGTTAAATCTGCTGTTAACTTTATCTGGTGTTCAACCTGTCAGAAATTCAGTGGAGGGCTTTCATTTGCAGGAAGATGCTGCTTCTTGTTTTGACAATTCCTGGGCACTCCCTCCCTTCTGCAGGACTGCAGAAATACAGATGGCATTAAAACAAATTACTTCCATGTGCCCTTCCCCTATACCAGTCATTCCTAGGTTTGTGAGATATCCTTTCTTCTGAGGTAACTGTGGTGCAGTGGAAATTAATCAATCAATCAACAAACAGGTATTATGCATCTGTTATGCACCAGGCTCTGTGTTGGGTACTAGGGATACAATGATGAAAATTAGACAGTCCCATTCTATTTTAAAAACCACATTGAATGGGGATTGTAAGGGTTGGAGTTCTAATCCTGGTTCTATCATATTCTACCTATATCAATGAATTAATTCATCAATTTTAGTAAGTGCCTACTGTGTGACTAGCACTGTGATAAATGCTTGAGGATAAAAAAGAGGCAAGACAATCTCTGCTCTCAAGGAGCCCCCAATGTAACAAATCTCTATGATCTTGGACAATTTACATAATCACTCAGAATCCATTTCCTTGTATTCAAAATGGAAATAATAAAAGTATTTATAGCACTTACCTCATAAGGTGCCTTCCATTGAAACAAATTACAATCCACCTACAATTTGTCGTTGTAGAACCCTGAGGGTAAGAGGGGCCAAGTATCTTGCTTGTAGTTACATAGATAATGTCTGAGAAAGGATTAAAACAACCTTTGTTGTTGTCCAATCATGTCCCACAGTTCATGACCCCAGACACCATACGGAATTTTCTCTGCAAAGATGCTAGAGTGGTTTGCCATTTCTTTCTTCAGTGGATTAAGGCAAACAAAGCTTAAATGACTTACCCAGGGTCACATAGTTAGTGTCTGAAGTCAGATTTGAACTCAGGTCTTCTTGACTCCAGCCCTAGCACTCTATCAACTGAGCCACTCATCTGCCTCAGTAACCCAACTTGTCCTATCTCCAGTTCCAGCACTCCCTCTACTATGGCATGCTATCTAAGGGATATTAAAAGAATCAGAAAAAATTACATATATAAGACACTCTTTAACTGGGAAATTGATTTTTAAAATAAAATACTTGACCATTTACCTCTTCAAAACGTCATTTGTCAAGTGTACATTTTTATTATTTACATTAACTTAATTTGATTTTGAGAACTTTGTGGTGCCCTCAAGACAAAAGGAGACACTCCAGTGTACACACAAAAAAATAATTGCAATCACTTTTCTCAGTGACTGGAAAAACTTGGTTGTTGCCATTTCAGAAAATGCTGATGGAGAAAAGCAAGGGAATTACGTTCTGAGAGATTCACGTTTCCAACTGGATCCCAAAGTCTGTCATTACTGCTACTACTATCACAGTGACTGACATTTGCATGTGTCTACATACAAGGGAAGGTATTCATCCTTTCATACTGGGACTTGCATTTATTGGTAGGAGCAGAAAAAATATATTTGTGTGCAAAACAAAAAGAGAAAAAATTTGAGGAGAAATATAGACGCTATGAGAATTCCATGAAAGGAGCTCCTCAGAGGCAAAACTACTGATGGTTGATAAAGAAGATTGGCTTGAATCATTTTTAGTAGCTAACTTATAGTTGACTGTATTTGTGATTTTGAAATTTGGCATTGGGAAACCGAATCAAAGAACTCTTTGGACACAAGGGAATGATTGTATATTAACTATTTTCGTCATCTCAGAAAGAAATGTATATTTTAGGTTTCTCCAGCTAAATTAGAGATGGACCACTTTACATGAGGATGCTCTCATTTAAGGCAAGAGAGAGAAAGAAGTCAGGGAATTAGAAAATAGTAGTTAGTATTAGAAATTATATGTAGTAGCCAGATATGAGAACATACTGGAGTAGAGAAGCCAAAGGAACTGAGAAATCTACATAAGCAGAAAAATGGAGCAAGGCAAAAAGAAAATAGTAGTTGCTTTAAGTTGGGTCCAACTTAGAAAAGTTGACAAAAGACAGACAGACTCTGAAGTTGTTGCAGGGAACTGATCGGATTGGAGGAAAACTTCGGTACTGGGAACTGTTTGGAGAAAGCAAAAAATTCTTTGGTTTCAAGAAACAACTGAGTAAAAAGCTCCCTTGCTCTCTTGCATCACCTACAACTTGAGAGAGGGGAAACTTCACAGAGACTTGCCTATGGCACTCTTTACTTTCTTTAGCGTCTCTGGAGAGAGGATCACTTCAAAGCTCATAAAGCAGATCTGAATTATTTTATAGATTCTAGACTAAAAGAAACTGCTGTTTTACTAACATAGAGAAATACTATCTCTATGTTCAGCCAATGGAGAAAATCTGGTAAGCTCAGTAGATTCAAGGCTTAAGGCTGCTATTTGATAAAAGAGCTTAATGATATTTCTCAAGCCTTAGAGTAGCACAAAATGGACTTCATCCAGCAAGAAAACAGAAAAGCCCCAAAGAGGAATGGTTCTACCTAGAATATAAGGTGTAGGAAAACCCGTTCATTAAGGAGACAAAAGACATCACAGCTGACAATTCAGAGTTGTGAATTTTCCAGGGCACATGGACTTCTCTTATGTATGTTCTTCACTGCTCAGTTTCAACAAGTTTGTGTCTATTTATATTGCCTGAGCACTCTGTGTATTGGTGACATAGAATGACCCAGGTTTATGGAGGGACTATTATGTTTATTAATATTTTGCCTTCTCGTAAGTAAATGTTTCATGTTTAAGAGTTAATGGTGTCATTACAGGTGATTTATCTGAAAGGGAAATAAACCAATAGTAACTCAGGTGTTATGATGTGAGTAGAAGATGCTTCCCTCCATATCATGGTTACTCCTAGGACACTGAGTAAGTTGTAGCAGCGCCTAGGGCACTATCTCAGCCTGACAGAGTAACTGAGTGACTTAGCCTTGATTCAGGAAAAGAGAGCCTAAAGAGAAGTGGAGGTTGGCACAATGTCCGCTTAATAAAGGAGAATAAAGTTCTAAGAGACTCTCAGATTTCCAAGAGAGTGGCAGAAGTGATTGTTACAACTATTGCCAGTACAATAAATAGCTGAATTTTATATGTATATAGTATTTACGTGTATATATAGTGTATTACAAATATTATCTCTGATGCATACAATCACCCTATGAAGTAGGTAGTGCAGGCTTTACTAATAAAGAAACTGAGACACAAGGAGGCTAAATGTTTGCTCAAGGTCACCAAATGAGCGGGTGGCAGAGATACCACATCCCATTTATAATTGAATTCTCTCTCTGTTACATTACAACTTTCTCTTCTTTGGCAAATCCTAGAAAAATGATTATATCTAATACAGAGTGTATAGGATAGATCCAAGAAGAAAAATTTGGAAAAATTTTAACAAGAATAATTTAGATGAGTTTTTTCCAAAAATTTTGGAGAAACTTTCTTGGAAAAAATGGTTAAAGTTTATTGCTGTCGTTATTTCTAGGTTCTAATATTTGTAACAGTAGTGGAGTAGTAGTAGAGATCTTCTGGAGTAGTAGGTAAGAGTGGTGGGGGCTATAATCCCAGCTTTACTAAGTACTTAGGCACATGACCCTGAAGAAGTCACAACCTCACTAAATTCACTAAATTGGTAAAATAAGGGTTTGGGTTCGGTGATCTCCGAGGTTTCTTCCAGCTCTAATATTTTATTACTCTATGATTCTAGGAGCTAATTGGCAGGTTACTCACAATTTTTCTTCAGGACTTGTGGTAGATTTTAGACTATATACACTTACTGTGCGTTCAGGGGCCTCTAATTCAGTTGCATGGAATTAAGAAACAGAGAGGGAGTACCTCATAGTAGAAAAGAAGACTGAACTGAATTAGGAGACCAGAATGCCAGTCCACTGTTTCTGATTTATTGGTTCACTTGTGCAGAGCCTTAAAAATTGTGAAACGCTTTACATGTTATCTAACTTTTCCTCACAACAACCCTGTGAGGTAGGTGCTACTTCCATTTTGTAGACAAGGAAACTGAGGCTAGAGAGCCTAAGTGACTTGCTCATGGTCACAAAGCTAGTGTCTGAGGTAAGATTTGAACTCAGGTCTTTGAACTCACCCCAAGTCCTTGCTCCAAAACCCCATCTATGAAATTATGAGATTAAACTACATGGTCACTGAAGTTTCTTAAAGCTTTCTAATGCTGTGAATTTATGAATTTCACTTCAGATGAGCAATCTCAGATCAATGATAGATAAGATAAATAAACAGGTAGGAAAATGGAGCTTTTATTATACACTTACTATATTCCAGGAACCGTGCTAAGTGCTGGGGATGCAAATTCAAGCAAGCAAAACAGAAGACAACGCTTAACAGAGAAGTGGAGAGGGGCTAGTTGTACTCATACATGGTATAAAGCCAAGTCAGAAGTGATATGGAGGCCAGCCCCTCTGCAAAATAAGGCTAAAACTGACCTATCAGAACTCTCAACATCTTTCACCAAAGTTGAGGTTAAAGGGCGTGTTTGCTTGTCATTCAAAGAATCGAAAGCATCATTTTATTGGGGGTCTTTTTTCAGATAAAAAGAGAAGGAAGGAAGCAGGTAAAATAGGGGCCTAATCCTGTTAGCAATGCAACCTGACTGTCACTGGCTATTAGAATTCAGGGAAGATGGAAACTGTGTGAGGGAGGCAGGGAATATATGAGCTGTCAGGGGTTGGGAGTAGGAGGGACAGGGTAGATAGCATGTGCAAAAAAAGAGTAATCTATACCTGAGTAAACAAATTTCTCCTTCCACAGTCTCTGAATCCTGATAATTTGGCTAGGAAATAGCTAGCCATGAGTTTTGTTTTGTTTTGTTTTGAAGGGAAGGAGGAAGGAAGGCTTAGAAGTGGGAAGGAATAAACATTTATATAGTCTCCACTACATACCAGGAACTGTGCTCAGCACTTTTCAAATATTATCTAATCTGATCCTAACCACCCAGTTTGGTAGGCACGGTTATTATCTCTATTTTACAGTTAAAGAAACTGAGGCAAAATGGGTTTCATAGCTATTAAGTTCATAAGACCAGATGTGAACTCAGGTCTTCTCCAATTCAGGTCCATCCATTCTATCCTCTGAACCGCCAAGCTGCCTCTAACACGGGGCATGGAAGATGGGATAGCTGAATAAGGAAGGAGGGTAGAACCCTACGCAAAATTCAGTTGCTGACCAGGGGTGAAAGGGTAGAGATGTGAGAAAGGGCAAGAAAAATCTAATCTCTCAGCTAAAACTAGACTGCTTTTCATGGTCTGCACAGCCTGTACCATAGTCTGAGAAAGCAGTTCCCTGGAGGACTCAAAATCTCTGATAGCATAGACTCTCTAGAGGAAGGAAGATGATTTATAAGAAGGCCTCCAGAGAGACTATTAGAAATAAAGCCCCCTCTAGCAAGAGAGAGAGAGAGACAGACAGAGGGAGAGAGAGAGAGAGGGAGAGAGAGAGGATTCATTAGATTTTCTTTGTCATTGATTATTATTCATTTGGTGGGTTTTCTTAAGCCATCTGTAGTTCAAGAAAAAGTGAAAACATGTGTGGGGTGTTCTCAGTTTCCTCATCTGCAAAATGGGAGTTAAACATGCTTTCTTAAGTCCCATCTAACTCTAACAAACATCCTAGCATTTTCTAAAGCTAGAGTTTGATAAATTCATTCCCAGGAGGGAGTATATGCAAAGACAAAGTCCTCTGAGGATGGGGATCTATAAGGCCCTGCTGCTGGCAAAAATGATTTTAGCAGCATGTCTCTGGAGGCCTCTGGGGGATTTCTTTTTTGAAGTATGCATTGGGTTTTAAGTGCATCACAATTAACTGTGGAATGGTTTAAATACAATATCAGATTTTGGGAGAGAGGAGCAGAAGCTCCTAAGAGGAGGGGAAAAGGAATTATAAATTTTATGTAATTCTAAAACTAAAGGACCATTTTGAAAGTTAAGGGAAATGGATTTAGGACAATAGAGATGGTTGCCAACCAGGCAATGAATTGATTTAATTAAATATTAAGAGCATTTTAATGAGTGAGTTGGAGGCTGACTTTAAAAGAGTATGTGTCAGAAAATATTCACAGCTATTTCATACACAAACCTGTAAGGATCTCTACAAAGGTCTCAAATTTAAAGCAGAGCCACCACTCCCCCCCCCCCACAAATGTTTCAAATTCTTTCCTTCCTGCCTATTGCAACAGAGTTGAAAGTGTATGAGCACTGTCAAAATTCTGATTTCCGATTTACACACAAATCTCTCACCACCTACACAAGAGACTAGAAGACACATGGAGGATATTTAATCATCTAAGATCAGAAGGATTCCTCACCTGCTCCTTCATTTCTTTGAAAGAGAGCTTTTTCTCATCACTTCTGATTTCCCTGAATTGGCCATTCTCTCACTCTGAGTTTTGGGGATTAATCAATTAACAAACATTTAAACCCTTACTATGTACCACATTGTGCTAACAGGGGATACAAAGGCAAAAACAATCTCTTCCCTCAAGGAGCTTATATTTTAATGGGAGGGCGGGGGAGGCAACATATAATGAAAGATAAAAAATAAATATAGAATACAGGGAGGGTAACCTTGGAGGGGAAGGCACCAAGAGCTGGGGAGACTAGAAAAGTCTTCCTGGAGGACATGGGCTATGAACTGTCTTAAAAAATTTTGAACTATTTTTTTCTCTCCCCTACCTTCCTACTACCCTGACTGGAAAAAATAAAAAATAAAAATATAATTAAGAAAAATAATGCCCATGTTGGCCATGTCCAAGATGCACATCTCATTTGGTTTATTGGGTCCATCACCTCTCTTTCAAGAGGTAAATAGAATCCACCTCATCACTCATTAAAGGAACCAGAGATTCTAAGCGTGTCGGGTTAGGAAAGAGAACCTTCCAGGCATGGAGAAAATCAGTACAAAGTGAGGTGATGGAGTGTCCTGTTCAAGCAACTGCCAAATAAGCCAGTGTGGCTAGAATGTAGAAGTGTGTGGAGGGGAGCAGAAATACAACATTGAAGAAAAAGGAAGAGATAAGCTCGTGAAAAGCTTCAAATGCTAAACAAAGGACTTCATGTCTGATCAAATGATTCATTGCACTTGGGTAGGAATGAGGAGTGACAGGATTGTTTACACTAATGATAGTATTGCATAATTAAGCAAAAGATCCTAGATGACATCTGACTCCTAAAACAAAATTTATGTGAGGTTTGGCTTCTTGGAATAAACTGATCTTGGATTTTAGGCAAAGAAGAAAGACTCACTACCCTGAGTCTTTCCTGAAAGAGAAATGAACAAAACTTTCAGAAATGAGACTTTCACGTAATTCTCAAATATCCTCTGTGCCATCATTTGGGTGTGAGATCAAGGACAAAATGGAAGCCAATATCTGTTCAGCATCCAGCTGTGGTTATTGCCTTCTCACTCTCTGCAAGCTACAAGTTATATGCCTTAATGTCTACTGACTGGCTCAGAGAGCGCTGATGACCAAGAGCCTAATAGGATGAAATTCTCCAAGGAACTCCATGTTCTTGAAGGTTTTAGCCTAATTAATCCTCTTGTAATAGTGCTGGGAAGTAGGGGGGGAAGCAGAAAAGATCAACTTTCTGACACCCAGGTTAATGCCTATGTGGCCTTTCTGAAAATTGCTAATCACCTGGAGACCATGAGAATGTAATACTGTTATCATTATTTAATCAGTATTCAGGGGCAATGTGACATGAGAGACTGCACAGAATATAGAGTAGAATACATCCTCTACTAAGTGGACTTTGATCTATTGGAAAAATCTTGATTTAGTTCAAGGGATATGAAACAAAAGGGAGTCGTCTTTTCTTCTGGGAGGAATGGTAGATTCTACTTTGAAGATGTTGGGATAAACCTTTATTTATGTGATAGTTTTTTCTCTCCCTTTCCTTACTTTAGACAGAAGGAAGTGTATATCTAGCAAGCTGATTGATCTCATAATAATATAGATGGAGCACCAAAGTCCCACACTATAATAAGTCTTCTAATTGACTGTATGAACCTAGAACGGTAGAATGGACCGATGAGTCCACATCCAGAAGGCCTTGAAGGGTCAATCTCAAGACAGCAGGACATGTACTGGGGCTGAATAATTCAATGTTGACTAAGCATCATGAATGATTACACGATATAAACAAACATGCTGTTATGATGGCCCAAGTTGGAGCCGGAGAACTGTAGCCAGATTGATTAGTTTAGAAGTTAAGTACAATCTAGGCCAGAACTAGTAAGTTTTCTTTTATTTACTTTTCTAATTATTTTCACAGAACTTTCAAGTTTGGACTTTGGTGACCATTTGGCACAACCTATTCCTGACAGGAATATCTACTATACCATATCCAGTGAGTGGTCACCTAACATCTGCTTGAAGACCTGAAATAAAGACCACAATATCCTTACCATGATGTATTATTTCTGACTTTGTATGTTCTTTTGCATTTTTACATAAACACACACACACACACATACACACCCCAATATATGTTCTGGAACATATAGTGCTAAAAACAAAAGAAAATCAGAAAGTAGATACAATAACTGGGTTACAGGTAAGTATTAGTAACAAAAATAACCAAACTTCATATTGAACCTTAAGGTTTGAGAAGGAATTTACAATTGCTACCTCATATTATGCTCACAATAACCATTGGTTGTTGGTATTATTAAATTATGGAAGAAGGAAAATAATATTAGCTGACATTTATATACCAACTTAAGGTTTACTAAGTTCTTCACATCCATTATCTCATTTGAGCCTCTAACACTTTAGGAGGTAGATGCTACTGGTCTTAACATTCCCAATTTACATACAGAGAAACAGAGGTACAGAGATGTGATTTTCTGAGGTTCATATGGTCAATCTGAGCCAGAATTCAAAAACAAAATTGTCCTGAGTCCAAATCTAGTACTCTTTTGTATAACAACATATTGGATTGTCCATAGAAGGGGAACAGACAAAATAAATCTATTTTATAATAAGTCAGTAAGAGGATTTGGATATAACAGATTTCCAAAAGTAAAGAGCCAACCTGACTTGGTTGGTTTTGGTTGCTGTCCTTTGTACTTGAAGAGGACCAAAATGACATCACTAAGCTAGAGTCAAGTTTCAATGTGTCCAACTGTGGCTGATCAAACCTATACAAACTGAATGCTCAACCACAGGGTGGGCACAAATAATCTGTGTGAATATCTGAATGGAGACTCTAAATTTGTGCATCCTGCGTTTCCTGTGAGCCATTTCAATTCTGCTTTACTCATAGAACACAGAACCATCTCAGATGTGGGCCTGCCATGCTGAGAGGTCATGTGCCATTGTCTTATATTACACAATCAATTCCAAAGTTCTTGAGAGAGACCTTGAGAGTGTCCTTCTATCACTTCTTCTGATCACCATGTGACCACTTGTCATGTGTGAGCTCTCCATAAAACAGTCTTTTTGGCAAGCATGTATTTTGCATTGAACAATGTGGCCAGTCCATCAGAGCTGCACTCTCTGAAGCAGAATGTGAATGATTGGCAATTTAGTTCAAATAAGGACTTCAGTGTTTGGTACCTCGTCCTGTCAGGTGACGATTCAGAATCTTCCTAAGACAATTCAAATGGAAGTGATTCAGTTTCCTGGCATGGTATTGAAGGCCCAGAATTCAGGTCCTCAGATTGCAATTCAGTGACCAGATAAGGTTTAGAATATAGTGAAAGGTGAAAGCCAGAGGCAAATTTGTTCACTATGTGAAGAAGGTGAATTCCCTGGGAACAAGATTCAACAACCAAAGGATAAAGGATTGATCCATCATAGAATGTTTGAGAATTTGGATACCAACATAACTTAAAAGGTTCACAAGATATAAGCTAGTAAATTTTCAGAGTTGTTCTTCAAGTATTTTATTGGCTCACTCCTTCTTAGAAGGGCAGGAGTACTACAAAGATGGTGATTGCTACCCACAGTTCACCCCCACTTCACCAGAAGTCCTTGAGATATGATTAGTTAAGTCTTTGTGACCGGCAGACAGGGAATGATGATTGGGAAGAGGAGGAGGAATGGTAGTGGAGACAGGCCTAATCCTTGACACTTACTCTCCCTGCCTCAACTTCAGAAAGCGACTTTCTTCCTTTTTTAAAAAGTTTTTTCAAATTAAATTTTATTTTAATAATTTATTTATTTTTTCTCCCCTTCATCTTCTTTTTTCCCCACTGGAAAAAAAGAAAGAAAACAAAACATAACAAAAAATGCATATTGAAGCAAAACAGATTTCTACATTGTCGCTGACTAAAAATAATGTGTCTCTCTATATTGAGTCCTTCACTTCTCTATCAGGAGATGGGTGGCATTCTTCATCTTTGGTCTTTTTGGATCCCAATTGGTCATTGCACTGATCAGCATTCTTGTCTTTCAAAGCTGTTCATCTCAGTGTCTAAGTTGTTCTTCTGGGTCTGCTCACCTTACTCTGTTCATAAGAGTTAGTCTTCCCAGCATCCTCTGAAATCGTCTCTTTTATTATTTTTAATGGCACTATAGTAATTCCATTGTCTCTTCCTTTAAGATGTAGCTCAAGTGCTACCTTCTGCATGAAGACCTCTTGATCCCCAATGGCTTGTGCCTTCCCTCCCCACCACCTTGAATTTAGCTATTTTGTATTTATTTGTATTAATTCACATTATATTTTACTACATGCATATTTGTCTCTCACGAGAATGAGTAAGCTCCTTGAAAGTAGGGATTGTTTCATATTTTTCATTCATATTCTTTCCTCGCTGCCTACCACATAGTAGGCATTTAATAAATACTTGATTGATTGCTTACAATGAAAATTCCATAAGGGAAGAGAATGTCAAATTGACAAATGGTCTTTGAGTACATACTTTGTGCGGGTCATGGTGGGAAATACAGAATCAATGAACACCTTAATTACCAGTTAATGCCTTGGCAGAATTTGCTGGATTTTTAGCTGGGAAAAAAAAATGAGACACAAGGAAGTGTTGTACAAAGATTAAAAGAGGGGCCAAGGAGATAGGAAAGAGGAAGTAATATGGGAAGTGAGAGACCACAAAGAACAAATGTTATGTACTTCATACTATTCTCCAAGGCTAACACCAACAATAAATCAACATTATCATGTGTGCTCCCTTTGGTATCTTTGGTTTTAGCCCCTACCATGGAAAATGTGTGTGTGTCTGTGTGTGTGTGTGTGTGTGTGTGTGTGTGTGTGTGTGTGTGTGTATACCTAGAAAGTGTATGTGACTCTGGGATCAGAGGTCCTGGGTTCATCTCCCACCTTGATACTTGTGATACTTGATTCTTGTGACTTTGAGCAAACCAGTTATAGAATATAGTTTCTTTATCTATAAAACAAGGAGAACAAAATAATTCTATGTATGTATATGTAATCTTATATATGTATATATAATCATATATATAGTGTGTGTATGCATACATATATACATATATGTGTGTATTATATGTATATGCATCCTGGGTCATCTCCAGTCATCCAAAGGAATATCAGGTCCCTGGATTCATATGGTTCTGGAAGAGAAGTGAGGCTGGTGACCTGCACAGCACTCCCTCACTCAAAACAAAGTCAAGTGGAAGTTATGACATCATTTCTTTGATGGCATGGTCTTCTTCAGCAACGAAGGACAAACACAACAAAACTATATATATACATATATATTATATATATAAATCCTAGAAGGCATGTATATGTATACATATGTATATATACATAGAAAGTATGTGTGTGTAATCCTATGTATATATATATATATATATATGAAATCCTATATATGCATATACTTATATAATCCTATATATGTGTATATATGTCCATGTATCCATATGTGTGTATATACATATATTCATATACATACACACATATCTAGTAGCTCAGAGTTGAAATTAACATACATCTGATCAAACTTCCTATCCAAAGCAAAAATCTAGTCTACAATATCCAATGATGGGGCTAGTCTCTACTTGAACACATACTGGGGCCAGTGGTTCACTACTAGAGAAGATAAATCATTCCGCTCTTATATAGTTCTACTTTTTAGAAATTCCTTCCTTATATAAATTAAAATCTGTCTCCTTATATCTTATAGAATCATAAAATATTAGAATTAGGAGAAAATTAGTCCCATACCTCCATTTACATCCATTGTTCCTAGTTCTGTCCCTGGAAGTTACTCTTGATTCCAGATCTGGCACTCTAGCCACTGCACCACTCAGCTGCCCTTCTATCCATCTTTCTTTCTCTCTAGTCATTTATAACCTTTCTATCTATATCTGTTATCTTTTTTTTACAATTTTTCTACCTATCGCTTCTCTCTCTCTCTCTCTCTCTCTCTCTCTCTCTCTCTCTCTCTCTCTCTCCCTCTCTCTCTCTGTCTCTCTCTCTCTCTCCATCCACCTATCCATCTATCCATCCATCCTTTCTCTTATGCATTCTAGCTCGTTATCTTATGATTCAATGGAAAAAGCAATAACTCTGGGATCAGAGGTCCTGGGTTCATCTCCCACCTTGATACTTGTGGTACTTGATACGTGATACTTGTGACCTTGAGCAAACCACTTATAGAACGTAGTTTCTTTATCTATAAAACAAGGAGAACAAAATAAAAATAAATAGCCTTTGATCTGCGATCTGCTTGTATATCTATATCTTTATCTTTCTCTAACTGCATCCTTCTTTGCAATTGAAAATACTGCTGCTGTCATCATTGCTGCCCATATGTGTATGGGATGGTGCAGCCAGGCAGATTGACTCATAGCCAGCAGTCATCCTCACACCACACATGGGAAGGATGTGCTTGGTCTGTGGGTGACTACCACTATGTACAGAACCTGTCACTGTACCACAGAATCTGCTCCCTTCTTTCATTCAAAGTAAACCACTCCATCTCTGGCAAGCCCCTTAACAACCTGAGCCTGTTTGCCTATGATGTTTTCCAGCATCCCACAGATGTTCCACGTTCTTCCAAGTTGGGCTTCAGCATGCCATTGCAGTACTTCCTCCACCCCACCCTGCTTATGGTCTCCACACTTCAGGTCCCCATGCGGTGGGTGCTTAGGCATCTCATTATCATCTGAGATGCCTCTAATCCTTTATGTGTATGAAGACCATAATGGAATTGTGTTAAGTTTCCTCCATCCCGAAATAATTATGGGAATGAATTGTATAAGAAAAAAAATTGAACCATGAACTTTGTCAACATGTATTCACATGGGAATCAGGTCAGTCTGACAGGGGGACTTCCCTATTCTATTGCAGTCTAACTATTCATATCAGCAAGATACATGAAGTGTGAAGAACCTTTTGTCTTTGAAGCTAGAAGGTTCAGTAAAAAGCCTTGTGGGAGATGGTTAAGAGATTTCTAACCTCATCAGCAGAATTCCTGCTGGCAATCTATTCTATAAGAAAGATTGGGACACTGCTGACTCTTTCATCGAGACCTATATCCTGGATTTCATCAAGGAAATAGTAATTGAAACTATTCCTGATTTGTAGCCTGAAGGAGTTCACAGTTGGTGCCTTCCATCTTGCTCAGAAGGGGTCCAAAGCCCAGGAAATAAATAAGGGGAAAGGATTTCATGAAAGAAACACTTAGAAGACTTTGTGATGCTCAGGAGAATTCAAGACAGAAAAAGAAAGTGATGATCCCATTGCTGGTTTGGGGACTGTGAATAGACAAATTCGATCATATCAAAGTGATACCTATTTGGCACCTATGATGTACAAGGCGCTGGAAATTTTTTAAAAAGAAAAATATTTTCTGTGCTCAAATTTCACTCTATTGAGGCCAATACAACTCATAAATGGATAAGTTTAATTTGAGGAATGAGAGAATACTAATGACTAGGGAGATTAGGAAAGATTTCCCATAAAAACTGACACATGAGCTGAAGCCAGAAATTCTAAGAGATATAACTGCCTCTGAGTATGGGAAACAGTCAATATTGGAAATGAATATAGCAAAATGTTTTCTCCTTCACTTTCATCCTGAACCACATTTCATCTCACATTTTCCATCAGTCTGAATTCAGGTCAGGGCTGGGGGGCAGGGCTTGGCAAATGATATATAGAAAGACAGCTAGACAGACAGATAGATACAGGGATAGATAGATAGACAGACAGACAGATAGATGAATATGTGAATAACCAATAGATTTAAGTAACTACTGTACTCCAGGCACTACTAAGCCTAATTTTTCTTTAAAAACAGAAAGATAAAAACAGTCTACTCTCAAGGAGCTCAGTCTAATGGGGGAGACAACATGGAAACAACAATGTATAAGCAAGATACATATATGATAAGTTAGAGATAATCAAGAAGGAAGACATGAGAATTAAGGGGGTTTAAGATAGATAGACAGGCAGATACACAGACAGACAGATAAAGCATCTATTAAGCATTCACAATGTGCCAGACAGCATGCAACATAGAGAAAGGTACTGAGTTTTGAGTCAAGGTACCTGGGTTTGAATCCTGGATCTAGACCTAACTACCTGTGTGTCTTTGGTAAATTCATGACTTGTTTGGTTTCTCATCCTCAAAATGAAGGGGTTGGACAAGATGACGTCTAAGATCACTTATAGCTCTTTTATCCTATGTTCCTATTACCATCTCTACCTAGACCAGGAAGCTGTAATACTTTCGGGATCCAAGAAGGGTTATTTCTGCTGGATGACTTGACAACAAATTTTTTTCCCATAACAAATTGTTTTAAAAGGAACGTGAGCAATAGCACTTTACCATAAATACTTTGTATTTAATTTTATTTATGTACATATTGTCTTCCTCACTAGAATGTAAGCTCTTTGAGGGCAGGGACTATTGCATTTTGCCTTTGTATCCCTAGAATCTAGCAGAATTCTCAATGCAGAGTAATTGCTTGTTGAGTAAGTGATGATTGATGTATCTCTATCCTCCCTTCTGAATAAAGGTCCCTCTTCTATGCAGTTAGTTGGCCCTGGTATGCTGGATCTACTTTTTCTGGGTGAATAAAAAAATGTGTGAGATAACAGAATCATAGATTGATAGCTGGATGGTGTCTTAGAGTTCATCTATCAAAAACCCTCTCATTTTACAAATGAGGGAAATGAGGTCAGAGATGTGATGTAATTTCTCTGGGATCAGGGAGAAGAGGTGGGAAACAATTTCTTAGATGCTTCAAAATTTCTTGCTGTTCTTAGAAATTTTAAGTATTTTTTTTAGCAAATAGAAACTATGGCTTTTTTAATCTCTTGAATTTGTTAATATTTCTTATTATTTCCCTTATTTTCTCCCTACTTTTTATATAACACCAGAGTAATATTAGAAATATAGAGGATGAAAGTCCTTTAAGAGTAGGTTTTCAGAAAGCTACGGCCTTGATGGTGGAGAACAGATGTTCTCCTATTGGGATCTGAATCCTGTCTATAGTAATATATACATAGGGTAGTATAGGAATCTCATGCAAACCCCATAGGTTTTCATTTTTTCATTGTGTTTGCTGCCTTGAATTTGGTTCTGAGTGATATAGCTAGGAAGCCAAATCACAAGAAATGTTTACTGAGAAACAGCAACAGCCACAATAGAAACCTTGGGATCAATCTCTCATTATAGCACTGGGTGGAATGGGAAAATAAACTGCAATCTGCTCTGGTTGGCAGAGTTGTGTGTCCCTCTCTGAGTGACTCAGTACAAACAATATGTTCTTTTGTTGGGAGAAGTATAGGTTTAAACTCTAAGTCCCTAAATAAGACTTTTTCTAAGGGATTTCTCTCTAAATTATGGAACCCTCAAAATATATTAAAAGTTTTATGAGCCTGTTAGCTAATAAGTATGACTCAGAATATGGGATCTAAGGTCTAAATATTGAACCTAGTCTAGATCATCCTATCAACAGTACATCAAACAAAGGTTAATGGTAGCAGATGTCTCATTGCAGGAGTTCAGACACAGAATCTGACTAAATGTTTATTGATTAAAAGTAATCAAAAAGTTTTTCATTGCTTTTCAAGATCAAGTACAATGATTTTTTTAAAATTTGTGACTATAAAATTAAAGGTGATATGTGTATATTGAGAGAATTTCTCATAACATGGTAGTGATTTTATTCCCTTTGAATTCCCAAGTGCCTTGTACCGTTTGAATTCCAGTAACATTGAAAGGCTAAAATTTCTAGGGGACTTATCACCTAGAAGGTATGTTTGTCCTCATTATCAGCGCTACCCAGGGCACATACACCTTTCTTCAAGCTCAACTCAGGCTCCTCCACCTCCATGGAGCCTTTCCTCATCCTCCCATATACCTCTCTCCTGGTATGTTAGGAACATAACAGGTTCCTAACAAATATGTGTGAGATTAAATTGCTCAGATAGAGACCCCAAGGCTCCTTCAGAGCCAATGTCCTAAAATCTAGTAATAGAACACATACTTCTTTGACTGAAGCCCACAATAGCTTCCTCTTCACCCCTCTCCGTGTTTCTTCTTTTTCTCTTAGTCTCTCTCCTCTCCATTTCTGATTCTCCATGCCTGTTTCTCTCTTTTCCCTTCTCTCTATCTCTCCCCTTTCTCTGGCTTTCTCTTTGTCTCTCTGGTCCTGTCTTTCTCCCCCCTATCTTTCTCTTTGTGTTTCTCTTTCTCTCTGTCTCTATCTCTACATCTCTTCCCTGTATCTTTCTGCCTCTGTCTCTCTCTGTTTCTTTCCCTCTATCCCTCATTCCCCCATCTCCCACATGTGTCATGAAAAAGAGGGAACTAATCTATAGACTACACAAGACCAAAATGCTTGTGAATTATTTGGGGGGAAGTTTAGTTTAAAGAACTATCTTAGTTTAATTACAAACATGAAAAATCTATCCCAAATAGTTTCTATAGAGATAAAATCTACTTTTTAAAAAATTAGTAACTGCTAAAGATTCAGTCATTCATGTGAGGAGCAGCTATATTACACACACACTCACTCACACACATACACACAAATATTATGATGTAAATTGTTCTTTGGGTTTTATCTCTTCAACTCTATATCAGTTCAATGAGCCTTTCCATGTCTTCTTGAAATCATATATTTCCTCATTTCTTTCAGCATAATAGTATTCCATCACATAATATAATGATAAATATAGACTTGTTACAAATCCATATTTATTATAAGCCCTGAAAAACTAGGCTTCACAAAGCCTAGTAGCCTAACAGCTCCTCAAGGAGAAAGGGAGAGGGAAAAGAAGGGAGTGAAAAAATAAAGACAGAAACAAGTTAATAGAGACAGAGAGAAACAGAGACAGCTTGACTGAGACAGAAAGAGATTGAGAGAGAGCAGAGAGATTAAATGAAAAAAAGAAACAGAGAGAAACATAGCAAGACAGAGATCAGCAGAGAGAGAAAAACAGAGACATAGAAAAAAGACAGAAACAGAGACAAAGCAAGACAGATCGTCAGAGGTAGAAAGAGGGAGGGACAAAGAGAGACACAGGGAGAGAGACAGAGACAGAGAGACAGAGAGAGACAGAGAGATACCCACATGCATGCAGTTGTTACACCCCTCCCCCTCCCACACACACACGCACACATTTACAGGTGGAACAAGAGACATGAAGGCAAGAGGAGAGAAGCAGAGAGAGACAGAGACAGTACATGAACACAAGCCCAGGCTTTTGCCCAGGAGGAACAACAGAAAGACATGTTGAAGAAGAGACATAAAACTGCAGAATCCAGGAGCCCATCTCTAGCTCTCTTATCTATCACCACTCAAATAAGGAAGGAACGCTATTCCTATATCCTAGTTGTACTGTACCATTAAATATCAACTACATGCATCCAAGGCCACATCCTCCAGAAAATATCTCCATGACCATTCAAAATCACCTCCTTTTCAGTTTCTGTCCCAACACTTCACATGTCTCTCCCTCACCAACCTACTCAGTTGAGAACTGTCTTACATTTCTCATACATGCATGCATACATACATACATACATACATACATACATATATATATATATATATATATATATATATATATATATATATATATATATATATATATATTGCTGAGCCCGCTTCTCTCATCTCGTATCATTCAGAAGCCTTCATCTACATTTTCCTCCTCAACCCTTCTTCTCAAAAAAAAAAGATGTGACCCTTTTCCTTAAGGTAAACCCTTCTGTATGCACAAGTGATCTCATTCTATCCTATCTTATCCAACAGATTGTCCTCCTTCTCACCTGTCTGGCTTCCTTCCTTACTCTCTACAAACAAGCCCATGCATCCCCTATTATTAACACCCTTAACAACCTCTCACTTGCCCTGGCAATCTCTGTTCCACCCCTTTCATAGCTCAATTCCTTGAGAAGCCTATCTATAATTGGTGCCTACACTTCCATTCTTCTCATTCTTTCTTTAATTCTCTGCAGTCTCACTTCTAACCTCATTATTCATCTGAAACTGCTATCTCCAAAGTTACCTATGATCTGTTCATTGGCAGTTCTATTGGTTCTATCCCAATCTTCATCTTTCTTGACCTTTCTGCAGCCTTCGGCACCGTCAATCACATTCTTTTCTTTGATACTCTATTTTCTCTAGGTTTTTATGACATTCTTCTCTCCTAGTTTTCTTACCTGGGTGCCTAGTCCTTAGTCTCCTTTGCTATATCTTTATCCAGGTTTTACCAAGTAATAATAGTTGTCTGTCCCTAAAGATTCTATCTGAAGTTATATCTGTTTTCCCTTTATACTATTCTGCTTTTTGAACTCATTAATTCCCATGGATTCAATTATCATCTCCATGAAGATTATTTTCAGATCTATTTATCCAGCTATAATCTCTCTGCTAACTTCCAGTCTTGCATGTCCAAATACATATTGGACATGTCAGATTGGATGTCTTATAAACATTTAATCTCAACAAGTCCAAAACTGAACTCAATCTCTTTCCCCCAAATTCTCTCCTCTTCTGAATTTTCCTATTTCTATTGATAGCACTTTAATTCTCCTAATATACTATTATATAAACCTCAATTCTTTATTGTCTCCCGATTGCCTCATCAAAAACAATAATAAAACTTTTCCTAGTATTCCTTAATATTAGTGACTTCCCTCTAAGATTGTGTCAAATTTATCCTGTATGTATCTTGTATGCTCATTGCAGTGTACATCTTTTCTCTCCAAGTAGATGGTGAGGTCCTTCTGGACAGGGACTGTTTTGCTTTTCTTTATATTCCTGGTCATATGTGTGTATGTATGTATGTGTACACACGTGTGTATGTATACTACATCCTAAATCCATCCCTTTTCTGTCATACCTAGCATGTTTCATTATCAGTCTTTGAGAATGATCAAAGGTCATTGTATTGATCGCGGTTCTTACAGCTTTCAAAGTAGTTTTTATAGTCCTATACATACGTAGATATATTTGTGTATATGCACATATGGGTGCTTGTCGTCCTTCGTCTTCGAAGAGGACCAAAATGAAATCACCACTGTAAAGTGAAATTTCAGTGTGCCCAATTATGGCTGATCAGACCAATACGAACACAGAATGCTGTACCACAGGTTGGGCACAGATAGACGATGTGAATATTTGGGGTGAATATCCCAAATTTGCTCATCCTGCATTTACTTTGTGCTATCTCAATTCTGCTTTGCTCAAAGAGCTTAGCACCTTTTCTTATGTGGGCATGCCATGCTAAGCGGTCCTGTGTCAGTATCTTCCATGTTGCACAGTCAAATCCAAAGTTCTTGAAAGAGACCTTGAGAGTGTCCTTGTATCATTTCTTCTGGCCACCATGTGATCACCAACCCCATGCAAGTTCTCCATAAAAATAGTCTTTTTGGCAAGCGTACATTTGTCATTTGAACAACGTGGCCAGCCCACTGGAGTTGCACTCTCTGAAGCATAGTGTCTGGTACCTTATCCTGCCAGGTGATCCTCAGAATCTTCCTAAGACAGTTCAAATGGAAACGATACAGTTTCCTGACCTGGCGCTGGTAGACTGCCCATGTTTCACAGACATACAACAATGAGGTCTGTAGACCTTCAGTTTGGTAGTCAGTCTAATAACTCTTCTCTCCCAAAGTTTTCTTTTGAACCTCCCAAACACTGAGCTAGCGCTGGCAATGCAGGCATCAATTTCATTGTCAAAGTGTACATCCCTGGAAGGTACACTACCAAGGCAAGTGAACTTATCCACAGCATTCAAAACTTCTCCATTTGTTGTAATTGATGGTTCCATGTATGGATGGTGTGGTGGTGGCTGATGGAGCACTTTTTTTTTGGTGTTAATTATTAGGCCAAAGTTAGCACAGGTAGCAGAGAATTGATCCATATTTTGTTGCATCTCAGCTTCAGTGGCTGCAGTGAGTGCACAATCATCTGCACCAACACTCCCTCCACTTTGGTCTTGGCTTGAAGACTTTTCAAATTGGAGAATTTACTACCAGTACACTCCCTCCACTTTGGTCTTGGCTTGAAGACTTTTCAAATTGGAGAATTTACTACCAGTACAGTAGTTGACCTTGATGCCATGTTCATCCCCATTGAAAGCATTTGTCAACATGGCTGAAAACATCATGCTAAAAAGCATGGGAGCAAGTACACAGTCCTGTTTCATTCCTCTGGTGACTGGGAAGGCACCAGAGCTTTTTCCATTGTCCAAAACCCAGGCAAACACACCATCATAAAATTGACGTACAATATTTATGAACTTCTCTGGGCAACCAAATTTTGACATAATTTTCCATAAGCCCTCGGTGTCAAACAGTGTCAAAGACCTTGGTCAGATTTATAAACGTTGTGTACAGACCTCTGTTCTGCTCTTGGCATTTCTCCTGGAGTTGTCGGGCAGCAAACACCATATTGGCTGTTCCTTGGCCCTTTCTGAAGCTCTCAGGTGTATGACCATCTTCTGGGTGAAGGATCAGCCTATTAAGGAGGACTCTTAAGAGAGAGATCTCGCTGTGATTGTCCCAGGACAACCTATTTATTCCCTTTACCCTTATAGAGATGGACAATGGAGGCATCCTTGAACTCCTGGGGGATAACCTCCTCTTGCCATATAACCTGGAAAATTTCAGTCAACTTTTGTATGAGCAGTGGTCCCCTTACCTTGTAAACCTCAGTTGGAATAGAATCAGCACCAGGTGCTTTGCCACATGAGAAGAGCCTAATGGCCCTCAAAACCTCTTCTTCAGTTGGAAATTCGACTAAGGAGGGATTGACTTCAGTCTGAGGTGAATGGTTAATGGCCTCAGCATTGATTGATTATGGTCTATTGAGAACACAGTGGAAGTGTTCAGTCCATCTATCTAGGATAATGTCCTTATCACTAATCAATATTATTCCATCAGCATTGAGTAGTTGTGATGCACCATAGGTTTTCGGTTCATAAATAACTTTCAGGGAATCATAATAGTGCATTGGATTGTTACTATCAACATAAAACTGAATTTCATCTGCCTTCTTACTGAATCAAGAATCCTGCATCTCTCTAAGCTTTGCTTGTACTTTGCTTTTGATGGAATTAAATGCAGCCTTCTTAGAGGAGGATGAACTATCCTGCTGGTAAATCCTGTGGAGTTCTCATTTTTCATTTAGCAGTTTCCGAATTTCCCCATCATTTTCATCAAACCAGTCTTGGTGTTTGTGAGTGTTCTGACCCAAATGAGCAAATGCAGTGCTGCACACCAAATCTCTGAATGCTGCCCACTCCTTTTCTGCTCCATTGTTGCCAACTGTGTGTTGGCTCAACTTTCCCTCCAAGTCAGCAGCAAACTGTTCATGCTCAGAGAAGAGCTCTAATTTGTTGACATTAATTCTTCTGGTAGTCATTTTGCCTTGGGGGTGGTGCTTTTGATGAATGCAAATACTAGGTTGGAAAAGAGAAGTCTATAATCAGTCTAGCACTCTGCACCCTACATTGCCTTTGTCACTCTCACATCTTGTCTGTCTCTTCTCCTTACAACCACATAGATGCCAAGGTTGACCATGAGGGTGCATCCATGAAGTTTTATTGTGTTTAGGTAAATGGAAAACAGTGTTGGTGATGAGAAGGTCATGCAATGCCCATGTGTTCAGCAGTAAATGACCATTGCTGCTGCTGTTTCCAACTCCATTCCTCTCTAAGACTCCAAGTCTGGTAGTCTGAGCCTACTCTAGCATTAGAGTCACCCAGAATGATAAGCTTGTTTTCTTTCGACACATTGATGATAAGGGTCTCTAGGTCTTCATAAAATTTTTTTGGCATCTTCAAGGATTGTCATGGTGGGAGCATAGGCACTGATGATGGTGGCATGGCATTTTCCTGTGACAATCACATTGTCATGAGCCTGTCATTCACTCCTTTTGGCAGGCACACAGGCTTGCTGATTAGATTAGTTTTGATTGCAAAACCCGCTCCAGCTTCACAGTGCTTCCCTTCACTGAGCCCACGCCAGAAAAAAGGTATATCCAGCTACAACCTCAGCAAGCAGACCTTCATTTGCCAGCTTTATTTCACTCAGGGCTGCTATTTGGATGCGATACCTCTTGAGTTCTCTTGCAACAAGAGTAGTTCTTCTTTCAGGTCTACTGGATTTTGTGTTTATTTGTGTGCACCTATTCCATGTGCTGATGGTAACAGAAATCATCTTTGCAGATGTTTTCTTACCTTTTTTGTGTTTCGACCACATAGTGGGATTCCCTACCTGCCATGGTAATCAAGTCAGGGTTGGGTAAGCAGGCAATGGTTTAGGGCAGTTTTTCCAGCCCCTTCCTCACACCAGGAGGTGAGCAGTGTGATCCTTTAAAGTCTTCTCAGACACCCAGGGGGCTACAAAGTCCCACTGCTGCTTCCAATGAGAAATGATCCTATGAAATGGGCCGTCTGTGTGCAGGCTTGTGACTACAGCTCCCAATATATGCGCACTTGCTGTTTCATCACTTGCCTGTCACCACAGAACTTTGAGGCATAATGGTGAAATGGCATGGGTGATGTCTTTTGATTCATGCATAAATTGGATTTAAGTGAGGCAGAGTTGCAGGAAGTCATCAGCCTCTCACTTTTCAAAATTTTGTGTATGATTTCAAATTGCTTTCCACAATGATTTTATCCACTCAAAGACTAACCAACAGTGAAGTAATATGTCTGTTTTCCCACAGTCCCCTCCAAGTTTTTTTCATATTTTGTTACCTTTTTCAATCTGATAGATGTAAAATAAAATTTCAAAATTGACCTAATTTATATTTTCTCTCATTAAGAGTGAGGTGTAACACTTTTTCAATGTCTATGACAGCCTATTTCTTTTCTTGAGAACTGCCTGTTAACGTACTTAGATTATCTATTAATTAAGGAGTGGCTTTGATTCTTATAAATTTGAATCAGTTCCTTTTATTTCCTGGAAATTAAACCTTTATCAGAGAAATCTAGTGCAATGATTTTTTTTCCTGTTAATTGTTTCCCTTTTAATCGTAGCTTTTTTGGATTTGTGTGTAAAACCTTTCAATTTTATATAATCAAAATTATATACACACACACACAGACAGAGAGACAGAAAGAGAGAGACAGAGAGAGGCAGAGACAGAGAGAGAAAGGAGAGAGAAAGAAGTACATTATCCTTTAAGAACCTTTTCTTGACTCTATCATGCCCTTAAAATATTGGTCTATTTCTCTCTTCCCTTCCTCAGACAACCTGCTTTGAAAAAAAAAGGCTATCTGTACACATTCATTGCATCCATAGCTCCTTTCACTCATTCTTCAATAATTTTCTATCTGGCTCTTTACCTTATCAATCTTAGTTGTTCAGTCGTTTCAGTTGTGTTGACTGTGTCTTCATTAGAGGTTTTCTTAGCAAAGATACTGGAGTAGTTTGCCATTTCCTTCTCTGGATCATTTTACAGATGAGGAAACTGAGGCATACAACGTTAAGGGACTTGCTCAAGGTCACACAGCTAGTGAGTGTCTGAGGTCAGATTTGAACTCAGGATCCTTCTGACTCCAGACCTGGTCTTCTATCCCCTGTGTCAATAAGTATGTTTAAGTACATGTGCCATTCTCAATATGTGAGTGGCTAAAACCATTCTAGAAAGCAATTTGAAATCATACACAAAAAAATTAATGAACAGCTAGTTCGTATACTTTTACACAGATATACTCTCAAAAGATCAGAGAAATAATAAATGGTCCCTTTTGTACATAAATTTTTGCACTAAGCTGTTCTCTCAAAAGTTACCTTTTATGTTATAAGGGGGCTGTGGATGAATGTAGCCCCACCTCCTCTACTAACTTGATATAATCACATAATATAAAGACCTGCTAAAATTTTAATTTGTAAGCAAGATGTTTATAATATATCCTAATCCCTTTATGAGGCATGAGGTTTTCTGGATGAAGAAAGCACATAAACAAATTAACTCCAACTCTAGGGGCTTTTAATAGTCCCTGAGGAGCTCAAGGTAGCCAAGGTTCAGTAATAGTGAGTGAAGACTATTCTTGTCCTCTCTTCCTCCTCCCTCCATCTGTTCTGTCAAGTCAAGTTCCAATGTGTCTGACTATGGCTGATCAGACCAATATGAACTCGGAAAGCTCTAGCACAGGTGGGCACAAATAGTTCATGTGAACATTTGGGGTGGGTTCTCTAAATTTGTGCATCCTGTTCCTTTGAGCTGTTTCAACTCTGCTCGTGGAGCATACCACTTTCTCTGATGTGGGCATGCCATGCTGAGCAGTCCTGTGTCAGCATCATAGAGAGGAAAACAGAGGGAGAGAGAAGAGACAGAGAGAAACAGAGAGAGAAAAAGACAGAGGGGGAGAGAGAGAGAGAGAGAGAGAGAGAGAGAGAGAGAGAGAGAGAGAGAGAGAAACAGAGAGAGAAATCTAAAGGAAGAAGATTCAAGGTGCTTGACCTTTGACTTTGGACTATTGAGAGATAGACTGTGGAAAGGACTCGTGTCTCAGCTCTGCCGCATAGACTGCCTCTCTCCTTTCATGGACCACCTCAAAAACGAACAGAAATAAGAAAGCTGATGTTCCTTTTTTAATGTAACATTTAAAGAACATTTACTGTGTTACAGTGATAGTAATAGTCATTAACAGAAGCAAGATTCTCTCAACTGCCACTGCTTTTCCTCTCTAAGTGCCTTGTGTTTATTTGTATTTGTCCCCTTTATATTTATTTTATCTATACTAAAATATTTATTGTTTCCTCTCATCGAATGGAAACTTTTCTGTTACTGTTTCATTCCTTGTAATTATTTCCCAGAACATAATATAGTGTCTGGCACATATAGAACTTTAATAAATGCTTGTTGAGGCGGAGCCAAGATGGCGGAGTAGAAAGACTCACCTATGCTAGGTCCGAACCCACAGCCCATAGATTTCCTGTAAAAAGAACTCCTGACAAATTCTGGAGCAGTGGAAGCCACGCAGCAACACAGTGAAGGAGATTTCCGTTGCA
>CM053773.1:145384564-145439376 GCA_028658325.1 Potorous gilbertii
GAAAAAAGAAGAGTTACTTTTTCTACCAGTTATTATTTTTTTTTTATCAGTACTTTCCTCTTCTTTCATTTAAATATATTTTCTTCAATTAGTAAGCTTATCTGGCCTTTCTCTTTTATTCTCTACCACCGCAACTGAAAAAAAGAGAAAAAAAAACCTTTGCAACAAATATTCATAGTCAAGCGAAACATATTCCACACTGGCCACATCCAAAAATGCATGCCTCCCTCTGCGTATCTAGTCAATAACTTCTATTTTCCCTTGTTTTTACCTCTTTCATTGTTATTCATGATCCTAGCCTCTTTAGAATAGGGCTTATTTTTTCCACTCACAATCCTTTTCTATTTGAAAAATTTTTATGTGATCCCAGTTATATAGGTATATAAAATAGGTATACAAACAAACATTTACTGATAATAAATCATAAAAAATTATTTTTAAACAATTATTTGGTATACATATAATTTTGCCACTTATTAAAGATGAGAGTGAATTTGCATACTAATTTGCATAATAATACTTGTTTATTATTACATAAAGAATTTAACTTTGGCAGGATATTTGATACTTCAGGACGTAGAGCACCTTCAACATTTTTCAGAGTTGATTGTTATTTTGATTTTATAATCATCTGTGCTGAGAATGCTGCTTTACATAAAGATGTAGTAAAAATGGCAGAATTATGTCTAGGGCCATTTCAGAAGTTGTTGGAAACTCTGTCCTAATCGTAAGTCAAAATTCATTTTGTGGTTTTTTTAGGAAACTAAAGTTTTACACCTATGTTGCTTTGTAACTCAACAAATCCTTCTTGAATTTTTAATGGCAGATAATTGAGGTGTTTTGTTTCAGTTGAGTATGGTTTATGAACCCAACATAATTTTTCAGAAGCAAAATTTGAAAGGAACTCTTTCTGAAGCTATGTTTCCAGGCACTTCAGATGATCAGTTATAACTTTTACAGTTAAATCTTTGGGAAGGTTACTTTCAATTATAAAATCATCTATAGCTATAAACATTTCAAAGAATAATTTTCTACCCTATTCTTCCATATGTTAACTTTTTACTAAAAGTTTCAATTTTATCTTTTGACATAAATATATTACAATTTCTTCCTTGAAGCAGCATGTTTAAATCATTGAGTTTTTTTTTAAATACACCTTATGAATAATAGTTTTGAAAGCCATAAGGCATCTTGAAAAAAATGAACAAAATTGGATTTCTTATCAATCAAAAATTTGACAATTTCATTTTTCAATTTCAATACTCTTTTGAACATCACCCTCTTGATATCCACCATATCTCCGCACGTAGTAATAAGCTTTTGTAATTAGGGTCTATGTCTTTGCAAAGGTTTGAAAACAAATTACTATTAAGGGTACAGTTTTTAATGAAGTTAATGATTTTGATGGTATCATAAAGCACAAAATCTAACTCTAATATTTTTTTTTTGGCTGTGAGTGAGTTCTGGTGCATCATGCAGTGAGTAAATGCGATACGTTCATTGCCACCAGTTTTAACTTTTGCTATAAATCTAATATTCTTGCCTGTCATTGCTCCAGCAACATCTGTACAGACTCCACCACAATTTTTCCACTATGAGCCTTCATCTGTGAAAAGTTCATCAACTTTAAAAATATATCTACCCCTCTTGTATGCCCTTATAAAGGGTGACAAAACAACAATTCCTCATGTATACTTCCTTCATAAACACATCTTACATAAAGTAGCAACTGTGACATGTTAGAAATATCAGTTGTTTAATCTAACTGAATTGCAAACTTTGGGCTAACTTTAAGTCTGGTAATGATCTCTTAGAATTAGTCATCACTATGTTTTTGGAAATTCTTTTGAAAATAGTTATCATTTGATAAAGGAATTCTATCAATTTCATCCCCATACTTTTTCCCTTGAACTTTTTCTGACATTTTAATAGCAACAGGCAACACAAGATTTCCTATTGTGTAGGGCTTTTCAGTTTTTACAATTAAATAAAATGTTTCATAAGATGCAAGTAAATGTTTTTCCTTGACAGTTACAAACTTCTCAAAACATAGTTTTTCTTTATTTGAAGATTTTTAAAGTTGGTCAAAATATTCCTTTGTTTTATTGCAGTAGACTGCATGCTTGCTATTAAGATGTCATTTTAGTTTGTGATTTCATGCTCTCTGCAGTCAATATTTCATTACAAATTAAGCAAAGATGTCTTTCTATACCTCACCATTATTAGAAGTAAATCTATATTGCAAAAATGATTTGACATATTTTCTTTTTCTTGTCAATTTAGGTGTCATCACTACTTTTAATCTCTTCTGTCTAAATTTAGGCAGTTATCCATAATCAAAAATATTTTTGTCATAAAATATAAATAAATATTACTAATAATTTCTCAAATAAATAGTAGCTTTAGTGTATGAAACTACATGTATGCTTAATTTTAAAAACTGAGTTCATATTTACATATACATACAGTGGTGATGATGGAGAAATATTATTAAAGGGCTTTTGTCTTTACTTGCTGCAATTAAATATATGTTTCTGTTAAAGAAAAAGATAACAGCAATTTTAAAAATCAAGCATTATATCACAAATTCAAACATTCTAACACAATACAATCCAAAGATAAACTAATTTGATAATTATATGCTGAGGAATGATGGTAGGAAAATATTAAAAGTCCTTATTTTCCATAATTAGACTATTATGTTTCTATAAAACAGAAAACTTTATATGTAGAGTAAAAACATTACAATTCATAACATACAATACTATCAAATCTGAGCCAAAGTGTTTCTGGAAGTGTTTGTTGGCATTGTGTGATGTGATGGCACATGCAGTGTAAAGTGCGCATGTTGTGTGTTGAGAACCAAAGCCGCAGCAAAGTCATGCAATGTTAACTGGGCAAGAGATGCCAGAAACACCTCAAATTTGTTACACATTTGATTTTGAATTAATTTCATTGAGTATTCAGAAACCTTTTAATGTTGCCAAATTTTTAGCAACCCTCACATTCAGTTGTGTGACCCCATATGGGGTTGCAACCCACAGTTTAAGAAACATTGCTCTAGCAGATGTCCCCCTACTCTCACATACACTCCTTGTGTTACTTTCTCACCTCTTGTGCTGTTTTCTTGGCAGAGAACTGAGTCCACAATCTGCTCTCACAGTATCCCATTCTGGGAGCTTTGAGCACTGAGTACTTTCCCCAGGACCCAAGCAATTGGCCTGATTTGGAACTGAGTCTAAGATAAACTCTGGGAATCCCTGTTTTGGGCACTGAGAAATGGAAAAGACATTTTGGGAAGCTACTGCTGTGGTCAAGGGTGGTCATGTTATTCTCATTTTATAAATAAGGAAATTAAGGTTGAAAGAGAATGAGTGATTTTACCAGGGTCCTATAGCTAGTAAGTGTCTGAGGAAAGATTTGAACTCAGGTCTTCCTGACACTATCCATTATTTCACCTAGATACCTACAATAATGTGGAGCTGGAATCAACAGTAAAATGTCAGCTCCTTGAGATCAGTGATGGTTTCATTTTGTCTTTGCAATCCTACTATTTAGCACCATAGTAGGTGTTTACAAATTATTTATCGAATTCAATTAAATTGCGTAAGTGATTGGACACAGGATGTTAAAAATAAAAGATGCAAGAATCAAAAACAATCCCCTCAAGTTTGTGAATCTAGAAGACACATTGAATGGTGATGCCAAAGAATAAGGAGCAGGTTTTGGGGAAAAATAATAAAGGTAAGGTTATGGACATGTAGAATTGGCAGTAGGTGTGTGGTATTTGTGTAGGGATGTCCCTATTGGAAAAGTCAATATAATGCTCAGAGAGAAATCTAGAGACACACGTGTTGGAAATCACCTGCATAAAACTGGAAGTTGAAGCCATAGGAGTGATTTAAGATTGCCAAGAGAGGGGATACAAAGAAAGAAGATTAAGAACAGACCCTTGAGGAATACTCACATTAGAGGACAGAGAAGAAAGATCAAGAGACAATGAAAATGACAAGCGAAAAAAATGACTAAAAATAGTTGGAGGGGGGTCCAGGAAGTGGACTCAGTCCTGAGACTAAGAAGGGAAGGAATACAGAGGAGGAAGGAGTGGTTAAGATTCTCAAAAGCTATAATGAGGTGAAGCATGAAGGGGCCTGTAAAAAAAAAAAAGGCTGCTGTTTTGGTGTTTAGTAAGTTGTTAGAGGGTTAGCTAGGTGGGTCACTGGATAGAGTGCAGGGCCTGGAGTCAGGAAGACTCACCTTCCTAATTTCAAATCTGACCTCAGACATTTACTAGCTGTGTGATATTGGGCAAGTCACTTAACCTTATTTTCTTGTTTAATCATCTGTAAAATGAGTTGGAGAAGGCAATGAAAAACCACTCTCATATCTTTGCCAAGAAAACCCCAAATGAGGTCACGAAGAGTAGGACATGACTGAAAATGACTAAACAACAATAAGTCATTACAGACTTTCTGGAAAGTAATTTGAATAGAGTAGTAGGGAAGGGAAATGGAGTCAGGAGTGTGCTGGCAAATATTTAACAGCCTACTCTCAAACAAATATGTAGACTAAACATACTTTGAAGTTTCATCTTCTCTCTTAATATTTTCTCCATCACTTTCTTAAATTAAGAAAATCCATAAAACAACAAATCAAGCCCTGATTTTAGCATTTCCCAATTTCTGAGGCATAAATACTCACATTTAAAATTTGACTGTCACCTTAGAGTCAATAAGACCTGGCTCTAGCACACCCCTGGCACATGTCCTATTGTGATAGGTAGAAGAAAGGATTGTGAAAGAGTAGAGGCTCTAGACTCTAGGTTCTAGATAATTTTTCAAGAAGTTTAGAAGGAAAAATAGTCAGATTAGACGGTAGTGAGACATGGCAGAAGTTAGGAGTCTTATCATAACATGGGCTCTCTAGCTGGAAAGGAACCTCAGAAACCAGATAATTGAACCCTTTCAATTTATACATGAGGACAACAAAGTCCAAGGATGTTAAGCATTTGACTGAAAGTGACACAAGTAGTAAGTATTCAAGCTAAGATTCAAGCCCATGTCCAATGATTGCAGGCCCATGCTCTTTCCACCACACCATCTTGGACTAAATTATCTCTAAAGTTCTTTCCACTTCTATTTTTAATATCCTATAACCTTAAAGTTTAATAGAAGGTACTTTATGATTAGGGATACATGAGGATGGTCATTGGTTGTGTCAGGATATTAGGAAATACCCGGTTTTCCAGAGCTAAGGCCCAGCCAACAAGCTGTATCCTGAGCTTGGCATAACAACAATCCTTTGCTCTCACCTTCTGGATGATCTCAGCCACAGCAAAATCCCAGAATTATTTCTGGTCATGAAGCCCTACTAGGAATTAAGCTTGTCACATTGTTGCTGTTATCCCCTCATTGTCAGAGCTACAAGTCACTGAATAGCCATACGCATATGTATTGATATCTCCTCACACCAAAGCATCCCCCGACCATGAGGGGTCAGGCCCTGGCAAGTGGCCTTGCTTGCACTTTGAAATTAAACTTTTCTTTGATTCCTGACTCTCCTGTCTCTAGCCTGATTTGTTCAGTTCTGGCCACCCATAGGTTAGGTATTGGTTCTATCCAGTTGGTAACAATTGGTGACAGGAGAGCAATTGCACATGGAATTGAGCCATTTGCTAATCTGGTACTAATGGGAACAGGCTCCCCTGGAACTCTATTTCTCCAGAGTCCAACATCCTTCCAGCCCACATTCCCTTGTCTGGTGAGTCTTCTGCCCTTCTTCCTAATCCTCTGAGTTCCTGGCATGGTTGAGCCTACCATTTTTTGTGAGAAAAACTCCAGGGTCCCTCCCTTGACCTGATTCATCCCAGATCACTCTGCTAGGGATATCCTTTCTTAATTGCACACCTATGTTAATTGTCCTCTATGTGTGCTTTTGTAAAATTGTAACTGCATGCCTAAAGTTGAAAACTGCACACCTCAATGATCCATATGCCTCTGTATGGACTATGATTGTGTACTTTGTTAGAATTCTTTGCGTTTTGTCTGTGTCTGTGTTTCTGTAAAATGTAAAATGTCTGCATCATGTTTGTGTTGTGAGTTAGATTCTGTTACCTTGAAAGATTTAAAATGCAATCAATCAGAAAAATTTATAAAGACTGTAGTCAGAGAGTTTAGAATACTGGGAAAGATTAAAGAACTTCTATACTCAAATCAATTATCCCAGTAAGCAGAACTAACTTTCACTTTAGGCTTTCCAAGGGAAATTCGGTTATTAAAAAAGAGAAAAAAACCTGTAAGACATTTTTATTCTGTCATTTCCTATTTGGCTATGATGGAATTACAGAAAGAAAGTCAGATAATCAAAGTTTGAGGAGTTGCTAAAAAACATCATAGCATATTAAAGAGTTTGGAAATCAATCATTTTAAAATTACAGGAGAGAATGCTTGAGACTTTGGGATAATTTCAGGAACTAAACCCTTCCTGAAATATTTTAGCAAATTTCGGGGCACCACTCCAAATAATTTGTTTTAAGGAAAAATAAGAATTAAATTTCATAAAGTTTTGAGAGTGAATGGTAAGATAAATAATAGCCTCTTTGTTCTTGGGGAATGAAGGAAGGCAGCTAGCTTGGAAATAACCTGAGTGAAAAAAGAGATAGGGAAATGGTTTGCACCTTATAGCAACCTTTTGTTAACTCTTCCTTGAGACTTCTGATGATGTATCTCCCCTAGGTCAAGAGTCCCTCTCCCTGTTAACTTCTTAATACCCCAAATACAGGTATTAAAAATGCTGGGAAAATGTAGGAAAACTTAAATTATGCTATGCCCTTCCAGCTGGATAGCCCCATTTTGCAGGTTCCACCTGGTGGAGGGGGGCAGTAGCTGTAGCAGGACACTTACTGGTAGTGGCCTAAATGTGCCCCTAGGCATACTGCAGCTCACTTTTCTAGGCAAATCCTGCCCCAGCATCTGCAAGTGGTCCCAGCCCTACAAAGCTTTGCCACAAAGCCACACCTGCTGTGTGGGGTCAGTCCCATGGCATCTGCTTTGCCCTGCCACTAGGAACTAACACCAATGGGAAGGTCCTAGGACCAGTCACCTCAGCCCCTGGGATTCCCATTATGTGGCCAATGTCCTCTGCCACATCCCCCAAAGCCCAGGCATGTCTCCTGTGCAGGTTCAGCTCTCACCAGGCCCTGCCCAACTGCTTGCCTGTAAAGGTCCTGGTGCCCCTGGTAGTACCTAGTGTGTCTGTACAAGGTGGAGGTGTCAGTCAGCCTCTGCCCTTGGTGAGTCCACTCTTCTCTGTTCTGGTTGCAGACATGTATTAGCTTTGCAATCTTAGGCAAATTATCTCTGCCCCATTTTTCTGATCTTTATAGAGAAAAATAGTGATGGTACCCACCTCCCAGTTGTTGTGAAATCAAAATAATATAATTATAAAGAGCTTACCACAATGACCGGCATATACTAAGCACTATGTTATTTTTTTAATTGAATGTAACTGTTTCATATCTGATAACTCTAAAGTAGTTTTAAAATGCCAAAGGTAATAAGATCAATGATTTTTATATGTGATAATTAGGAAATGCATTTAACAGAATTGATGTCAGCTGAAATTTTGTTTTATGTTTTAAATACATAATAATGTTTGCATTATTATTGTATTTTTAAATTCTCTTATATTGTGAAATTTGAGAGACCATGTAACAGAAATGGTGTTAGACAAAACAACTTTTTAATCTGGATGCTGTTACATATGGATGTAATAAAAGGATATGATATAAAAATAGGTGTTTGAAAACACATTTTATATTTAAATATTTAATGAGGTATATTTTGTTATAACGCAGATAACAATTCATAATAGAAAATTTTCATTGGAAATTCTTGACTACCATGAAGTGTATAGGGTGACTTACAAGTGTCACTTTAACATATTAATGATGAGTCCACTAACAGATATTTACTGTATGTCTGAAGTCCCAGAATATGGATGGTTTTAATTTATAAGTAAAGGATGAATGAAAAATTAACTGTTAGGCAATCATCAGGAAATATATTCAGGCCCTAAGTTGTGGTTAGTGAAATTTTGCTACTTAAGGTAAAAATTCCTGGGTCTGTAATTTACTATTGTTTTGAACTTTGATTACAGGGATAGTTGTCTGAATTGTCATGAAGCCAGTAGTAGAAAATGGCATGTGCTATAGTCTGGGAACTGTCAAAAGTGGATGTCTGTACCTGGGGAAAGTTTCGGGGACAATCTCCAATATGGCCTCGGTAGGATTCTCCTGACTCCATTTCCCTGTTGTGCTTTGTGAAAAGGAAAATTCCCACCTGGTTAATCCTGAGCTTTGCTTTTAACTCCCTATGATCACATGATTGGCTGTCAGATATGATTTATACCTGGAATCAAATAAAGCTAAAAGGGTTTTTTTCTTCTTGTTATGATATATGATATTGTTATAACTATGTCCCTCTTTTTCCTCTTTTGGAAAATTTCTGCAATCTAGTTTTGTAAGTACAATATAAATCTCTTAAATAATAGATTGATGCTGGAATCTCTCTTAGTTACTATAATAGTATAATATGATACTATAATAGGATGCCAGTATGAACATCTTACAATTTTTACCTACATTTCCAGTCAAATTATAATATAGGAGGATTATCTCCCCCTGAGGGGGAAGTGATACAACACTGATATGATATGAAATTTTCTAATTAAATGGAATAACAAATGCTGAGGAAAGCAACAGGATTGAATTATTTTCTCTAAGAACTATATGCACGTATATATAATTGGTTTCCAAATTTATCGTAGAAATTCAGGTTTTAGTAATAAGTTCTCAAAACTGGATTATGGATTTTACATATAAATTTTATTGATATTGGTAAAGAAAATGAAATTATTTTAAATTATCAATATGTTAATTTTAAAAGGTAAAAGTTCATTTTATACTTAGACTTTCTTGAGTTTTAAAAAGATTCTTACATAAAGTACAAGATTTAGGTAAGGAGGGAAGTAGAAAATTATATATAAACTAAAATTCTCTGAAGTTTAAAGATTGGAGTATCAAATGTAAGTGCTTGTACTAAATTATACTAAGTCAAAATTATCTAGGAACTTCTAGATTTGGAACCAGAGAAGCAGAGGCTCTTTTAGAGTTGTTCTAAGAATAAGCGTATTGTCCAAGAAAAGATATCTGAGGATCAGATAATTACATGAGACATCTGGGACTCAAAATGTGCTGATTAAATGGATAATGAGAATGGGTCACTAGAGTACAAGGAGGCTTGGTGTCAGTTAATATTGGTGATAACCATTGCTTGTTTTGGTCTTTTGTTTTAATATGTTTATGTTTAAGTTTTCTTGGTTACCTTGGTGACATGTAAATTTCCCTTCTCACAACTAGTCCATTGTGAGACCTCTAAGAATGTCTGATCTGTACCTGACAATATAATTATAAAATTATGGGAATTGGGAGAAAAACCTTATTGCATTGTTTGAACCTAGCCCTGTGTGACTGGAAAACTGAATCATCTCTATGTGTTGTTCAGAGACTCTTAAAGAAGGACCTATAGTATGTTGACCAGAAACTTAGAATCAAAGATTGATAAATGGAATTTTCTCACAATTGTCAACATATATGTCTTCTAAGAGCCCCTCCCAGGTTCTTCTGACTACTTCTATATCTGTCAAACTTGTGAGTATGGGCTTCTGGATTATTTGAAGAAAGCCCTTGCTCCTAAGTAGATGGCAGAACCCTCCAGGGACCAGAACCCTCCAGTTTACCTCCAGGTAAACTAAGGTTTATCTAGTATAGACCCAGAAACAACTGACATCCTGATGAGACAACTATCTCAAGATTCTGGATGAGTTCTGAATATATGTGTTAGATTGTTGTCCTCTCAAGGCCCTGATTCAAGCAAATGTTGACATTCTCTTCCCAACTCTTACATTTTTGCCCTCCCTCTTTTCTGCTTGCAAACAAACAATGTCTAACAGCAGTACCTGAGACATATTTCCCCAATAGGTCTCTTCAAGAAACTAACCCCTTAGCAACATCTCATCCTGGTCCAACTGGTCTCTTGTGGTGTCTTGGTTTATACCTGCCTCTCTTTTATTGGCCATTAGAGTTGGGATTCTTTCAGACCCCTTTCCTTTAGGAGACACGTTGTTTTCCATAGCTAAGACCCAGCAAACCATGCCCTGATCTTGGTATAACAACAATCCTTTGTGCACACCTTCTAGATGACCTCAGGGACAACAAAATCCCAGAATTGTTTCAGGCCATTAAACCCTGCTCTGATTCCAATGGGTCACATTGTTGCTGCTACCCCTCACTATCAGGGCTACAGCTCACTGCATATACTATACCATAGGTATATATATATATATATATACCTGTATATATATATACACAGATTGAGATCTCTCCATGCTAAAGTACTACCCCCAGTAGAGGCAGGGCTCTGCAATATGTGTCCTTTCTCGGAAGCCATTTCCCTCACTTTGAAATTAAACTTCTGTTTGATTCCTGATTCTTGTCTCTAGCTTGCTACGTTTGGCTCCAGCCACCCACAGGTTAGAGGCCAGTTCTGTCTAGCTGACAGAGGATGGATGAAGAGTAGGCATACATAGTCTTCTGGGCAGAAAAAATATCTCTTTAAAAAGATGGAATAGAGAAAGGCAAACTGGGAAAGTAGCAAGGCAGAAAAAGTACTAGATCTGTGTCAAGAAAATTGGGTTCTAATCCATGTACAACGTGACTTCTTAAGGCATCATTTTACTCATCTGAGAAATTAAGCTAGATGATTTCTAAGGTTCCTTCCTACTAAGCATCTATAGGAAAAAATCAACTAACATCATTATTTCACTGGACAAAACAAAAAAAAAATGACACAAATATGTGACATCAATTTCAGAACTTTTGTAGATGAAAGGATCACAATGGCCAAGTCTTGGTTAGGACTCTTCAACCCTGCTGAATGATTTAGAAATATCAAAACATTCATCCAAGTGTCTAAATTAAACCCTAGAAGGAGAATCTAGCCAATTTTGCACTATATTGAACTTTCCTGATCACTACAGAAGGTTAGTGAAGCTGGCAAACCCAAAGGGACTGATTTCAAGGGACACATTCTAGCTCACTTGTCTTGCACTTCCAATTTGGCCTTATAAGACATCCAGGTGACCCACACTCTCCCCTCTGAGAGATAAATCATTTCATTTCAGGGCAATTCAGACTGACTCCAGAAGTGAGGCTTTGCTTACTCCTATTTCAAGTGTATTACAAAGCAAGGGATTTGTTCCGTACCCATCCTCGTATGTCTGTGTTTTCCAATGAGGTCTTTAATTGCAAACCAGCATGCTAAGCATGTTCAAATTTAATGTTAAGCACTTCTGCCCCTATTTTGAGACTTGTCACGCAAAACAGGCTTTGGTTCAGTCTCCTCAGTCTAGATGCTTGTAGTGTGCCTTATAGACTGTCAAGGAGGAGTTATGGATATGCAATGCCCAGCAGCCCTGAAGGTCACTCCCTGGGAGTCTGGACTAATAACTTTCAGCAACACCATTGATCAAGCAGAGATTCCAACTCTGGGAAAGCAATCTTCAGGAAAACAATATTGTTTTAAGAAACAGTTCTACTTATGTTGTTTCCTTGTTATGATCTTGAACCAAAAAGACAGCCTCCACCAAATACTGAAAAATGAAGGAAGTCATCCCAAAGTTTCTCTTCTTTGAAAAGCAATATACCAGTCCATGTTCACTAAAAACCAATTAAAAGCATGTTAGAAGATCTCCTAACCTCTTTGTAGAAATGGGGACTGTATCAGACTCTACTGATCTTTGTTTAATTTTGATGAAATGCTCACCTCTTTATTTCTTTAATCTTTTGTTATAAATGATAGATTGCTGAGGAGAGGATAGAGAAGGGATTTATTCTAAAATTAAGACCATGTAAAAACAAAAAAATTACATATATATTCTAGGTGAAAGACTGCAAAACAAGACAGTCAGAACTCTTCTATAATAGTGATTTATTAAAGGTCAAATACAAAGATAGTAGGCATGGATATTGTGCCATCCAAGTCCTTGGCACTCATGGTGATATGGCTCCACATTAGAACCTGATATGATTTTATGAGTGGAAATGACATTGAAATGACATTCTTGCTGCACCCTAAGGACCATGGGACTTTTCCATCTAACTTGCAGCTGAAAATTTCCATATATGTTGTCTCTCCCATTAGATTATAAATTCCTTGAGAGCAGGGATTATCTTATTTTTCTACTTGTATGCCCATTGCTAAATGCACAGTCCTTTACTCAGAGAAAGTACTTAATAAATACTTCATTCTTATAGACATAAATTATATTGGTCATATATACACACATATGTATATATGCAGATGCTATAGATATAAATTATTGGAAAAATAAGGAATCTGTATGCTTTGGAGACACTGGAATCAGCAGCAAAGCATTGCAGTTAAAGATTGAAAGTGAGAGAAAGAGGGGGCAATTTTCTTTATAAAAATTTTATTTTTAATTTATGAAATAAAACATGCATTTCATGACATAGTAGAATAAAATAAGATGATTGCATATGAAACAAAATCTGTTATGTGCAACTTGCCATTCCTATAAATAAAGTTATCATGTAAATATCTGTTTTTCCTTTTTTCTTCCCTCTCCACCCCAGAAATGGTTATCATTAGACACAAATACGTATTTGTATATACAAAATCATTCTATATATACTTCTATTAGGTCTAAATCTTAAAGGAAATCAGGGATGCAGAGAGGGAAAGGAGAGAAGGGAGGTCACTCCTAAGTCCTTATGTTCCCTTTTGCATTCCTGGGAAGTTTCTTCTGGATCAAAACACAGAAGAGATCTCATAAATCCATAATTCAGATATGTTGCACTCCATAAAATCTAATCTCCCAACCTATTGTACTAGTTTATTTTGTATTGATATTGCACTAAAGTAGAGGAAGACTAATTTCTATGTACAATCTTCACGCTCATATATTTAACCCTATCTAATCATTCCTGAAAGACTCAGTTTCTCTCTGCACCCAGAATCCTTTTGAAGTCACTCCTGCTTTTGTGCTGTTCCAAATGCTCTGCCAAACAACCCAGACTCTGTACTCACAACAGCATATGCTGTTCTCTAATCAAGCTACCCATACAACCACCCTCCCTATTGCCCTCTAAAGTCATTCAAATGGACACACCCCACACTTGTATCACCGTCACTGGCTAGTCTTCAACATTGCCATGCTCCAAGGTCTCAGACTGGTCTTTCAAACTACCAATCCAATCTACAGGCTTCTTCTGAATACTCCTAAAAGTCCCCTAGAGAACTGCATACATCTGTCCCCATTAGCAACCTCTCCCAGAGTGGGTAACAGGAAGCAGATCTTCAGAGATGAGGTCCATTTCGATCTCTTTCCCTCTCAGCTGCACTCACCCTGTCAGTTATTATCACCACCATCATCACCAACAACACCATTCCTTGCCATTTTGCTTTTTCATTCCATGACCAATTCCACAACCATGTCAGGTGTAAAAGGAACCAACCAGTGACAGAAAGATGGTCAAAACCTACCTCAGCTCCCTCCCCATTTACTTTGCTCATATCAATTTTACCAGTGTAAGATGAAAGGAAAGAGAATAAGCATAAAGCACCTACTAAGTGAAAGGTAATGAGGTAAGCACTTTTTTAAAGCAAATATTATCTCAAATCTCCCATACAACAATTCTACAAGGTAAATATTATTAATATCTACCTTTCAGTTGAAGAAACTGAGGCAAATAGAGGTTAAATGACTTGCCCGGGATCCCAAGGTAAGTATCTGAGACTGAATTTGAATTCAGGACTTCCTGACTCAAGGCCCAGTGCTCTAACCACCATGTTACTAGTCAAGTACAGGAATGAGTATAAACTTCAGCAGAAGTGCCAGGAAAACATATTTAGTCACTTCTTCCTCATTCCTTCCTTTATAAGGATCAAGAGACCAGTCGGAAAGCTCTGGTGATGTATACCCTTTAGCAAGGGGCCAGAGTATGTGCCCATCCCCTTATGGTCAGAGTGAATATTCCATGGACTCACTCAATTGCACCAACAATTACAATTCTCTCATTTCTCTACCACTCCATTTATCCAGAATCAGTAGACCTGGGTTCAAATCCAGTCACTAACATTCACTAGTAGGATGACCTTGTACAAGTCCACTTATATTTCATACCTTCAGTTTCTGTAAAATGAGGATAATTTTACTTACAATAGTTACTATCCAATGTTGCTGAAAGAAAAGCCATTTATAAACTTACAATGTCTTATTGTCTTTGATGTTCTCACACATGGATACAGGCCTGTATTACCCTGACAGCTTGTTTTTGCTTCATCAACTAATATGTTAGGAGTTTGTGGCTTACACAGCATTTGATTCAACATCATATTCCTATCCCTGGGTCCTCACTGTCAATGTTGTGACCAGACTCTGGTCATGACTGTAACAGACACATGAGGTTAATCAGGGTAGTGCCAGGTCTCTAGAGAACTGTTGGGTTTCTCTAGGATCAGCAGAGGGCAGTGGAGACTTGGTTGGGTGGTTTAAGAAACTTGCTGCTTGCTTCTTAGGAAGGCCCACTAAGGTGGGCAAAACCAATACATAGAAGACAAATTCTAGGACAATCTCGTTATGGAAGGGAACATGGGGTCTGAAACACCAGGATGGGTTAGAAAGCTGCTATTAGATTAGAATGAGTTACATTGCAAGCCACGAGGTGGAAGAAATAGATGAGTGAGCTGAGAACTGAGCCAATAAAGTGGAGAAGGAAAAGGAGTCACCTTTATTGAGTACCTGCTTGGCACTTGCTAAGAACTTTTACAAATGTTATCTAATCTGATCTTTACCACAAGCTGGGAGGTAGATGCCACTATCATCCCCATTTTATAGATACAGAAACTGAGGTAGACAGAGATTAAGTGACTTGCCTAGGGTCAAACAGCTAGTAAATGTCTGAGGCCAGATTTTCTCTCAGGTCTTCCTTTCTTCAGATTCAATACTCAAACCACTGCACTATCTAGCTATATCTAAGCTAGGTGAGAACCAGCTGAATTACAAATCAAAAAGCTGAGTCAGTATTAAAATTAGTATAAACAGAGAAAATTAATATACAGGTGCTATAAATACAGTGACAACATAAATGAGCAGTGAGGTGGCAATGGGGCTTGTTGGACAAAATTAGCTAAATCAGGAAACTGGTCCTTGAGTCTCAAGTCTGAGTTATTGCAGGCCTTTCAATACCCTAAAGGATACATAAAAATAAAATTATAGCTAGCATTTATATAGTGCTTTGAGGTTTGCAGAGCACTTTATAGGTATTTCATTTTATCCTGTAAACAACCTTAGAATTTGGGGCTATAATTATGACTTTCATTTTACAAATGAGAAAAGGGAGGCATACAGAGATTAAGGGACTTGCCCTAGATCATAGAGCTAGGAATTGTCTGAAGCTGGGTTTGACCTTAGGTCTTCCTTGACTCCAAGTTCAGTTCTCTATCCAATGCACCATCGAGCTGCCTAAAGGAACCAGAAGGAAAAAGTTCACACATTCCTCTACTGCTTAACTGGATTTGGAATTCGCTCCATATTCCAGAACACTTGTGTTTGGTTATTCCCCTTAACATTCCGGGACTGCCTGGATTCCTGAAACTAGTTTTTTCTGGACTTCTAGTAACCACAAATTCCTTAACTTCCAGTTTGTCAATCACAGCCCTAACCACTGCTTGGCTTTCCTTCACCCCTTTCTTATCTGACTTGTTCTCAGTGATTTCATCAACTAATAACTTCTGTGGAAACTTAACTTTTTGCTGCCTTTCACACACACACTTCCTGGATTTCTCCAGCTTTAAAGTGTCTTCATTGCCCTTACCAATTCCCCTGTTTTTCAGCTCCACTCTACGTGGAGCTGAATTCTAATCAGAATATCCACTTATTTAGGACAGAGTCTCTCTTGCTTGTCTGTATCTGTTTGCCCATAACTTAGCAGAACATCAGAAAGTAAGGGTTTAATAAATTCTCTCTCTCTCACTCTCTCTCTTTCTCATACACACACACACACACACACACACACACACACACACACACACACACACACACACACTCTCCATTCAGTTAACATCCCCCTCTTGCTATGCAGCTAAAAATTTATTGTCAAATAGAATTTTGTTTTCAGGGAATCAGCTAAATAGTAAAACCAAGATATCCAAGGTCACTGAAAGATGCTAGATTAGGCAAGGCCATATTCCTATCTTGATCATGGGCTTGCACGTGCATACATATTCCCTGATGATAGCAAGGAGATTTGAGTTTTTAAATAAACAGTCGCTTTAAAAATGAATACCTTAAGGTAGGCAAGAATGTAAATTACAGATAAGTTGCTGATCTATATGAATGAAGGACATTTTCAGACCAGGAGTTCCTTAAACTTCTGAGATTACAAGTTGAGACAAATCAATAAACCAGTAAACATTTATTAAACATTTAATTGTGCCAAGTATTGCTCAAAGTACTGAGTTTACAATGAGAGGCAAAACTCCTAAAACAGGACTTGACCTCAGGAAACTTACTTTCTGGTAGGGGAGACAACATGTAAATTAATAGGTACATGGGGCAGCTAGGTGGTACAGTGGATAGAGCACCAGTGCAGGAGTCAGAGGACCGGAGTTCAAATCTCAGCTCAGACACTTGACACTAACTGTGTGACCTTGGGCAAGTCACTTAATCCTGATTGCCTCATCCTGAGTCATCTCCAGTCATCCTGATGAATATCTGGTCACTGGATTCAAATGGCTCTGTAGAAGTGAGGCTAGTGACCTGTACAGTCCTCCCTCACTCAAAACAAAGTCAAGTGCAAATCATGTCATCATTTCTCTGATGGCATGGTCTTCTTCAGCAACGAAGGATGAGTATACACACAAGAGGTACATAGAAGAAACATGTAGAGTGGAAGGAAGATAATTTTTAAGAGGGATACTTAGGTGACTGGAAGAACTAGGAATGGCCTCCTGCAGAAAGCAGAATTGAAACTGAGTCTTGAAGAAATCCAGGGATGTCAGGGGGCAGAGGTAAAGAGGGAGAGCATTCCAAGCAAGAGAGAAAGCTACTTCGATAATGAGTGGATAGCAAACATAGTGTTTTGTTCAAGGAGCAGTGTGTCGGCCAGTATCACTTCCTTGTAAAAAGGGTAGAGGAGAGCATATTTTAAAAAGACTGGAAAGGTAGGAGAGGGGCCTGTTGCAATGAGCCTTATATGTCAGTTTATCATAGTGTAAATACATAAAAAAGGCAACTTTTCCAATTGGTCATGTAAGATTCCAGTTTATCCCCCTCAGAAAAGAAATGAGTAGCATGAGAATTGATAGATAAATGGTGCGTCCTGTAGATGTTGAGTATCAGTGGAAGAAGAGAGCAGAAAAGGGTCAACTGATAGGAAGTTGCTTTCATCCAATGCCAGTCCTCTAATTTCTAAGATTTTAAGGAGCAGAGAGATCTGTCATGGGCTAGGCTGGTAATAGCAGGATGAAGGCAGCAATAAAATATTTCCTCATCTAGCAAAGTGCATTAAATGAGCTGCACACCTGCTGTTGGGCATCCCTGACTTTGTATGTTGTTCAACATTTTCCCAATAATTAAAACCAAAATGGGGGAAGGGAAAGTATCAGAAATGAGACTGTCCCATGACTGCCCCAGGAATAGGCAAACATCTCTAGCAACATGTTCCTCTCAGTTGATAATGGCACCAGACAGCCTGTACAGTCATCCTGGCTCTAATCAGACACTGGCTCATCTATCACTAACATACCGCAAGATTTCAGTCCTTTGCCAAAACCACTTATGGCCCACAGGACGGTGGCTTATGGCAGACTTTATTGGAACTGCCCACAGAGCACTATGGATGAGACTTCCAGAAAGGAGCAGAAATGAGCAGAGCCGGCTGGCCTGGAAATAGCAGACGGCAAGATGAGCCCATCTATCTCTCCAGTTGCCTCTTTATTTAATGTTCAGCTGTGATCCTTGCTCATCCTCAGATGCAAAGATCAGAGGAGATGATGATTGTATTTCCAATTAGAACAAATAGTAGCTCTCTTCAGCAGTCTCATTAATCCTTCCAGGCACATTTGTATTGTGTTACTTACTCTGTGGCTTAATGAGGCAGAAAAGAAGAGCTCTTTCCTTTTCCTCTCTCTAAATACAGGTCCAAATAATGCCTTCTCCTGTAAGAGAACAAGATTAATATGCAGCCAAGATTGCAGCTGGAGAAATATTTGTTTCCCTATGGAACAGAATTGAACCTGCATATCCAAGATCACAAAGTTATCATCCCATGATTTGTTTTTTGGCAGTTTCAGCCTCAGGAGGGTTTTCCCTGCAAAGCAAAGAGTGTGATTTTGCCTATGCTGCCCAACAGGTGAGTGCCTAGTATGGACTAGGATAGGCCATGAATTATCCACTCTTTATTAAACATGGTATATCAGTAAGGGATTTGGCCTTAGAATAAGCAACACTTGGGTTTGATTGCTCCTCTTAATAGCTATATTTTGGTCCCTCCTAGCTCAGAGTGAATGTCAATGGTAACTGTTTCTCTTTTGACCAGCAATCCTGAGGATCTTCCCCTATCAGTTTGATTTTTTTTTAATTAACTAAAGCAGTCATCTCTTGACTCACTGTTCAAAGAGGCCTATTCTCTAAATGGGTGTTGTCTCACTCAAAGTAAGAACCTGAAAGGTCTTAGCCTAAAAGAGCCAGGTCTTCCATTGCATCCTGGGTTTCTCTTGTCATTGGGTGATAGATCCACAGTACAATTGGACCTAAAGTGGAAATTTTCTTTCTTTCTTTTTTTTTTAACCTTGGTAGAATCTATCAGAATTTGTGCTTTTCTAGAGTAGTCTAGAGAACCCAGAGTCATTCCCAAATCATGAGGAGCCTTTGGAGGAAAAAAATGAAGGAATCTCTAAGATACAATCATGAATCTTTCCTCACCAATTCTGTGGCCTTCCCTTAACAGCTTTACAGTTTACTTTAATTCTAATCTCACACAAAGATTCTGATAAAAATGCTAAATTTTAGAGCTTATACTGAATATTAACTTGGTATTTAAGCATCTAGTTGACTTCTTTCCCTATGGAAAACTCTGATTACTACTTCTGAACAAATCAAAGGGAATATGTTAGTTTCTCTTTCTAAATTTCTCCTTCAGCTAAAAAAGGTTCCTGACCTTCCTTGTGGTTTCTTACTACAGGATCACTCTGCTTCCCCACATGAAAGAGAAGAAAAAAAAAAGACAGTGGAAACAGAAAGTGTTTGTTACTGGGAGCCATAAAAATGCCTACCTCATGCAAAATACAGAAAGATGGACTGGTAAGTAGACAGACAGACAGATAGACAGGGCTAGATATGGAACTAAGAAATATATAAGACCAAGAACCATTCTTCAAAGGCTATATAAACAAAAGATGAACAAAGGACAAGAATAAAAAGTTTTCCCAAAAAAATGGTAAACTATTAATCACCACGTGACAGATTTCTCAAAATCATTAGTAAAAATAGAAAAGCAAATAAAAATAGCTCTAAAGTTTCTCATCATGCCCAACAAATTAACAAAGATGACAACAGATGGGACTAGTCAGTATTGAAAAGACAAACACAGTAATACACTGCTGGTGGAGTTGTGAATTGATCTAACCATTCTGGAGAGTGACTTGAAACTTAATTTTTTAAAGAGTCACTAAAATGTCTTGATGTTTGATGCAGAGTTTTCACTAGTAGGCATATACTCCAAGGAGGTGAAAGACAGGAGGAAAAGTCCATATACTCTAAAATATTTATAGCAATACTCTTTATAGTAGTAGTGAAGCAGAATAAGAAATATCCATTGAGTAGGGAATACCTAAATAAATTGTGGTACATGAATGTAATAGAATATTATTGTGCCATAAAAGATGATTACTATGAAGAATTTAGAGAAGTAGAATAAGACATATTAACTGATACAGAGTGAGGTAAGTAGAACGAGGAAAACAAAACACAGTGATTAAATCAATGTAAACAGAACCAACGAAAACGACAAGGAAGGGGTGTTTTCACCTCTAGTTCAATAATTACAGAAGGCCCATACATCTTGATTGGATCAAGAAATAAGAGGAATGAAGTAGATAAAAACAACCTACCCATATCAATCAAGTAAATCAACCACTAAAATGCATTAGGCTACATGCAAACAACATGGTTAATGAAGTAGAGGAAGGAACAGAAGTAGTGGTCCACTGGATGAAACAGAATGATACAGGAAGTGTTTGGAATTGTAAAAGGCTCCGTCACTCCCTGTGATGGCTATTTTTATGTAGCAGCAAGATCATCCAGAATCTGAGCATTCAAGTATGTGGTAGAATAGAGAGTTTTAGCCCGGTCCCTAAGAAGGAATCTCTTAGGGGATACATGAAGAAGAGAGCTTCTGTCTTTTTCCTGCTCCCTTAACCAGAGAAGGACCTTGTGAACTTGACAAGTTTGGAGGACTTGAACTTCTCACTGGTGCCCTAATGGCATCCCAGAGAGAACTAACCGACTGTGATGTCCGCGTTGGGATTTAAGGACAAACTAAACACATTGAAGAAAGGTAGATTAAGGCCTCCACCACAAGACCAACAGAAAGCTACACTGTGCCTGAAGGGCATTTTGTGAGACAATTTTTCTCTCCTTGAGGGGAAAAAGTATTTCTAATAAGAGGATTGACAGGAATTATTACCCTTATCACCACATATTCTGTCTAATATGGATTCCATTTTTCCCGAGACACTACATGCACTTGGGGGATGAGAGTATGCTGTCTGTTTGGGTGGACGTTTTGTACCAACTGTTCTTAATATATACTATGTTAGTAAACACCTATTTCTAAAAGCAAATTGTCAGAGATGCAAATCAAAACAACTCTAAGGTACCACATCAGATTGGCTAACATGACAAAATAGGAAGATTATAAATGTTGGAGAAGATGTGGGAGAGTTGGAACACTAATTCATTGTTGGCAGAGCTGTGAGCTGATCCAACCATTCTGGAGAGCAATTTGGAACTATGTCCAAAGGGCTACAAAAATGTACATACCCTTTGATCCAGCAATATCGCTTCTTGGACTCTATCCCAAAGAGATCATAGAAATGGGAAAGGGTCCCACGTGTACAAAAATATTTATATAAGCTCTCCTTGTGGTAGCCAAAATTTGGAAATCAAGGGGATACCCATCCATTGGGGAATGACTGAAAAAGTTGTGATATATGAATGTAATGGAATACTTTTGTGCTATGAGAAACGATGAACAGGAAGACTTCAGAGAAGCCTGGCAAGACTTATATGAACTAATGTTGAGTGAAAGGAGCAGAACCAGGAGAACTTTGTACAAAGCAACAACCACAGTGTGTGAGGAATACTTCATTGAAATGCATGGACTTAAAAAATTTCCAACGAATTCGAGGCAAAACACCTTCCACATCCAGAGAAAGAACTATGGAATTGGATTACAGATAGAAACAGATCATTTTCTTTTGTATTTTGTTTTGTTTTGTTTTATGGTTTCTCCCATTCGTTTTAATTCTTCTACGGAACTTGTACTTAACTTACGTGTCAAACTTATATAAGATTGTACTCCGTCTCAGGGAGGGAATGGGGAGAGAGAGGGGAATGAGAGGGAGGGGGGGGAAATCTAAGATTTATGGAAGTGATTGTAGAACATTAAAAACAAATAAAATAATTTAATTTAAAAAAAAGAAAAGAAATGTAGCCCATAAACCCAAAGGAGAAAAGGCAGGTTTTGGCCATGGAAGTGTACCTTCTCCTGGGGAGGGAAGGGGGGAAGAAGAGGGGAAGAGAAGAAAGGCTACTCACTCACAGGTCATGTTTGTCCTTCGTTCTGGAAGAGGACCATGACATCAAGATGATGACATGGCATAGTAAAGAATGCACTGCATTTGTGATCAGGAAGGACAAGATCAAAATCTACCTCAAATACTTATTATTTGCGTAACTCTACATGAAAGTTGTGAGGATCTGGGTAAAGTGCTTTATAAACCTTAAAGTATTATATAAATTTCAGCTGTTAATATCCATCCTTCTATCCATTTAATCATCTACAAGTGATTAAATCAAGTTCAAAGAGACAGAATCTGTAATTTATTCTTAAAAGAACTTAGTATTTATAAAAATTCTTTAAGACTTTTTACTGTACTGGATCAAATATTCTTTTTTTTTTTAATAAATAACAGACATACCAGGAAAAAAATAAAATAAAAGCAAATTGTCTGGCTGGCAAATCGATATGAACTTAAAGTCACTGAGAAAATTAGATTGGTAGGGGCTTCTGCTAAGAGCATTAGAAAGATTCCTTCCAGTCCCCCTCAGCATCCCCCAAAATCTTGAGCAGAGAAACAACCAGTCATTCTGGGCATCCAACCTACCAATGAGAGTGGAGGTTGGGAGAGTATCCCCATTGCCTGTGCTATTATAACGAAACCAGAACATAACACTGTACAATTATATCAACTAAATTTAGTCCCATAGAAGAGATGAAAAAATGAATTCTCTCTTCTTTATAGAGATGGGTGACTATGGATGAGCGGTACTGCATATACTGTCAGTATTGGTTGATAAGTTAGTTCATTTTGTTGAATTTTTTAACCTTTTTTTTTTTTTACAAGAGATGACTTGCTGAGTATAGGAGTGGGGAAATAGCCATAAATGAAGGTGATATATAAACAAATGTTACCAATAACAAAAAAGCTTTTAAAAAAATCCATTTCTCCATTCCCCCACTGTCAGACAATCAAAAAGATTCATAGGTTAGGAGTCTGATTTTCAAACAGTGGGTTGCTATTAACTTTTTGTCAACCTTCTTTGCCAGTTCCTTTGGGAACTATTTCAGTAAGCCGGCTCACCGTGATGGTATCTAAAGTCATAACAGCAAGAACATTTGGAGCATTTGTTATTTGAAAACCTTAATATTAGCAAGAGAGAAAAAACCACTAGATTAAAATACACTCAGCCAGATCCTACTAGACATGTCTGGTCCCTGTCTTCAACAAATACTCCTAGGATAACCTTTTTTCACCTCTTTCCCAAGCACCTGGTGCCTTACTAATGCTCTCTTATCTTTTCCCCAATCAATTCCTCTTCCCAGGAAATGATCGGTTAACTAATTTTCTCTAAGGTATAAAGGGATGATAAGCATTAATACACTGCTTCACCCAGGATAGTTTCATTTTAAAAGAAAAAATAAACCCATATAGAAATAAATGAACATGGAATTTTAAGGTATAAGGAAAAGGGAACTTATTATTTTTCTTACAGAGATGATGTGGAGGTTTTTTGTTTGTTTTCTTGCATGCCTTAAATAATATCGTGAATAGGCAACTGACTATTCAGGAGACCAGCTCTGTTACCAAGTAAATGCTTTATTCCTTAAGAAAAATGTAATGACTTTTTATTAAACTCTTTCAGATTATTAGGCTACTACTAAATTTATAATGGGCAGCTAGGTGGCACAGTGGATAGTGCACTTGGCTTGGAGTCAGGATGTCTTATCTTTATGAGTTCAAATCTGGCATCAGAGACTTACCAGCTATATGACCCTGGGCAAGTCATTTTTGCCTGTTTGCCTCAATTTCCTTATTTTTAAATTATCTGGAGAAGGAAATGACAGATCGCTCAAGTATCTTTGCCAAGAAAACCCTAAATGGAGACACAAAGACCTGACTAAAAATGACACAACAAAGTAAAAAAAAATGTTTTTAGAGTAATAAAAGTGTACAATTATGAAATACTCATTTCTGAGAAAATGAGGCTATGCTTTTCTGGTATTATTTATCTGATTCACAACACTGTAATACAAGTCTATGAGAGATATAAAAAGCAGGTCCTATTGTACTTGGTCTAAAGTGCTCAATGAGATATGTTGCTCAGAATTATCATGGAAAGCCAGTGACAGGGCAGTTGGAAAAACATATATTTTCCATGGATGCTAACACAGTCATCATATAACATACAATTGTCAATGGTCTTATTTGGAGAGGGCAGAGTAGACATCCTAGGAAGAATACTGATACAAAAATAACAGAATCAATCTAGATAAACAACCCACAGCACCTGATTTTTTTAATCAAAATTATTTACTGGCCAACTCAATAGCTCTATTAAATTGATTTCTATAAACTGTTAGCCCATCACTTTTCTAATTTCACAACTTCTTTAGATTGTGGTGAGTGAATATCATCCAGACATTCCGGCTACATCATTTTCCTTTTCCTTTCCTTTCCCCCTCCCTGTTCCTTTCACCAACTTTCTTCCATATTCATTTTCTCCTTATCCTTTTCAATTTGTTCTATCCTTTTCTTCTTTATCTCAGCATCACAGGATTTCAGAACTGTGGAAGGGACTCAGTAGCCATAGCCCAACCTACACCTTCTCCCTCCCTCTGAGGGTTTTCATGATCCTTATTTATGCTGATTCTTCTTCTATTGGTCGGACCAATCCTCAATCTCACCTGCAAAGTTATTGCTCATGGGCCACTCTACGTTCTCTTCTCTTTTCTCATTACCCCTCCCCACCCACCCCCGAGTCTTGTCATTAAGTCCTAAATGACTGAGATAGACAAACTGCATGTGATTCAGAAACTTTACCTCTAGGCTATGAAGTTATGAGTAGTTAGAGAGAGTCAGGTGATTCTCGGGAGTCCCTCTGGAGGCTTCTTGCCTCCAGAGAAAGTGATGGAATAGACTCTGAATCTTGACATGGACCGAAGGAAGGTAACATCCTCTGAGCTGTGGCAGTCACATCCTTCTTCCCAATGTGAGAAGAAAGGTATGGTCTGAATTGCCATGCCCCACAAAGTTTAAAGGTAGAACTCTGAGGAAAGTATCATTTTCAAAACCTTGCCAGATAGTGCCATCTGGTGGGTTTTTAAAACAAGTATATTAATATATGCATATACGTATGTGTATATATGTATATAATTATATATGTGTGCATATGTGTATGCATGTTATACATATATGTGTATATAACATGCGTATAATTATATCCATGCTGTTGTTGCTCAGTTATGTCCCTGTAGATCGTAGCACAGCATTACTGTCCACAGGGTTTCCTTGACAGAGATACTGGAGTGGTTTTTCATTTCCTTCTCTCGTGGATTAAGGCAAACAGAGGTAAGTGACTGACCCAGCTAGAAAGTATCTGAGGCACATTTGAACTCAGGTCTTCCCAATTCCAGACCGAATTCAGTATACACTCAGTCATTTTGCTCCCCTATGTGTGTCTGTGTGTATATGCATATAAGTGCATGTATGTGTATATATATGCATATATATAATGTGCATATGCGTGTGTTTACATGGTGTGTGTATATGTGTATACATACATGTATGTATATATATGCATGTACATGCTGCATATGCACACATTATACATATGTGTGTATATGTACATACACATGCATATATATATATATATATATATATATATATATATATATACATAATTTAATGCCTCCTAGGCCTTTAGTGATTACCCCTGTTGTTAGACCTTGCCCTCACCCCCCCATAATTCTGTGTTTATTTTATCTTTATTTTTTATTTATCTGCATCCATAGGTTGCTTTCTCCCAGGAAAATATAAACAGAGAGGACTATTTCATTTTTGTCTTTGTGTCTACATCATCTAGCACTGTGTCTGGCACATGGTACTTGATAAATATTTGTTAAATTGAATTGATTCTTTCTGCAGTTCTTTAGGCCCCTTGGCTCAAATATGAAAGGGAACTGACTTTCTAAAACTGTACAAGATTTTTAAATCATCCAGCTTGATCACAGGTCAGCTCATTACATGCTTCTTAGTACATTTCCACCTAAGGTAAAATTAAGGCCAGACGTGTGTGCATCATAGTATATGATCTAGCTCTATACAGAAATTACATTCTTAGCATTAAGATCTCCATGATTCCCCTTCAGATTCGAAGAGGTCAAGGCACAGAGCACGTTCTACATTATGCCACATTTATCAAGTGGTGGGTGTGAAGACTTGATCGTGACAGAGGGCTAGAAAGAATTCTCACTTCATACATTTTTGTGATAATGCAATTCCTCCTCTAGCAGCCCTCCTGCTTCATGACCCTACAAGTACTCAAGCAGTCCGTCACACAGCTCAAAATTTACAGCAGGTAGTTCTCTCTCTTTTTCAATCTCTTGCCTAAGGCTCAAGTCTCACTTCTCATAACTTCACCCTCAGCTGTACTTCTGGCAGCCAGAACTTGCCACCAGAGCAACGATGTCATTAGGGACAGAGATAACATTCCCTGTTAAGATGGTCAACTTTCAGCGCAGCTCGACTTTTGTGAGAGGAGAGAAAGAAATTTAATTTACCAAGGGCATAGAATTGAGGCTTAGGTGCAATGCTGGAGGGAAAATTTATTAGGTAGGACTTGTTTTTTTCCATTACATCCAGCAAGGTATCTTGTACAATGCTGACACTCTAAAACACTATACAGTAATAACTTGGAGGGGGGAGTGGGGTTGAGATAGAGACAGAGAATGGAGAGGAAGGAGAGAGAGAAAGAAGCAAGAGAGAATGTAGAGAGGTTTTAAAAAATGAGAAAGAAGAGAAGAGAGAAAGGGAGAGAGAGACAGAGAGGGAGAGACAGACAGAGAGGCAGACACAGAGACAGAGATGGAATGGAGAGAGAGGGAAGAAGGGAGAGAAAGAATGGTGAGAAAAATGAAAGAATGGAGAGTGAGAGAGAGAAAGAGAGAGAGAGAGAGAGAGAAACCTTGTAACTTTTCTTAGAAACTCTTCTGTGAGAGAAGACATTCTGTTGCTGCTACCCTTAAGAGGGACTCTAGAAAGTGTAAATGGGAAGCCTTGAATTATTTATGAAGACCCTTAATAGCAAGTGGGGCTGTTGAGGGAACCATGCAGTGTGGCCGCAGGTAGATAGTAGCCTACTGCCAAAACTCCCACCTTCTTTTACTCATTGCCATAATTGGAAAAAGTGATCTTCCCAAACTTCTCTTCTAGGTGATACATCCCTTGAGGACTGTGTCTTTAATGTAGCAGAGAAATTAGGAAGAGCCTGCAGGAACAATGAAACCAGGGGAGTTTACAAATGTGAACTCAGACAGAGGGGGAAGCTGTTTTCCCCATGGGTGAGTGGGGAATGAGGAGCTTGAGGCCACTGGTTTAAATGCATTTCAAATTATTTTACCTATGTCCTTTGAAACATAGCTAGGTCACCCTGCACAGTGGGATAAATGTTCTGAAGAGGCACACAGTTTCTATTGGTGAGAAATAGATTTTATCAAAGCAAAAGACACATTCCTTCTCTAGGTCTCAGTTTCTTTGTCTGTAAAATGGAAAAGATAATCTAGTAGAGCCTGTCTACTTTGCAAAGCTATGGTGAAACTTGACATGAAACAAGAGATTGCTTTCATTCAGATCATAGTTAGGGAGCTGGAAGGGACTTGGAGTCCTTCTTGTCTAATTAGATGAAGAAATTGAGACCCAGAGAATGATGGGTGTTAATATTTAACAACAGGCCTTCCAGGGGGAAAGAGAGTTTGCATAATATATTTTCAATTTAATATAATTTTTTTATTTATTTCATTATTAACATTTTCTCTAATGCTTTGTTAAGTGTAGAGGGTCAAGAAAACAATAAACCATGTCTTGATTTCCAGGGTTTGCTGATTTCCATGGTACCAATGCTCACAGCTCCAGCTCACCACTAAAAATTAAATGACATGCCCAAAGCTCACAACTAGTGAGCAGCAGACCTGGAATTTGAACTCAGGTCCTCTAACTTCAAATACATTATTCTTTCTATAGATGTTACGGAAGTGGGGGTAGAGGTGTATAGTGGAGTGGAGATCTAAATAGGTCATGAACCCTGAATATTGTGATTCTGTTTATATGTACAACAATTGCTTTTGTTCAGTTGTGCCCAATTCTTCATGATCCCTGTGGACCATACTGCTCATGTGGTTTTCTTGGCAAAAATATTAGAGTAGTGTGCCATTTCTTTCTCCAGAGGATTAAAGCAAAGGGAGTTTAAATGACTTGGTCAGGGTCACAAAACTCATAAATATCTGAGATTAGATTTGAACTCAGGTCTCCTCCTAGACTCCAGATCTAGTATTCTACCCACTGACCCACTTAGTTGATCCTTATACATATAATAACAATGAGTAAATCATATCCACTCCTTAGAATGTGGACAAAATGTGAGAATCAGGAGTCTTAAAGATGATCTCATCCAATCCCTTCATTTGAGGAATGAAAAACGGGGTGTTTATCTCACTTAAGGAATATGCAGGTGATGAGGTCAACAGTTCTCAGGGCAATTCTAGCTTAGGTATAAAAATCCTAATTAGGCGGTAGGTGTAATCTATAAAGTCAAAGCAACTAGATAGTATAGTGGATAGGGTACCAGGTCTGGAGTCAAAAAGCCCTGAGTTCAAATTCAGCCTCAGATATTTACTACCTGTGTGACTCTGGACAAGTTGCTTAACCTCTAACAGCCTCAGTTTCCACAATTGTAAAAAAAGGGATAGTTATAGCACCTCTCTCTCAGGGTTGTTAGGAGGACCAAATAAGATACTATTTGCAAAGAACACGGCACATAATAAGTTCTATATAAATGCTAGCTATTGATATTGTCTTATTAGATTTAGGCCAGATCAACACCAAGGAATCCTCAAGATGCCAAAACTGAAGAGATTGAGGTTAACAGGATAAGGTCAAAACAGAGATGAGCCCTAGGTCAGGAAGCACAATGTAGAGCACTTCTCCAAGTTGAGCCGATATCTGGCTCAGTCTGTCCTCCCAAAGCCCGAGTCTTTTTATAGCAGCTGCTGGCATTCTATATTTCTGCCCCTTTGTGGTCAGGGGGACAGGATACACCCGCGCCCCCTCCTGACTCAGTTTTTCCTGTCATATCACGGACTCATTGGGTTTTCTTTTCCCCAACAGACCTATAACTAGTAAGTGACAGAGGTCAGATTGAAGGCCAGGTGTCCAAAACTCTAGACCATGCCATTTCCAGTATGATAGATTGCCTCACTCTGATAGGGATTCAATTTAGTTCAACAAGCATTTGTTAAACACCTATTCCATGTCAGGCTCTGTGCTAGTGGCTAGGAATGCAAAGAAAAAAAGTAAAACAATTTCTTTCCTCAAGGTGCCTATTGTCTATTTGGGGGAAACAACATGTATATAGACAAGGCAATACAAAATCATATTGTTGCGTTCATCCTTTGTTTTTGAAAAAGACCATGACATCAGAGAAATGATGACATGACTTGCACTTGAGTTTGTTTTGAGTGAGTAAGGGCTAAGCAAGGTCACCAGCCTTACTTTTTCCTCCTGAGCCATCTGAATCCAGTGACCATCCCAATATTCATCAGGATGAAGGAGACAGCCAAGGATGCAATGGGAGACCTTGACCTTTTAGGCTAAGGCCTTTTCAGACACTCATTTAAAGTGAGGTGGTGCCCATTCAGTGAATAGCCCTCTTTAAAAAAAAGTCAGGGGTGAGTGGGGAGACACTGACAGGATCAAGAATGGATGGCATCGGAGTCAAGTCTTCCAAGAGAGTGTTGCTGTTTGTCCATCCTCAAAGAGGAAGATGAAGAGGGAGAAGGTTCCAATTATAGGGCTTTGTGCAAAGGCATGAAGGTGGAAGAGGAAATACTGGGCCTGGGGAACTGCAAGGGGACCAGTTTCACTAAAATATAGCAAGCCTGAGAGTGAGTGGTATGAAATCAGAGCTACATTGTGAAGATCTCTAAATTTCAAATAGAGGCATTCAGATTTTCTTCTATAGAAAAAACTTGTTTCTACTAAACCTTTTTATTTCTGAAAAACTTTTTATTGTAGTTGGAGTGGGACAGCTGGACACAGTTCAGATGATTTCAATTTAGTTGGCAAGATCTGACGTATCATAGTCTGGAGTAAGTCAGATGTAGATCTTCTCTCCATCACGCTGGATCAGTGTGTTGACCTTGGCCCCCTCAATGTCATACAGCTTCTGTACCACTTGCTTGATCTGATGCTTGTTGCCTTTGACGTCCACAATGAAGACTAGGGTGTTGTTGTCTTCAGTCTTCTTCATAGCAGACTCAGTGGTCAAGGGAAACTTAATGATGGAATAGTGATCAAACTTGTTTCCCTAAGAGGCAATTTTCCAAATGTATTTGGGCTGCCTTAGAAGTCTCAGAGTCTTGGGTCGCCAGAAGGTGGGGGATGTTCTGATCTTCTTCTCTTTGAGACTATGGACACCCTTCAACATGGCCTTCTTGGCCTTCAAGGCCTTGGACTTGGCTTCTATCTGGGGGGCAGGAAGGGAGTCAATGGCTTCCTTCTTTGACTTCAGCTCCATCTTGGAGGAAAGGGCTCCAGTAAAGCTTCTTAAATGGCAATGCCCATTATTCACCACCAGGAGACCATTCTGCCAAATGTACAGGCACTAATTGCCATATGTATTTCCAATCATTTAAAACAAGGAGAATTATAATATCTTTGATTACATGATAAATATAGATATTTATTAACTGTTAGCATTGGGCCAGGTTCAGAGTATATAAGTACAAAATGAGATAGTCCTTGCCCTCAAGGGACTTACTTTCTACTCCACTTCCAAACTTCCTTCTTCTCCTTTTCTCCCTTCCACTGGAATTTAAGATAAATTGCCTTTGATCTCAGACCTAGGACTGGACTATGTGTTTGAGGACCAGTTTAGCTAAGTACAGAGAGGCTTAACATCTTAGGGAAGAAATATTTTGGCTAGGCAAACTTATAAAATTGTTATCTGAATTATAGAGCGTTTGATGTCTGCCATATAGAGGGAGTATTAGCTTAGTGAAATTTCAGGGACTTGAAAGACTGAAATACATTTCTGACAAAGCCCAATATGCATATGTATGATGTAGCCAATCCAGTGCACTCTGAATGGTAATGCATTTGCATTTAATCCATCCATACTTTCCCATGAAATCGCTTTGCCAATAGAGGCACCTATTTATAAGGAAGTTGGCTAGAATTAGAGATGCTGCCTATAGTCATGCAACAGAGTAAAACTAACTGGCCCACAGAGAGATGGAATCAATTACCTTAGCCTCATTCAAAGAGTGCCTTAATCAAATAAGCTGACCAGCCACACACAGATTTGGCAGGGGAAAAGTGAGTGCATAGTATGCAATGATCTATACATAGAACTTAGTGACTGCAGACATATGTTCACTAGAGACCAAAAGGAAGACTTCCAGAGGAGTAGAATTTCACCCACTGATGAACCAAAATAATCAGAAGTAGAGTTATAAAAGCTGCTGTGAAAATCATACAAAAATGTTAGCTCTTGTTGTACGGGATCAGGGTGGTTAGCGTCTCACATAAGCTACCTACTTTGCCAAAAAGAGGTGGCATTTAAAAATATAGATCAGAGGTTTTAACATGAAAGAAAAATGAAGCTGATGTCAAGTAGGACAAAGGAGCAAGTGCTGGGAGGGCACAGAGTGTCATAAATGTAGCTCTGAGAACTTACTGGTGGCAGTAAAACTCCGAAATAGGAATGAAAGTTAATTTGTACCTAGAAGAGCTGTTGATTGGGCTATCACTGGACTAGGTAGTTAGAAATCCAAGCCTATGTTAATTCTGGTTTAGTGTTTAGAGGGGATTGATGCATTTCTGAGAAGTCAGACATTTTTTCTCTCCATCAGAAAGTTCAAGACCTTTAGTTACAAAATTAATTGACAGTAGGAATAATAACTCATGAGAGTGCATGTTGTGGCCAGTTCCACTCCTCTCCCCTCCACACCCCTAGCTTATTTGACATAGGATGGGGCTGAAGGTTTGAGTCCATTGTGACCATTGTCATCACCTCCATGATAGAGATTAAAGAGGTTTATTAAACTAATAGAATATTCCATGTGGATTTTTGTAAGCATGCTCAGTAACACTGCATTTAAAGTTAAGAAACTTTGGGATCTCCAAGGAATTAATGATGCCTAGAACAGTGTGATGTTGAGCCATGAAAAATTTATTAAAAACTCACATTTCATTTGTGTGTGTATGTGTGTATGTGTGTGTGTAAAGAAATAAAGTTCCTTATTAATTTTATAGAATTTACCCACAAATATGATGACAGTGATAAGGATATCTCATATTTTAAACTCAAATTTAATTGTAATTTAAAAGGTCTTTTAATCCTCCTGCCCCTTCTGTTCCTCATAGCTAATATTTATATAGCACTTACTAAGTGCCAGGCACTTTGCTAAGTACTTTACAGTTGTTATCCCAGCAATCCTGGGGGGGAGGTGCAACTATTACCCTCATTTTACAGAGTAAATCAAGGCAAACAGAGGTGAAATGACTTTCCCAGGTCTCACAGCTAATCAGTGTCTGAAACTGGATTTTAATTCAGGTGTTCCTAACTCCAGTGCTAGTTCTCTATCTACTTTGCCATTTAGATAAGGAAAATATTGTCATCCCGTCAAGAAACAGAGGCTTACAGTGATTAAGTGACTTGCTCAAGATTATACATGTGAATGAACTACACAATTCCCACAAAAATTGGGGTCAAAAAATCTCATTCATTGGGGAAATTTTTCTGAACTACGTTTGCCAAAAAGTTGGGCATCAGCCCATATTGTGGCAATGCCATCCAGTATGAATTTGATTGAGGCTTTTCAGGGTGCCTGCAAAAGTCCTGCACAAGGAAATAGCCATGCAGAAGATGTGAGTGGATGAAACAGTAAGAGAAATGAAGTTAATACAGGCAGTAGAGATGCTGATTCTGGGAAGAAATGGCTGTGCTGAAAGAACCAGCATACTCTGTAAGCTGACACGCTGAGAGAAGAATGAGAAGTGATAAAGCAGAGCAACTTCAGACTTTAACCTTCCAATATTGGTTTTGTTGTTTTTATTGCTAAGTCATTTCTCACTTGAATGCAATGCTTTGTGATCCCATTTGAGGTTTCCCTGACAAAGATACCGAAGTGGTTTGCCGTTTCCTTCTCCAGCTCATTTTACAGATGAGGAAACTAAGGCAAACAAAGTTAAGTGGCTTGCCCAGGGCCACCTAGCTAGCACATAGGTCAGATATGAACTCCCAAAGATAAAGCTTCTTGACTTTGGGTCTAGAACTGTGTCCCCTGCACCTCCAAGCTGCCTCAGATATTGGCACCATCATCAATTTCACAGTATCTTTCTCCTGCTATGCTAAGAACACATAATGACTGATTTAGAGACTAGGTCTTAGAAAATATGTTTTGGGATATGAGAGGTGGTAACCATTGAGAAAGGAAAGGAGACGGCAACAAGATTTATTAAATACCTACTATGTGCCAGGCACATGTACTAAGTGCTTTACAAATATTATCTCATTTAATCTTTATAACAATCATATGAGGTAGGAGCTTTTATGACCCTCAGTTTACACTTGAGAAAATGAGGCAAACAGAAGCTAAATGTTTTGCCATTAGCTTCCAGGTAGAAATAAAAAGATCCAGCTATGAAGTTTTGCGGCATCCTTTCCTAACTAGCTCTATCACTTTTAAAAACTACTTAACTACTTAAAAATCACTTTTAAAAATTACTTAACTTACCTAGGTTTTTCCTTTTTCTATAAAATGAGGATGAAACCTGTTCTATTTGTTAAAAGGCTTAGATTAAATGAGATCTGTAAAAAGTGCTTAAAAACTATAAAGGACTACAAAAATGAAAGGAATTATTATTAAGAACTAGAAAACATCACAAGTAGATGCAAGACATGTAGATGAGTACCTTGATATCCAGCATTACAAGATTCCTTTTTTTCTCCTTTTTTACACCTCTCATAGAGCTACCTTTTTCTCCATTAAATTAGAGGTGGGAAGCCTCTCCATAAGTAGCACAGAAAATGTCTAACGGTATCCCTTCTATTGATTTACATGGAAAATTGGGGGGCAACTCCCAGCATCTTTTTCACTTTCACCAACTATCAAAGACAAATTTCAATCCTCAAAACAGGTCCCTTACTTATGGATATTCGTACTGTGTATTGTTTTCCTTCTGGTTTTGTGACTGGGTTTTGATTACTGGTTCTTTATAGAGTGTCAAGAGATTAAACAAATATATTCCCCCTCTAACCCTATTCCTCCCCAGTATGCTCATTTTCACAAAGCACATGTTACGTTAAGTGGAGCATTTACTATCCCAAATTCCTTTACTTTGAAATTGACTGAATAGAATGTATGGCACCTGCTTACTCATTCCTAGGGTATCACTCTTCAACTCATTCCTGTTTGCCCTGGTATCTGAGACCCTACCAGGGAGCCCACTTCCTTATTTAGTAAGGTGTTTGGTAAGCCCAAGTCAGACTTATTTGATAAATAAGTCTGCTCATGCCCTTCCATGAGGTATGTGCTTGGTACAGAGAATGAATTTAAATAAATCACAGTTTCTGAGAAGTGGTAAACCACTGACACCATTGAAACTGCATGACTGTTCTTCCCAGTGGGTTGAAAGAGGTTTCAATTATCTAGGAGTAGAGACTGCTTCAGAGGTGACAAGAGCTATGATAAGTCAGCTTTTATTGGCTCTGTAGTTATCTTAATGGACCAAGTCTCTTTCTATTTAGATAGGAAGATTTACTAAATTAAAACGATGTATGTGGAAACAAAAGAAAAACCTATCCCGAACAATTCTGGAGACCAATAAGCAATAATCTAGTCTTAAAAATATTCTATATTTTCATTCACAATGCAACCTTTTATGTATGGAGTGTCTGATGAATTTCAGTACATTCTAATGTGATTCAAGTCATCTTGTCAGTCTGTTTTAATTAAAAAAAACTCAATAAGATAGCAATTGTCTATCTTAATTTATACAGCATAAATGCATGAATTTTTCAATGTTTTTATTTTCTTTTCCTTCCACTTACCCAATCCCATTAAATGACATTTTTTAAAAGGAAAAAAAATCCTTGTAATAAATATGTGTAGTTGAGCAAAACAAATTCCTACATTGGTCACATCTAAAAATGTATGTATCATTCTGCATTTTAATTATATCTCTTCCATGGAAGGAAGTGGGTAGAGTCTATCACTTTCAGTTCTGTGGAATCATGGTTTATCATTGCATTGACAAAGTTGTTTTCTCTTTTCAATGTTATTATTGTATAAACTATTCTCCTAGTTTTCACTTCACTAGGCATCAGATCTCAGAGAATTTTCCAGTTTCCTCTGAAACTGTCCATTTCATCATTTCTTATGGTACAGTAATATCCTAATATATCCATATACCATAATTTGACTAGTCATTCCCCAATAGTTGGACACTCCATTAGTTTCCAGCTTTTTGCTACTACAAATAGAGCTGCTCTAAATGGTTTTTTCATAAGGATGCTTTTCCTTACAAGCATATGAGCTTTTAATAAATTGAAGGGGAAAAAAAGGAGGAGGAAGCTAATAGTAGCTTATATTTTTATAGCTTTTAAGTTTTGCAAAGCACTTTAATAAGAATAATAGCATTATGTAGCATTTTAAGTTTTACAGAGAAGTTCACAAATATTATCTTATTTTATCCTTGAAACAATCTTCAGAGATAAATATCATTATCCCTATTCTACAGATGAGGAAAACAAGGCAGACAGAGGTAAATGGGACCAACCCAGGGTCACAAAGCCAATAAGTTTCTGAGGTCATATTTGAACTCAGGTCTTTCTAACATGAATAAAGAACAAGCACTTTAACCACTGTGCCGTCTATATGTCTTACATATATTATGACACTTTATCCTCACAACAAATCTGTGGAAGTAGGTGCGATTATTTTTCCCATTTTACCCAGAGGGAAGCTGAGACTTAGAGAAGTTAAATTATTTGCCTAGGGTCACCTAGCTAGTAATTGTCTAAGTTGGGATTTAAATGGTCTTCCTGACCCCAGGAAGCTAGGTGGCACAGTAGAGAGAGTGCTAGGTCTGAAGTCAGGAAGACTCATCCTGGGTAAGTCCCTTAACCCTGTTTGCCTCAGTTTCCTCACCTGGAGAAGGAAATGGCAAACCACTCCAAGCATCTCTGTCAAGAAATCCCCAAACAGGGTCATGAAGAGTTAGACACAATCCAAACAACTGAAAAACAAAAACCTAACTCCAAGTTCACTGTTCAATCCACTAAGCCATTTTCCTTTAGATAAATATTTTATCATTAGCAGATGATTTAATCTTTAGTTACAGAGTAGTTACCAATAATTCATCACCAGCCTTTTAGTGCCTCAAATTCTGTCATAAGCATTAGCACTCTTAATCGACTCAGATTATTCTCTTCTGCTTTTGTAGCTCATAAATATGAGCTCTGTATGGGCACAAGGGAAAGAGGGTCTACCCTTGACCCTCTTCTCTTGTTTCCCTGTTCAATTTAGAAAATAAATTCAGTCATCCTGCCTGAGTGCCAAACAAAGAATGACTGAGTTGTAATCATCTGTACACAGCTTCCCTAGTAGAAGTAATATAGAGCAAGAGGATATCCCCCAGAAGACTTCTTAAGGGACAGCCCCTTTAGCACTTCCCCTTCCCCATTCCAACCCTTCCCCCTTCCTTCCCCACACACAGAGCAACATGGAACTAAGCAGCTATATTAAGGATCCATTACTGCTTTTGCAGGGACTAAATTATTTCTATTCACCCTTAAATAAACTTCAGGGAGAATGCCTTGCATAGCATAACCTCTGACTTCTAGGTCAGAGACTGGGGATCAACCAGCGTTACATGACCATAGTGATTATGAATACACTTGGAGGAATCTATAACTAAATTTAAACTCAGAACACCATTCTCTGGTAGAATTCAAAGAGATCATCAATTCCAGATGTTCATAATCATGGATTCATATCTCAAGAAACAACTCAAACTGAGATTTTTTTTCTGGGCCACCACTGAATTTGTCATGTAAGAGAAGATGAATACTCCCAAATCAATTAACTAATTTTCATTGGTGGGGAGTAGGGTAGGGGGAGAAGAAACCTATATAAACAATTGGTTCTCTCCAAATAATTTATTATGATGCACAGTGCAATTATGGAGGAAATTGCAATCACAAATCTCTTCATGGCTGTTCCAACTTCCTGCTTTTAAAAATAAAAATTTGCCTTCCAGCAAATGTTCTGCACAAAAATAAAAGTTGTGAGGAGGGGCTTTTTCGTGACTTCTAAACAAGTTTCTAGTCCAAGAAAATATTTCTTTAAGTTTCACAGCTCAGAAATTGAGCTGCAGTTCTTACCAGTCAAGAGAATGACCAAGACAGCATCGTCCCTTCATTGCTAACCTTTTATTAAAAACTAGACACTTTATTTCAACATGCTGAGCAGATCCTAGACAACCCTGTGCATACAAGTCCCAGAGCAGACATAAAAACCAGATGGGAAAGAGATTTACAAGAACCAATCTCAAAAGGATATTTGCAAGCAGAATGTCAACGCAACATTGATTTCAGCAATGTATTTTGATTTACAATACAGATGTCTCTTTAGAATTTTCATTTCTCCTTACATTCAGATACAGTGCAAGGAGGATAGGGACCCAGCTGCTTCCTTCAAATGGCCTTACCTAAAACAAATATCTTTATCATTTACTTTCATCCCTGGGGAAGGTTAAAGTTTTCAGAAAACTTTATAAGCAAATTATTAAATAAGGCAGTTACCCCTCTGCTAAGAATACTTTATCTTGGTTAAAACCTTATTCAGTTTCAAAGATCTGATGGGAAAGAATGAAAGTTATTTCTTTGATAAATGCAATATGTCGGTGGGTATAGTGAACTGGTCAAACTTTTGGGGTTGGGGGGGTGGGAAGTCTTGCCCTGTGATTTTATCTATGTAGAATAATCCATGTGTGAAAACTCTATCCACTGAGGTGGGAAAACTGTCTGTAACTTATAGACTCAGAGGGTTAAGTGAGGGCATTGAAGGGTTTGGTAATCATCCAACCTCTAAGGATGGATTAATTGTTCCTCTTCTTTCAAAGTCATAGAAACAAATTTAGACTAAGAATAGCTAAATATCATGTGTTTACTTCTCCAAAATCATGAAACACCAAAATTTATTGAGCACCTATTTCATAAGTAATGTTCTATAAAGGATTCCCTCATATAATCTAGAACTTGTAAGGGAATCCAACATAGGGAAGAAATTACATTATGAGACCATGTAAAAGATGTTTTTCTTCATTTTTTATGTTTAAGGAATACTGTTTCCCTTTCTTTATATATTCCATTTTACCACCTTGATGTTTACTACTTAACATTTATTGAATCTTTAATGGACTTTTGAATCAAGAGGAAGAGAAGGAAAGAAAGAAGAAAAAAAGGAAAAAAGAAGAGGAAAAGGAGTAAAAGGAGGATAAAATTGAGGTAACAAGAAAATGTAAATCAAAATATATGCATTTCAAAATTTACTAGCCCAGTGACCAGGTGAGATGTGAATAATTTAGGGAGAACAGAAAACATTGATTGAAATTTCCATTTTTTTTATTTATCCCTATGCTAAGAAGTAAAAACTTAATTGACCTTATTTGATTAGGCTATGAGAGGAAAAATGACATAGGGCTCTACCCTTAGAGTCAGGAAGTCCTGTGTTCAAATGCTGCTTCCTACACTGGGGTGTGTGTCAATCTGGGCAAGTCACAATCTTTGAGGCCCTCAGTTTTCTCATCTGTAAGATTGAGGGGGTTGGGCTAGAATGAGGATGTCTAATGTCCCTTCCAATTCTAAAGTTTATGATCTATTATCCAAAGACAGACTGATATGTTTAAAAATCAGTAGATACATTCCTACAGATCAGAATATTTCATCTCTCATTTTTAATATTCATTTTTAAGATAAAGCATTTTTGGAGAATAAAGACTGATATTTTCCTTAGTCACATTAGCCAGAAAATTCCTAGTGTGTGAAAAATGAAGGATCAAGAAACTCTCCGTGTGATTTCGCGTTTAGATAACAAATTCTCTTTTGTAAAATTAGGTGGCAGAGTGGCTAAAACAATGGGTCCATAACTGGGAAGTCCTGAGTTCAAAGGGAGCTTCAAACACTTATTAGCTGTGAGACCCTGAGCAAAGCACTTAACTTCTGATGGCCTCGTTTGTAAAATGGAGACAAAAATAATAGTACCTACCTCCCAGGGCTGTTGTGAGTATAAAAAGGAGATAACATTTGTAAAGCACTTAGCACAGTGCCGAACACACAGTAAGCACTTAATAAATGTTTATTTATTAAGGTCCTTCCTTCTTTCCTTTTTTTCCTTCTTTCTTTCCTTCCTTCCACATCTAGAGCACAAGATAAAAAGTGATGGGATAATTTTCATGAAATTCATCAAATTTAAGTCTCTCTAATTACTCCAGAGTAACACAATAAGAAAAAAGTTCATAACAATGAGTTTAGAACTTAAAAAATGCCGACATTCTTTAGGTTTTCTCAAAAAACTGGTTACATTTTATAGTTAGAATCATGAAATATTGGAGCTGGAAGGGACGTTGGGGTCATGATATTACAGATTAGGAAGGCTTAACCAGACAGGTTAAGCACATACCCAAGGAACATTGAATTAGAGCAGGGGTTCCGATCACAGGCCAATGATCCTCTACTATATCACACAATATGTTTTAATTATATTTCATAAAATTCTAATTCTTCAGATATGTATATATGTGTGTGTATATCCACATGTGTATGTATACTTATACATGTGTGTATATTCTATGCATATATATTAAATATATATGATATATATATATATTTATATGCACTAGTACATCTAGTTAGCCAGATAGCACTACCTTATTCCTGATGATGATGATGCTAGACAATATTTTCTGTTCCTATCAATGTGTCCAAACTGTATAAACTCCCCTGAGAAAAAATCAGTGTAACCCTGGACTAGAGTGTTTTGTAAGTAAATCTCTACCTTCTCCTAGAAAGTAATATTTCATGAAAAAAGTACAGTGGATTAAAAAAATGGAATGAAACCTTGAAGGCTTGTGATTATAGCATTGGGTACAATCAGCTTTCAAGAACATTCTCTGAGCAGTCAAAATGATGTCAGATTGACAGGAATTGTTGCAGGAGCTGTCTCTCCTCACATTCTTTCTTGGGTTGATAAATAGGTGTGGTGGAGGTACCACTATATAGTGTTATGGACTTCCTTTCTATTTAATCTCATAGATCTAGGTGTACCCAAAGAAGGACAAAGGAGGTTTGAATGTAGCCTCCAAGGGGTAGGGGTAGAGCTCTTGGTCAAACGCTGGCTTCTATGTGCATTGTGCCTATGTGCACTCATACACACACTCACTCACTCACACATGCATGAGGGTGTTCTTCTAAGAAGAGAAGTAGATTGAAAGTTCTAATAGTATTAACTAGCTCCACTTACCTTAGAGGCTTTCCTCCTCTTTATCTAATGTAAATTAAAGAACAATATTAGCTACACTGATCTTTCTAAATCAATGTTTTGGTGGATATTATTTAATACTATATTAATTAGCCTGAAAGCAGAATAAAATTTCCTCAATGAAGAAAAAGATTATCTCAACCAGAATATTTTAAGTAAACATATTACATGCATGTATATATGTTCATGGTACATAGATTGTATGTGTGTATCCATAATGCACATATGTATATGTATACACATAAATATAGCCAAGTTTCTCCACTCAGTGGAATGGGATGACAGAAAGGGAAATCTAATAAAAGATTAAAACACCACTCCTTCAAAAAATTGTAAGGAAAGTGCTTTGGAAGCAGTGAAGTGCTATATAAACAAATATAAGCTATTTTCATCATAACTATTATTATAAGAATTACCTGTCAGTCAACAAGCATTGATTAAACCTTTGCTATGTGCCAGGCTGGATACTGTGCTAAGCACTGGGAACAAAACAGAGAGACAGAAACAATCCTTGCCCTCAAGCTTACTCTAACTGGGGGGACAATATGTAAATAACTAGGTGCAGACAAAATATATACAGAGTAAATGGAAAGCAATTTAAGAGGGGAAAGATCATCTGTATAAGGTGGGATTTTAACTGAGACTTGAAGGAAGACAAGAGGCAGGGATGAGGAGGGAGAGCGTTGGAGGCATGGAAAGTCAGGGAAAATACTCCAAGCCAGCAATGAGTCTTGTATAAGGAACAACAAAGAGACCAGTATAACTGAACTCTAGGGTCATTGGAAAGGAGTGAAGTATAAAAGGATTAGAAAGATAGCAAGGGGATTTGTTATGAAGAATTTGGAATGCCAAAAGATGACCTTTTTATTTGATTGTAGAGCTAATAAAAAGATTCTGGAGCTCATTGACCAGGGAGATGCATGGTTAGAACTAAGCTTTAGAAAAACTACTTTGGCAACAAAATGGAGGGATAGATTGGAGGAGGAAGAGACTTTGAAAGAGGGACACCAATAAAAGACTATTGCAACAGTCCAGGTTAAGATGATGTGGGTCTGGAGTAGGGTTGCAGCTGTGCGGGTAGAGAAAATCTAATGTAGAGGAGAAATTTTGTGAAGGTAGAAATGACAAAATTTGGCAAGACTGGATATGTGAGATGGGAGAGAATGAGGAGTCAAGGAGTATGTTGGTGTCCTCAACAGTAATAAGAAATCTGAGAGGAGCAGATGGTTTTGAAGGAAAGATAACGAATTCTATTTTGAACATGTTGAATTCAAGATGCCTACAGGATATCCAGTTAGAAATGGCCAAAAGGCAGTTTGTGATATGCAACTATAACTCAGAAGAGAGACTAGGGATAGGTAGATTCTCTCTCTCTCTCTCTCTCTCTCTCTCTCTCTGTATGTATGTATGCATGTAGGCATGTAGGCATATATATATATATGTATATATATATATATATATATATATATATATATATATATATATAGTAAATATCTGAAAATTATCTGTATAGTGGGAACTGAGATCACCAAGTAAGAGTATAGACCAAATATTACTGAGTAATTGCTTCTAATGGTTATTCCTATGATGTATATAGGAAGATGTATATGTATATGTGTCTACGTGTGATTTTTATCTGTTTTATTTACATTATATTCTCTTGTAAAATTTCCTTCTAACAAAGAAAAATAGCTAATTGAAACCAACTTGCATAGTAATTGTGTCTGATAGCATATACAACATTACACATCCATACTCCACTGCCTTTCTGTACCCAGAGAAGGAAAGTATATTTTATTATTATTCATTGTCTGGAACCAAGAATTGAATTGATCTGCAGTTCTGCTACTACTACTACTACTACTAATAGCTGCCATTTATATATTGTTTTGAAGTTCCCAAAACACTTTACATATTTTCTCATTTGAACCTTACAACAATGTTTAAAGACAGGTAGGCCATAAAAATATTGAAGGGTGAGAGGAAGAGAGGAAGGGGGAAAGCCACCCCCTCTATTTTCTGTCTGTCAGACTATTCTCTGCACTATAAAACTCCTTAAAAACTATCCACCATGCTAGGCTCCTACCCACCTCACCCTTAAATGCTTTCTTCCTAAGTAAGAAAAAGATTAGTCTTATTTCTGGTCATATTTATCCTTTCTTACAGTATGATATTTCATTGTATCCATGTACTAAAACTTGCTCATTCTTCCATAGTTAAATTAAATATACTCTGTGCCTGCATCTTGCACAACATGCCCTGTCTAGGTCCACAAGCAGAAAATTGATGCAATAAAAATTTTTAATCCTAATTTTGCCTTACCTCTTTAAATATTTTGGGTAAAACTAATTTTTTTTTAATTTTTTGAATCATCCAGGTAATGTCTCAATTATCTACCCCACTGCATTTGTTGTACAAGCATGCTACTACTCCAATCTTAGAACATTCTTACTTCATTTGTCTTTAGAGAGAAGAACCAAAAGACCCACAAAGAGTGAAAAGCATTGAGAATCCTTCATTGGCATTACCCAAAGTCACCATACAATAAAAAAATGAAATCCCTTCCACAAAGCATTTCAAATTGTTTTTATGGGCATTGATAGAAATTAGCATCTTAGTCTTCAGAAGAGAGAGGTACTAAATTATTAGCTCTTTGGTTCTGTTGTACTAAAGTTGACAACACACATTGTTTCATAAAACCATAGAATCTTGGAGCTGAAAGGAATCTGAGGGAACAATTGCAAAAAGCCTGAACCCAAATAGAAGTCTCTTCTACTATATTCTTGCTGATTAATCACTTGGCCTCTACTTAACAACTTCCATTGCTGTGGAACCCAGTATCTCCTCTAGCAAGAAGCCCATCCATATTTGGACAGCTCTTAGGAAATGCTTTCTGACATCCAGCTGAAATTTCCCTCTTGGCAATTTCTTTTTACTCTTTGTTCTTTGTTCTAAAGCCTAGCAATTCCTTTATCACATGATATCCCTTTAATATCTAAAGACCTCTACCATGTCTTCTGGGTCATCTCTTTTCCATATCAACTCTGAGCAGTTTTTTCAGCACTTCTCAATATAACATGATTTCCATTTCCCTTTGCACACTGGTTGCATTCCCCTGGATGTTCTCTAGTTGGTCAATGTCCTTCCTAAATAGTAGTGATCAGAACTGAGCACAACACTCTAAATATAGTCTAATTAGAGCAGAATACAATAGAACTATCCATTATCTATTTCTGGACACTACACTTTTGTTAATGCGTCTTAAGATCAAATCTAGCACAAAAAGGTGGGAGGTACATGCTCACAATATTTATCCAATCTGTTTCTTTTTCAATTTCTAGATGGGAGGCATCATAGTATAGTGGATAAAGAGCTAGTTTAAGAATCAGAAAGGCATGCGTTCATGTCTTATATATGACATATACTAATAGGGGACTGGAGAAATTGCTTAACTTCTCAATGCTTTAGACAACTCACTAAGCCCAAGAAAGTTGTCATACTAGGTATGTCTAGGTCATCCCTAGATGGTGTGACCTGAATGGATAGAAAAAGTTTTCTTGTTTCTTTTAATAGTATTTTCTTTTTTTCCAATTACATGTAATGACAATTTTAACATTCATTTTTCAAAAACTTTTGAGTTCTAAATTTTCTCTTTCCCTCAACACCTCCTCCCTAAGACAGTAAGCAATTTGAAATAGGTTATGTATGTGCAATCATGTAAAACATATTTCCATATTAGTCATGTTGTAAAAGAAGAAACCGGCCAAAGGAACCATGAAAAATATAAAGAAAGTGAAAATAGCATGATTAAATCTGCATTCAGACTCCATCAGTTCTGTCTCTGGATATGGATATTTTCCATCAGGAGTATTTTCCATCATTAGTCTTTTGGAATTGTCTTGGATCATTGTATTTTTGAGAAACCGAGAAGAGCTGAGAAACACTTTTCTTATTGGGAGTTACTAGTACCATTGCAGTAATAAATCCAAGACTTTTCCACATCGCTAGATACCAGAAGTCTAGGGGAAAAAATTCAGATTAGAATGTTTGTTTGGAAAAAGATGAGTTGAAAATAATTGGAATACTGCAGAAACATCACATAATTTGGTATTTTTATGGTAATAGTTTCCGAGATGAGGACCAGAAGAGGATTTCTCCATAGATAAATGTTCATAAACAAAATAATAAAGTTTTACCATAAGCCATTCACTAGATCATGGAAATGGCATTATTACATTCAAAAGGATAAATTTTATCAACATTGTGTTCTTTAACTGGGAATCAAAAATTGAATTTGAATTTGAATCACTGAACACATGTTCAGTCATACCACAAATCAATAAAAGATCAAGAAACAGAGCTTGGATGACTGCATCCATGGTTATGGCCCTGGTCTTAAAAACTACACTGCTCCTCTTATCACAATTTCCATATTTTTCTCAGGCAAAGGACTCTGAGAACATGTTAGGCTCCAAATCATAGAGAAAGAACATATTAAATAGATGGATATTATGTGCTTTTTAAATTTGGAGATAGCCTGCTTCAGTAATTTTATTTGCAATGCATGGTCATTTGGATAGATAATCTCTAAGATCCCTTCCCTTTCTAAGATGCCATGATGCAATGAGGCTGCTCACCCAGCTTTCAAATGGTACTTTGGTAACATGGTTTCCATTTTTCCTGCGCTGATTCTCAGCCAAATGTCTCATCCAAATTACCAGCTCAGTCAGTGACTAGGAAATCAGGGAAATGCCACTGATCCACATTACATGAAAGAGGTGAGAGTCACCACCATGCTTAGACCACTATAGGAATCCAATAGTTAAAACGGACATTTCTTCAGTGAGGGAGACCATAATGTACTCATGAAAAGGATGTGGAAATAAAATTAGTCCAACGTCAGAAAAATACATTTGGAAAGAAGCCACAGCAGAGTTATAGGCAGGCAAATTAAAGTTAGCGAATTTCAAATTAATTTCACAGATGGTATCTAATTCTGGGGTAGTGGGCAAAATTCCAGGTTATATTGAAAACACAGAGAAGAAGCTAAATCTTACTTCAGTTTTACTTTGTAGCTGTGAGAAGATCCAACTTTTTTGGTGGGGGTTTATTTTATTTTTTATTTTGGGTTTTGGGATTTTTTTTGTCTATACAATACAACAGGGAAATTAATAGGGAGAGGGGGAGAAGTACCTCACCCTTCCAGGAAGTAAATTTTCAGATCCTTGTCAGGGGGTATATAAAATAAATATTTATTGGACTTAGTTTTAAGAACTGTCAAATCCATCTTGTTATGGCTCTTAAAATAAACTTGAGCCACCACTCAAGGAGAAAGTGTTCTCTACAGCTAATGTGTACATTATTATGGTTGAAGCCATGGGTCTATACTTCTCTTAATGATGAGGAAAAAATGATACAGTTCTGTGAAGTAAAATATATAAATTACTCTGCTACTCATAAAACATCTCAGAGGATTATTTATCATTAGAGTTAAAAGATAATCTTTTTCTTCTTTGATGGGGTTAACCTGATTAAATCTATTCCCAGTTATTGTAACTGCATGTTCATCTAATCAGTATTAAGTACCTACTAAGTGTTAGACACTGCCCTAAGCACTGGGGATATGAAGAAAGACCAAAGACAGGTGATTCGCTCACAATGCAGATCATTCATGCATCCTAGAACCTGTCATTTAGAGTGGTGGAGCAGTGTTATTTACTGCTTGGGTGTCTACATTAATGAGTAAAACTAAGCCTCCAACCTAGCAGTGAGTAAACTCCTGGGAAATGGGATGTTCCCTCTTGAAAGCATTCTCATATGCCCAGGTGGGTTTTAGGCAATTTCAGAGAGTAAGACCATTCAGACAGGCGCTCATATCCTTAGGAAGAGAAAAAAGGTCCCTGCAAAAGCTTTCCTAGATATCTAGCTATTTCAAAAATCACTCTCCATGACATATTTCCTGGCCTCAGGGCCTAATTTAACTGGACTGATTAGTCACTTCCACTTATTTATGTCAATGCTCCCTTTAATGCAGATACAGATAATTAAAAGTTGATTACAGGCACTTGTTAACACTATGTACTTTTGACATTTCAAAATTACTTAATACTCTAAACTTTGATTATTTCCAGAAACATACCCATCAGATCAGGCCATTTTAATAATAATAAGCATTTATATAACATATCAGGATTTGAAAAGTGCTTTATAAAAATTGTCTCATTTGATTCTCACACCAACCCTAGGAAGTAGGTGCTGTTTTTCTTCATTACAAATGAAAAAAACATAATATCTGGAAATTACTGTAATATAAAAACAAAGGCTATCAATAAAATTTTGTTTAAAAAATAAAATTTATATGTGACATCTAAGAAATGGACATCATTATGTCCTAAATAGGCCTGAATAGTACAACATAAATATCACTTCTTACACTCTGGAAACTATATTCCTATGAATCTATCCTATATAGTTTTTTCAGTTCATTTTCATATGAACTGTTTCCTAGCCATGTCTTATTTCAATCTGATTTCTTGAACCCAAGTGCAAAAATTTACATTGTTTCCTATTAAATTTATGTTATTGCCTTTGCGTCATTTTCCCCAGCTACTTGATATTCTTTTGGATCCTAATTGTATCATCCAGGATGTTAGCTATCCCTTCCAACTTCACTTCATTCACAAATTTAAAAGAATATGTCATCTACATCTTGATTCAAATCATTGACTAAATTGTTGAGAATGAGGACAATACTTCAATACTTGAATATTGTGGTACTCCACCAGCATCCTCCCTCCAAGTGCTATTGAAGTGTTTGACCTAATAATCAGAGTCAAACATTTATTAATCACCTACTATGTGTCAGGCATTGTGTTAAGTGTTGGATCAAGTGAGATCATTAAAAATATTCCACAAGATTAGTCTAGCCTAGTATATTATTTTAATTTTTTAAAATTTCATTTTCAGTACTAAATTTTCCCTCTCCTTTCATCCCCTCCCCCAGTCATTTAGAAGGCAAGAAATATAATACTCAGAATACAAATGAAGTCATGATATTTCCATATCAACCATGTTGTGGGAGAAGAGGTGGGGTGGTATTGAGGAAGCAAGAAAAATAAAGAGAAAATGAATATTCTTCAATCTACACTCAGAGTCCATCAATTCTCTCTCTGGAAGTGGATTGCATTTTTCATCATGAGTCCTTTGGAATTACTGTGGGTTGTTGATCACAACTGCTAAGCCACAATTGAATATTGTTACAATGTTGCTGTGTACGTTATTCTCCTAATTCTTCTCATTACATTTTACATCAGTTCATATGTCTTCCCTGAAGAAACTATCATCTTCATCATTTTTAACAGCACAATCGTATTCCATGACAGTCATATTCTATAACTTTTTCAGCCATTCCCCACATAATAGGTATCTCCTCAATTTCTAATGCTTTGCTATCACACAAAAAAGAGCTGCTGTAAATGTTTTTCTACAAATGGGTTCTTTTCCCTTGTTTAACTTCTTTGAGGTACAGGCTCAGAAGCAGCATTGCTAGTTGCATACTCATATACACTTTTATAGCCCTTTGGGCATGGTTCCAGAATGGTTCAGTAATGTACCTATTTTCCCCATATCCTCTCCAGTATTTCTTATGTTCCTTGTATGTCATGGTAGCCAATCTGATGGATGTGAGGTGATGCTTCAAAGTACTTTTAATTTTTATTTCCCTAATAATTAGTGACAAAGCATTTTTATGACTATAGATAGCTTTAATTTCTTCTCCTGAAAACTGCCTATTTATAACCTTTAATCATTTATCAATTGGGAAGTGGCTCTTACTTTTATGTATTTGGATCACTGCCCTATATATGTGGGAAATGAAGTCTACCAGAGAAACTGGCAATTAAACTTCTACCCCACCCCTAGTTTCCTGCTTTCCTTCTAATTTTGGCTGCAGTGATTTTGTTTGTACAAAGCCTTTTCCATTTCATGTAATCAAAATTTTCATTTTACCTCCTATGATTCTTTCTTTCTCTTGTTTGGTCACAAACCCTTTCCTTATCTATATATCTGACAAACATTTTTTTGCATTTCCCCCTAATTTGCCTATGATTATCTCTTTTAACTCCTTTTGCCTTTGTTTTGTCTAAGATCATGGTTGCTTTCCCTGACTATTCTTTTTAGCTGAAGAATAACAAACTTTACTACAGCCCCTTACTTTAACTCTGTGTTTCTTTCTATTTCAAGTGTATCTCTTAGATTCTAGTTTCTAATCCATTTTGCTACCCTCTTCTGTTTTATGGGTGAGTTCACTCCATTCACATCCTATTCTCTTTTACTTCTACTTCTCTCTCTGTGTCTTTCTTTCTCTCATTTCCCCTCCTTCAAAGTCTTTTTTGCTTCTGACCACTGCCTTCCTTTTTATGTTGCTCAGTCATTTCTGCCATGTCTGACTCTTTGTGACCCCTGGAAAAATGACTCACTGTATCTTTTTCTTTGCTGTCTTGCTCAGAATCTGTTTAGTGTTTTATGTGGCCATTTTATAGAAGATTTGAGGGGAAGTTTGGCAGTTGTGACCTTTAATTCTGCGATCTTGACTCAACTCGCTAGTATAATGTATTCTAAAGAAAGTTCATTTTTCAGGAACTAAATTTAGCCATGTGATTTCGTCCCTCAGCAGAAATGAATTTAAACTGGAAGAGTCTGCTTTGTTTTGTTGTTTTGACGTTTTATGATATGTTCTAGGAAAACAGTATAATTTAAATGTTTATATAATTCATTTATGCAAAATGATATGTGTTTTTCAGCTGACAGTGAGTAGTGTATATGAGAGCAGTCTAGTGTAGTGAAAATATCATAGGACTTTCAGTGGGAAGACCTTGGTTTGTATCCCAGCCTGCTGCTTTACTAGCTTGTATGACTTTGGGTAAAGCATTTTTAACCATTCTATGTATCAGTTTATATCATCTGTAAAATGAGGATAATTTCACTTTTTTTTAAAGAACTTCACAGGATGGTTGTAAGGTTAGTACTTTGTTATCTGCAAATCCCTGTATAAAGGTAGATGCACCATGTAAAAAAGCACTGGTTTTGGAAATAGAACTGGATTCCTCTCTAACCCAAACTAGAGTGGTAGTCTCATGGGTACAAGTCCAGTTAACTTACTGTCTTGCCTGACTGCTTTTTACATGAAATTACATTGAACTGAAAAGCTCCATTTGCTCCGTGTTCATTGTAGCTCAGGGAAAAGACAAACAGGCGGTAAAAAGATTGCATATAACACAAAGAGTTGGAAGCAATGATCTCAGGACATGAAAGGGAATGGGATTCATGTGGATGGAGTTAACCTTGGGAAGGTGGGTCACTTCTTCCTCAACACAGAGGAAAAGAATGACAGGACAGGTGAATTACTGTGAAGCTTTGATTCTGAAGAGAAAGAGGCTGAAGGAGATAAAGTAAAGGGGTATTCAAAGAAATAGATATAGAAAGGAGGAGTGCAGGGCAGAGTAGCTTAACAACTGTACCCTGGAAGAAAGACCTGTGGGTATGCTATGACTGAGACAGATACAGAAATTTAGTTCAACAAAATTTTAATTCCTAAGCAATCCACATAAATTTATTAAGCACCTATTGTGTTCCAGGATACAAAGACAAAAATGAGATAGTCTCTGCCTTCAAGGAGCTTACATTACATTCTGAGAGCACTTACAATACAACAACATCCAGATTTGTTCAGTAACGAATGCTTTGAGTTGGTCCCAATTCTCAAATATCCATTAGTTAAAGTTATAATTATAAGTAAAAGATGGTAATTAATTCTAGCCCAATGGAAATATGCAATAATTTAAAAAAAAGTAGAAGTCAAGTCATTTTTAATACAGCAGAAAAGAATGAGAAAAAAACGTCTCATTCAAATTTCTTACAAAATTTAACAGTGACTACTCTAGCCTCCACTGCCTTAAGGCTTAATACATTATAGTTCACCCTTTCCCCAGGCTTCTCTGGTACCCTTAAGGGGGTTCGGGGCACATAGGCTCTCTGTCATTGACTCCAGCTTCATCGATGGTGTTTTCCCAGTCATAAGAGGTCCCCTTCACTCCAATTTTATGTAATCATTTAACAGTTAGATTAGTTTTTGTGGAAGGAATATTTACTTCAAAGGAATGAGAAGAATAAACCATACAAACATCCCCCATCATGTGGGGCCTCATTTTCCCCTCTGTCTCTTCCTATCTGCTCATGCTCTAGGAAGAAGGAAAGAAATTAAGTTCACAGTTCCTACATAGTACTCTCCTAAGTTCCAAGTCCAAAAACCCTTTTAGGCTTAAGTCACAGGCACTCTGACTTCCCAGGGCATTCCTGTAAGATGTCTTGGATGCAAAAACCAGCCTAGGATCTTTTTTCCAAGGTCACCTTGGCAGGATTCTATGTTCAATGGGGATTTTAGAACCATGTGTCTAAAACAGAAAATGACAAACAAAATCGTCCCTCTCTGCCCCCCTCCAAAAATTGACCCTGAACCTATAAGCCCATTTCTCAGGGCTACAGGTTAGAAAATGAGAACAGGGAAAAGGTTATCTTTCTCCCTTATCAGTTCCATTTTGGGGTAAACTTGAACCTTCATCCTTTCTGGAGACAGGGAAGAGAAAGTATCTTAGTCTGGTAATTTTTTAAAAGATGTACCCTGTTCTGGGTATGAAACGACTCTTACTCATGTGGTAGGGGAATGCAGTATGTCTTCTCCCAGTATTAGGGTGCCTCCATGTTAGGTGATTTGGGTATATGCAGAAAAAACCTGGTTAAAAAAGTAATAATTACAAAAAAGCAATTTTTTTTAGCAATTACTGAACACCATACCTAAAAATAAATCTACATTTATGATATGACAAAAATGTAATTATTGTAATTTTAAATATTTTAGTATCATAGCCTGAACTATCTTCTCTGTCTTTAAATCTTCACAAATATGCAGAAATCCCTTAAGAGTTGACTCAATATTAGAATACATGGAGGGGAGTAATGTGTAATAAACCTGAAAACGTCAGTGAGAGGCAGGTTCGGAAGACCTTTAAATGCCCAACAGAAATCTGCATTTGAACCTAGATGCAATAGCAAGTCACTGCAGCTCGTTGAGTAGGAATTAATGTGGTAACAGCTGGTTGTAATTTTTTAATTAAACCACTGAAAATAAAATCTAATAATAACTATAGGTTATTGGCATAGTTGAGAGAGACCTGGCCTTATTCACAAGAAGATTTGAGTTAAAGTTCTGCTTCTGACACACTAGATATTGTCATTTATCCTCTCAGTGCCACCAGACCTTCTGCTCTGCCAAAACTTCATGTCAGTTGCCTCATACCTCTTGTCCCTGACTCCTGCCATAGACTTTTCTTTCCAGTTCCATATCAATTCTAAGCTCTGGGATGCCTCTACCACGAAGCCAACTCAATGATGCTAAGCCCCTGCCTGGAACATCCAAATTATGAGCAAGTTCAGCCTTACTGCTCAGTCATCACTACTGGCCTACTCTACCCATATACTATTTGCCTGGCTCTGGAAATGATGATAAGCAACCTAGACTCATTTATCAATGAGTCTACCTCCCAATCCCAGCAATTTTGAACATCTATTTCTCCTTTTTCAAACCTGTTTTCTATTCCCCATTATTTATTTCCTTTATTGTAATTCCCCTCAACAACATTCTTCCCCCCAATTTCTCACCCTTAGGCTACTCAACTCTTCCACTGTGATCTCTGGTACATCTGATCCATAGATAACAAATTGTATTTCATCTTAAACCTCTTCCCTTTCTTTATCTCTCCATCTTCTTGCACTCACTGAGACTTGGATTCCTGCTAATGACAGAGCTTCCCTACCTATGCTTTCCAATACTAGTTAAAACTTCACTTACACTCCTCAATTCAGTGACTGAGGTGGGTAGTTAGATATTATATAGTTCAACTATAAATTTGTTATATTGATTATATTGTCATGTTTTGTCATGTCATGTCATGTTGTGTTTATGTTATGCTGCATTGTATTGTATAGGGTTATATTATACATTGTTATGTTATATTACATTATGTTATATTGTATTGTTTATATTATGTTATGTTATATTTATATTATATTATCTTAACTAAGCCACTTGCTCCACATTACCACTTCCATAATGTCCCTTAACCACGATCACTCAGTAACCTCTCCTCCTTTTAGGTTGTCTATTTTTATCACCCAATCAAGATTTGGGTCGCTGTTTGACAACTACCAGGACATTCCCCTTCCCTCCTCAAGGAGTTCAGTGGCTGAGTCACAGTCTTTCTCTCCACCACACGTGCCTTCATACAAGAGGCACACATATTTATACTGTCTCAAACACCTAACTTTCACAGTTTCTCAATTTAATCATTTCCCAGGACTCGAACCTACCTCATACTCTCAATGACCATATCCTTCATTGTGCCATAACAATGTGTTCCATTTTCATCTTCTTGAACTTTGAAATTCTTTTTTATGATGGTAATATTTTGCATTCCACTTTCCCTCTGCCTTATGTGTCCTCTTCTATCACAGGACCAGTCCCTATCTTTATCCCACTGATCCTCATCTTTACCACGTTCTTCAGTCCCTCCAGTTCTTTCCCAAGTCATTGTACTAGCTACACTCTCCTTCTTTCCCTGTCTTGACCTCTTAGTGATCCACTCTAACTCTGTACTTTCCTTTTCTCACAAGTCCTTTGCCCCCTTATCTTTTGATCTTGTCCTTCTTTGATTGGAAATATCCTGATTTGAATAATCCTTACCATCACCTGCTTTCATTCCTATGCATACGCTGCTGAATGAAGGTGGTGAAAACTCAGGAAATGATGCTGACTGGTTCAACTACAAATTTGTTATATACTCTTAACTAAGCCATTGCTACAGCAAAGCAATGCTTTCCCATATCTCTAATCAATTCAGTATTCCACTATACACAGTATCTTTTCCAAACTTCCCTATTACCTCAAGAATCAAATATAAACCCTTCTGGTTGGTTTTTAAAACCTTTCATAACTTGGTCCCTTCCAAATTTTCCAGTCTTTTTACATCTTACACCCCAGTACATATCTCCAATTGAGTGACACTGGCCTCCTCCCTATTACCCATACAAGATGCACCATCTCCAGATTCAGGGTACTTTCACTGACTGGACCCCATGCCTGGAATTCTTTCCTTCTTCATCTCTGCAATGTGAATTCCCTGGCTTTTTTTAACTCGACTAAAATTCCATCTTGTGCAAGGAGCCTTTACTGATCCCCCTTAGTGCTAATGCTGCTCCCCATCATGATTATCTTCAACATCATATCATGCATGTATATCTTGTTAATACATATCAATTTTTGCTGTTGTTCAGTTATTTCAGTCCTGTCTGACTTTTTGTGTGTCTATTGGGATTTTCTTGCTGAAGATACTGGAGTGAATTGCCATTTCCTTCTCTAGGTCATTTTACAGATGAGGAAACTGAGGCAAAAAAGGTCAAGTGACTTGCCCAGGGTTACATAGCTAATAAGTAGGTAAGGCCAAATTTGAACTCAGGTCTTCCTGACTCCAGGCCTGGTATTCTATCCACAGCACCACCTAGCTTCCTAGCTATTTGAGTATTGTCTCCTCCATCCATCTGTAAGCTCCTTGAGGGCAAGGCATATTTTTGCCTTTCTTTGTATTTTCAGGCTTTGCATAGTGTTTGGCACATATTAGGGGCTTAATAAATGCTGGTTGACTGATTTGACTTGACATTCCCTCATCTGGAATTCTCTACAACAGAGACACTGTGGGTCTACAACAATCTAGCTAGAAATTTCTTAGTTTTGACTGTAATGAACCACCAAAATCACATCATAGGACCATGGATTTAGAGCTAGAAGGAACAACATACACACAATATAGGCAAAGTAATTGAGAGTGGGGGAGAGCCAGAAAGGAAAAAAAAACTCTAGGTTCAAGGTCCATATAAACTGTGTGACCCTAGGCAGGTCACTTAACTTCTTAGTGGTCTAAGCATTTCTTAGGACCAGACACTCCCCCATCCCTAGTTTTAGGGAGAAGAAAATCAAATTCAAAAGATTTTAAAAAGCCATTCTAAACTATTAACTAATAATTCTAATTTAGCCTAGCTACCTAATTTAGCTCTCCCCTGTAAGAGCAACTTCTGAAAGGTTAAAGCTAAAATAGCTATGATGGAAGAAGGAAATATTCATCCTGAACCTGTTCCAGATGACCGTATATGCCCCAGTTATATTCCCTCCCTACATGGA
>CM053773.1:145439876-145483181 GCA_028658325.1 Potorous gilbertii
TTTTGATCTTTCTCAATCGATGACTTCTCACCAAGAAAGGAAGAATCTATAGTCTGATTCTTTTTCTCATTTGCTCATTTTCCCAGACAATTATTTGACTTATGAGCTTTGTTGAGTAGAGGTCTCCAGGAGCAGCCTCCACTTCAGCAGTGGCTGCAGCTGCCCTGGGGCTGGTGCCAGGCCAGGGCTGAGACTGGGGCTGGACCATGCTCCCCTCTCAGCCATGGGAGAAACATTTCCACTGAGTTTTGAAGCTGTCTTTAGTGTTTGTAGCTTGAGAAGTCTGGAATCTGCAGCAGCTGCCTGCAATTCAATTCCCTAACACCTGTTCTGGCTCTTTCCCAGCTAGTGTGACCTACCAGAGTTGGTGCTCTGCTCCCATCTTGCTGTGATAGACCTTTCCTGTCAACTTTCCAGATTGTCTTCATCTGGCAATTTGCTTCATTCTGTCATGTTGTGGCTTCTGCTGCTCTAGAATTTGTTTAGAGTCATTTTTATAGGTTTTTTGAGGGGTTTTGGAGGAGAGACATAGGAGGTTTCTGCTTCTACCTTGCCATCTTGGTTCTGCCCCTCTTGCATTTTTTAAAATGAAAAGTGCCTGGTGCTTGGGTTGGAACCTGGGCTGATTCTGATCACCATCAACCAATTAGTATTAACCTGCATGTGTCCTAGCAACCCTTCTCCTTTGAACTGGACATGCCCAACTACAATTTCATGAAGATCAGGAGATCTCTTCCTATAGGATCAGGAGAATGTTTAGTAAAGCATTTGGTAAACTTTTTCATACTGTTCTACCAGAGGAATATATAAGTAGGAAGGTGTAGAATTGCTGATTGACTAGATCCCAAGAGTAGTCATTTCTGATCTGATGACAGCCTGCATGGAGGTCTTTAGCAGGGAACTCCAGGGATCTGTGCTTGGCCCTGTGCTTTTTAACTTGTCTATCAATGTCTTGAATAACAGCAAAATGACATTTTTATACAACTTGCAAATTATGTATATCTGGGAGGCAATAACTAAAATGCTGGTTAAAAAATCAGGAGTCAAGAAAATCTTATAGAGGCAAATCTAATAAGATAAAATTTAATATGAATAAATGTAAAATCTCATAGGTGAGTTCAAAAAAAATCATTTTTATGACTGCCAGAACAAGGAGACATGACTAGACAATAGCTAGTTCACATAGCTAGTAAATATATGAGTCATATTTGTGAAAAAAATCAAGTTTTGGTTATGAGTATTCTCAATATAAGTCCACAATTTATGACATAGAAGTCAAGATAATTAATGTAATCTTCTACTGGCTTAAGGGAGACACAATTAATGACCATAGCTAGAGAGATGATAATCCGTCTATGCTTTTTCCTGGTCAAATCACATTTGAAGTACTGTGGGCAGTTCTAGGTACCACAATTTAGAAGGAACACTAATCAGGAAATATCCAGAGTAGGGCATCCAGAACACTGAAGGACCTCCAGTTCATGCCATACTAAGACTGATTAAAGTACCTAGAAATCAATGATTTATCTCTACTCCCTCTCACTTGACTGTTACTTATTCTCTATGTGACCTTGGGACAGTTACTTTCTCTAAGCCTCAGTTTCTCCATCTGTAAGATGAGAAATGTTATAATAAAGGAACCCTAATTGCCCTTCCAGGTTTGAATACTAGAATTTAAGATCTCTGTTTTCCAGACAAATTGAATTACTAGCTATCTCTCAGTCTTATCTTGTTCTCTCTGGCCTTTGTGCATTTATACATATCGTTCCCCATGTCTTACTCCCTCTATGAAGTCACTGCCTGCAAGTCTCTTCTCCCTGTAAGATCCAGCTTAACTAACACTTGTCTCTGTGAAGTCTTCTCTGAGTGACCCCAGACCAAAGTGACCCATTCTTCCCAATATCACATGCCTTTCTGTTTTCTATTTCCTATGCCTTTATCACATGCTACCATGCCTTATAACATATCTGTAAATAATTATGTCTGCAAATATTATGTTTTATCCTTGTACCATACTATTACGTAGTATACTATACAATAAGTTTCTTAAGAGGAGGGACTAAATACCACTAATAACTAATATTACTATAGCGCTTTACAGTGTGAGAAACTTTTTACATGTTATCTCATTTGACCCTCTCAGCACTCTGGAAGGTAGTTGTTATCATTGTCCGCATTTTATGGGTGAAGAAACTTGAGATTGAGAAAGGATAAGTGGTTTACTTACCCAGGGTCACATGGCTATTGCCTGAGGCACAATTCAAACTCTGGTCTTCCTGCCTTCAAGTCTATTACTTAATCCATGGTGCCGCCTCAATGCCTAGTTGTCTTCTCTAGTTATTGTTTCTCTAGCACCTAGCAAAATGCCTGGTAGACAAATATTTATTGAACTGAATTGAAGAGCATCTCTGTTTGTAAGAAACGTAAAAAGAAACAAAGAAAAATGCTTGTAAGATAATTCAAATCAATGGACAGAAAACAAGCTGGTAATTAGTTTCAGGTTATTACAATGTCTCCTAGGAGGCCCAATTTAAAGTGTTAAATAATCTATTAAACTCTATATGATTTGATTCACCGAGCATTTGTTATTGAATTATTTGTTAGTTACTCTTACAGTCTTCTCTTTATCACAGGGTCTCAATTGAAAGATTGTGAGTATGCTTTAGGGACAGACGCTATGAAAATGTTCTTCATCCAAAATAGTTCGCAAAATCTCTATTAGTCATACTAGTAACACTCATTACAAACATTTATTCCGCATCTCCTATATGAGAGACGGTATGGTATAGTCAGTTAGTCAGTCAGTTTATAAACATTAAGTGCCTACTATGTACCAGACACTATGCTAAGTGCTGGGGACACAAAAAAGAAAGACAGATCCCTGTCCTCAAGCTCACAGTCTAATGGAGGGAAACAAAACATAAAGGGAAGCTGAAAAGAAGAAGAGAAACACTGGACTTAGAGTTAGGAAGACCTGGGACAATGACCTCCCTGTGCTATTGTGATAAATGAGAGAATCTATAAAATACTTTGCAAACTTTAAAGCACAATATCGTTACCAAGCACCTTCCTAAGTGCTGAAGGTATGACTGCCCCCTTCAAGAAGGAATATTAAAAGAGCTAAGAGAGTTATACTCTATCCTGTAACCTATGAGGAAGTACTAAAGGTTCTGAGCTAGGGCAATGACAGTAGGTGACATGACCAGAGTCAGTCTTAAGACAATTAATTTTGTGTGAGGAAGATCCTAAAGGCAAGAAGATGTCTATCTAGGTGTAGTCTTGGACTAGGGAAAATAAGGATTCCCATAATCCTTGTCTTTAAGGACCTTTTAATCTACTCTCTATTTCCACCCAGACAAAAGCAATTTAAGTCACAGCATCATAGAATATCAGAGATGGGATCTCAGAAGCCATGTAATCTAATCCTTAAAGGAACAACATTTCTCTCACCTTTAAAGAGGCAGCATGGTGTAGTGGATAAAGTGCTGGACTTGAAACAGAAAAGCCTGGGTTCAAATCCTGCCTCAGACCCTTACCAGCAGTATGACTCTCAGCAAGTCACTTAACTTCTTTGGGACTCAGTTCCCTCATCTGTAAAATGAGAGATTTGGGCTTAATGGTCTCTCTGATCCTTCCCAGCTCTATATTGAGTAGGTATTCATTTAGCTTACACCTGAAGATCTCTAGTAAAGAAAACCATGTTTGTTACCTCCTCTAGAGTTTGTTACCTCTAGAACTGTTAGAAAGTTTTCTTTAAATCAGTTTACCTCTTTGCAATTTCTACTTATTTCTCCTACTTCTAGCCCCTGCAAGGGAATCAGAAGTCTAATGCCTCTTCCACATTCCTGGTAGTCCTTCACATACTTGAAGACAGTTCTCGTATCACCCACATGTCATTTATCCTCATCTACTGGCTCACCCTCTTCCTCCAGTGACCTTCATAAGGAAAAGTTTGAGACCTTTTGTCATCCTGATTGTCTTCTTCTGGACCTTCTCCACCTTGTCAAGGTCCATCATTGTCATCACCATCATCATCGCTAGCATTTGGGGTTTTCTTGGCAAAGATATTGGAGTTATTTGCCATTTCCTTCTCCAGCTCATTTTCCATATGAGGAAACCAAGGCAAACAAGATGAAGTGACTTGCCCAAAGTCACACAGATAGTAAGTGAGGCTAGATTTGAGTTTGGGTCTTCCTGACTCCAGGCCCAGCACTTTACGCATTACACCACTTTGCTATAGAGTAAATAATGTCCCATTTACAGAAATGGAAATATAACAAAATCTGCAAACTATAGGTGAATGAACATACATATAGACAGACAGATAATTATATATGTATTTAAGTACTAAGCTAAATTATAATTACAAATGTATAAATAAATGTATATTATTTTAAAAACCCTAAGGCTATAACCAAAACAGTTCAAAGGAGAGAGAGGCAGCTAAGTGGCCCAATGAACAGTGTTGGGCTGCTTCAGATATTTACTAGCTGTGTGACTCAGGGCAGCCTTTCTCAGCCTCAGTTTCCTCATTTATAAAATGAGAGGGTTGAATTCAATGTACTTTAAAACTATTATTCTAGAAAAAAGTGCTAAACAAGAAAAGAGTTAAGGCTTAAAAAAAGGGCGTCACAGAAGAAGTGAAACTTGAAATGAGACTTGAAGAATGGGTAGGATTTGAACAGGCAGAGGTGAGTACCCTATAGCAGGGCAGAATATCTCATAGCATAGGCATGGAGGTTTGGGAGTTGTGCACATTCATTGGACCATGAGAAGGCTGACTGATTAGAAGAGAGTGCCAATCACAAAGCAGTGGTGAAATAGGTTGGCTGTGTGAGATAGGGCAGATGACAGAAGGCCAGGCAAAGCATTCACAGAGGACCTTAGACTGAATTGTGTGCATAGATCTAGTACTGAAGATTTTCATCTGGGGAGAGACATACCTAAAGAAATGTTTCAATAAGATTATTCTTCTAATTTTTATTTTCAAACTTGTCTTTTGGATTGTCAATGGGTTTGCTATCCTCCATGTTCAATTTGGTTATTTCTTTCTCACTATCTTTCACCTTGGTCTTCCCCATTCTTTTCACCCTTCCTTCTCAGTCATCACTTTCAAAACCCTAGAGGAAAAAAAAACCTTAATTTTCATAGAAAAATTAAGCTCTCCTAAAGACTTAGATGACTTGCATTACAGGTATTATCCTCCTGAGGAAAGCATGTTGTCCTGAAATCCAATCTAGTCACACAAACAGCATTTATTCAGTAACTACTGTTCATCCTTCCTTTAGAAGAAGACCAACGATCACTGATGTTGAAGCAAAAATGGCAGACGATTATAGTGAGTTGGATTTAAGTGAGGCAGAGTTGTTCAGTTGTCAGTCTCATTCTTTCTTCCAGTCATGGAAATCCAATGGCAAGACAAAAGATGCAGTGGATGATCCTGGCATCTTCAGAATCTGACCAAGCCCCAAGGGCTCCACAGAAGCTCTGCTTCTGCCATCTTCATGGCCTATTGGAACAAATTGTTCTCATCTGCCCATTCCACCAGGGAAGTCTTTATATTCTTGGGGTAAACATCCCCCTAACTCACCAATAGGTTTGAGGCCAGTCAGTTGTCCTCAAACTGGTTTATTCTCTCCACCAGGATGAGGTATGACCTCTGCCATACTACAGCTTCTTGGAGCTTCAGGTGAGAGGTGGGTGGACAGCCAAAGTCCTGAAAAAGGCTCAGCAAGCTCTCACACCAGAGGAGCAAATCATCCTGGAACACCCTATTAGCCTGCAAGGCATAATAATTCTATCAGGGCATACCAAGACAAAACAAAAATTAGATCTAGGTCTCAAGGAACTGCCATTGTTCTGGCATAGGGAAAAATACGGCAAGAGAGAAAAGGCTAAATGCATGTGAGACAGTGTGTTAACTGTTATTATGATTCCAGTTGATTATTTGAGAAGGCAGAGATCACTGACAAATCTCAGGATCAGAAAAGACTTCCCATTGAAGGTAGCACTTGAACTGTACTTTGATGGAATTTCAAGATTCTCAGAGGGAAAGCATTTAAGACATAGGAGGGAGAATGCTGACTTGGGGCAGTAGCAAGTAGGCCATTTTAGCTCAAACATGAAGTGTATGAAGGGAAGCTATGTGAAATAAACTTGCAAAGAATTATTTCTGGTTCCGGGGTTTGAGCCATATTGTGAAGAGCTTTAAATGCCAAAGATGCTGTACATTGGATTTTTGCTTAGTGAGTCATGCTTAGCTACTGAATTCTATTTATTATAGTTCTTAGCATATTAACAACTATTTCATATAACCCTAAAAGTAGCAAGCTTCAACCACTGCAAAAATAAGTATAAATTGAAATGTTAATAGAGATCACTTACTCAAAATTTTAAAAAAGGGAGGGGGTATTAATTAATTAAGTGATGATCAGGTTATTACATCTTACTGTTCTCACAGTAAATGGCAATCTCTAAATATTTTTTTTTCAGATTTTCACCAGCTACAAATGTTTTTAACATTTTAAAAGTTATACCCAAGTTAATTCTGCCTCCTTTTTGGATACCTTTTGTGACTAATTAACTTCTGGAAGACATAACATTTAGGATTGATATGTCCAGTCCTGGCACAGCAATGGGACAGAGTTCTATTATCTTTTCTAGGGCTTGTACTTGTAAACCATCATCTGATAACAATCAGGAAATTAAAAGATTGTTTCTGAGTTGACATTTTGTTCCAGATCAGTGGTCTTGTTTACTGATGTCTATGTCTTCATTAACGACACATTAAAATGTTAATCTTTTGGGCCTTACATTGAGTTTGTACTCAATATTAGCTAATATTTATATATTGCTTTAAGGTTTTCAAAGCACTTTGTACATATGATCTCACTTTGTCTTCAGTTAGGTAGGTGATATTTTTATCCCCATTTTATATATGAGGGAAATGAAGCTAAGTAACTTGCCCACAGACACACAATTAGGAGGTGTCTCAGGCAGGATATAAACTCAAGGAGTGCCTCATCCAGAAGGGGATGCTTGAGCTGAGCTTTGAAAGAAGGTAGAATTTCTAAGAGGCAAGTGTATTCTAAGCCTTAGGGGCTGCCTGTTTAATGGTGCAAAGGTGAGAAAGTATTGTGCACAAAGAATAAGAAGGTCAGTTTGGTGGGACTTTAGAGTATGTTAAGGGGAATTATGTGTAATAAATTTAGAAAGATAGGTTAGAGCCATATAATGACAACAGAAAGATTTATATTCTATTCTCTAAGCAATAAGGACGCAATAGAGCTTTAAACAGAAGACTGATGTCAGACCTGTGTTTTAGGAATATTAATTTGGCAGCTATATGGAATATGGATTGGGGAGGGCAAAGCAAATGATTGGTCCTTGCGTCTGGTCATTCAACCTATTTGAAATACAAACCTATCAACAATAATAACATAAGATAAAGTATGTTGCCCTACCTCCTCTGTGGTAAAAGACCCTCTTGTGGAGTACAGATTACTACACATTTTCTAATACAAAACTCATGTAAATGAATTTCCTTTTCAATGAATACAAAACCCAAGTCAAAGTCAACAAAAGTGAGCCTAACATGGTCTATCAATTTCAACTGACAAGGAGCACAACCATGTTAGGGAATATTCTAACCCTTGGCAATTGTTTTCTGGCCCAAATAATATATGCACTACATTCCAAAATATGAATTTATAATGGTGGACTCATTCTTCTGATCCTGGAGTCATTTTTGGGGTTTGTAGTTCATCGGTCTAACTCTGAGGACCCAAGGAGCAAGTCTTTGGTCTTTGGGATTCAGCCCAGCAATAGTTGAGACGAGGGCTCATCTAGCAGCAATGCTATATTTAGATGTACCCTTGGTGGTATCAATGCCATGTCAAAAAAAACAAAAAACTTATGTCTGAGTCTGCTGCTCCCCAGAGACTGAAGTGTTATAAAAGAATATGACTGCAAAGTTTTGGGGGAAGTGATGAGGGGGTGGGGAACAGTATTTGGACTTTTGTTTTTGCTTTATCTTGGAAATAAATGACTTTTTGTAATAACTAATTACTGTTCATTGGTTAACTGGAACTAAGACCCTAGGTAATAGCAACTCCCAGGGGTGGGGAACATACTGGAATGATAATATTAGAAACACTGTAACCACTCAGGTGTATCTTTAAAACTTTAAGTGAGAGATATAGTTAGTCTTGCTCAGAGAGTAAGCCCAGAAAGTATTTGCTACAAAATACTAAACAAAAGGCAGACAGTAGATGTTCACCTGTTTTCTGCACCTGCTATATACTTTAAAAAATGAAGAATGGTTCATTCAATCAGAAATTCAAGCCTGGAAGAAACTTAATGTTCTTTGTTCTCTGTACTGTCATTAGTCCTTTATAATGGCTAATTTTTTGAGGGATGAGCTCCTAGGGTTTATGGATGTTTCCTAAGTCCAACCAAGGCCATGAAGATGGGCTCTATCTTTATGAAGACATACACAAATTTAGCCAAAGCATGAATCAGATTCTCTCCTGTCCCCTTTTCCATCCCTACATTTTCTGTTGTCTTTCATCTCTTAAAATAGTTACAAAGCTCACACTCCGAAGTGTAGATTTCTGAACACATATAACAAATAAAATCATTTCCCCACCAATCACTGTCCTAGAATCTCTGGTAAATGAAGAAAATGGATTATCACAACCAGAGATGGGACTTCTACTGAGGAAAAGGAGATAATTGGGAAACCATCTTTGATAATACTATTGAGGCTACTACTCCTTCTCATTTACCCCCTCCACATAGCTATAGAAATTGCCATTGACAGTGCTTTGGAGATTTGCAGTATCTAATCACCCCTCCTCTCCAAAATCCATCCTAAGAACTCCATCAACTATAAAGAATATCCTTTAATAATTCTAATTTGGATGCATTTGTGTGTGTATTTTTTTTCTTTTTATTAACAGGAATACTGAATTCTTATTGATCACTCACTTGGTGAGGCATTTGGTGTCAAATGCAGAATTAAAATGTATGAAAGAACTTAATTTTTTTCTTTTTAAGAAAAATCCTGTGAAATTTAATAAGGCTAATTTGAATTATGCCACTTTAGTGGGGGCTAATTCAACTATGTTCCTATCTGCAGATAGCACAAAACCTAATTCATTGAAATGCAATCGTGAAAGTGTATATTCAGAAGATGTTGGCAAGATAAGAGAATTTTTCCAGAGAAAATTGAATGCTTTTAATAAATGAAAACAAACTTGTTCAAAAACCGTATCTGTGCCATCAAAAGGATGGCTTGAATCATTGCAGAATTGTTAAGTGTAAAAAGCCTCATTAGATCAAAGAAATATTAGCGCTAACTACAGCCTCTGATATAGTGGAAATAGTATTTGACTAAATCATTAACAAAGCATCTTCACATGATTCTATTTGCAAACAATAGAACAGAAAATAGAATTGCTTATAATGTCTAAAAATCTTATTAATCAATTGAGAAACAAAAATCTCATTTTGTGTAGGAAAGGAATATACAGGTGTATAAAATTTCTCATCTGATTATGCATGTATGATATGATGCTAAAATCAATGCTTAGAGATCTGTTACTTGGAAAATATATTGATGGCAATGCCAAATCAAGAGAAATTTTGTATAAGACTGACATATTTTTTTAAAAATAAAGATGACATATTGTGGGAAAATTGGATTGGACCCTGCACTGACAGAACTCAATCAATGTCAGGAAGAAATTCAAATTAGTAAGCATTGCTTTAAAATGTGGCCCTTCATTCAATCTGGACACATTTTATGATTCAGAGACAATCATCTGCTTCAAAAAATATGAGTACAGAGCTACATACAGTTCAGTTTGTGACAATGATAATAAACTTTATTTTTTTAAAAATTAGTGCATTAAAAGAACATAAGGCTATTGCTATACTTGGGGAGAAACGCTGACTTTTTCATGTCAAAGTACTTCAAAGGATGTTTGAGCTAAAAGAAAGCATTTTATTGACAATAATAGTGACAGTGATGCAAATCCATTTTAGAATTTGGTGAGAATTTTGAAATACTGAGAAGTATATTGCATAGAGCAGTAAGCTCTTCAGATTCATACTTAGATACAAAAATGTAAAGTGACTACATTATGAAAATGTCGGGTTTAAGGAAAAAAATAAGTTTCCCAATTCAGAAAATACTTTCCCTGAAATAAAGTAGAAGAAAGTAAAGAAATCATCAACCATATGACTGATTTACAGAAGCAATTCTGATTTTTATATCAGCTATCTTTATATTTCTAAATATGTTTTATATGGACAGATACATTTGTCACCTTAGGCCACCTGAAGAGGAATGGTTAATAGAGTTGTCTTATGATAGTACATTGGAACAAGTGTTTGAACCTGAAAATCTTATGTTTGGCTATAGGCAAATAAAGATTTCTCTGGTTTATAAAGTGATACAAATTTTCATTTAATTTGTAATATCACCTGTTTTGTGAGACAACTTGATGAGTGGTCAAAAAAGAATTTCAAGTTACAATATAATCAATGATGCCACATTTTGAGGAACTCTATACCCAAAACTAAGACAACTTAGCATATTCATTTATTGACATTATTTTGTTTTACACAGAAAACTCTAAATAATTTTAATAAATATCTATATTGTACATATTTTATTATGCTTAAGATATTTTGTGTGTTGTTATAAAACTAACAATTTTTTTATTTCAATAAAATACACACAAAAAAAGTTATTTTTATAGATCTCATAAAAAGAGAGCAGTGACAATCTTTAAGTCATCAAAAAGAGAGGTTTTACTATACAAAATTTCGGAACCATTTCACATTGTGAAATGCCTTATTGAATCCAGGGATGCTATTCCTATGGAATTCCCTTGGATCTAGAAACTGTCAAAAAAGGTAAAGTTAGTCTATCATTTCCCATTTTGGATGAACCATGCTCACTTTTTGTGATCACCTTTTACCTTTTTTAAGGGCTCACAAACTATCATTTTAATCACATTATAAATTTTCCCCAGAAATCAAACTCCAATTTCCTGGCCTAAAGCTCAAAGAAATGAGCTTTTATTTCCTTTGAAAAAATCGGGACACCTTACTTGTCTACCTTTAATTCTGAATCACCTCCCTCATTCTCTTTTGCTCAAAAAAACATAGGTATACACACACACACACACACACACACACACACACACACACACACACACACAGAGTGATTTTTCTCTTTAAACAGATTCTCCATTTCTTTCCTTATTGGAATTGCTTCTGTTTGTGCTATCAGAACTGAAATAAAGGAAAGAAAAGAAAGAATCAAACATTAATTGCCCTAATGCCTATTACATTACAGGTTGTGCTAAGCACTTTGTAATTATAATCTCAGTAAAATGAGATGTAGTTCTTTTAAATATGATAACTTGCATTTATTGAGGACAGCGAGATGCTTCTATCTTACTCACCTTCAGATTCAATGTCCTGTTAACTACTTTCCCCTGTTTTTCCCAGTTCAAAAATACAGATATGTGTATATATACACATTTACATACATATAAACATATTCCATATATATTTTATTACCTATATATGTATATACATGACATTGAATAGCTCTGCTTTCTCTCTGTCACTATGACCATCATCTCACAGAAGAAAAGTTCTATACTCTTCAATTTTTAAACACAAATTCAGCAAAGACTTTTTATAAATTATCTTCAAGGGCTGCTGCTTAGAAAAAGAATGAAAGAATAATGTGCTCTCCTTCTTTTTGAAATTCTTCGTCTTATAACCAATGTTCTCTATAATTTTATAAGAATTGGAAACAAAGACAAATTCAACAGCCAAGTTAAAGGTTAAATTTTTGTTTTTCCCCAGTCAATTGGCCTAAACAGAATTATGGTAATGTTAATGTTAAGAGCTATCTGCCTCATTCTGAGCCTTAATTACTGAGTTACAGAATTTGAGAGCTGGGAGGTATCCTAGCAGCCCTCTAGGCTCCAGAGCATTATGTGAGACTGAAGTTCATAAGAGAGATAAAGGCTGGACATGTATGTTTGGGAATACCTTCACAGATGATAACTTAATCAATGGGAGAGAGGGTATAGAGTAAGAACAGAAGAAGGCACAGACTTTGGGGACACTTATGGTTAGGTTGGAAGAGGAAAGATGGAGGATGATTCAGATAATGAGATTCAAGAACGACTAGACAGAAAGGCATGAGAACAAAGAGACAATGATGTCCTTAAGGGAAGAAAATATCCAGGAGCAGGTGGTAGTCAATTAATTAACAAGCATTTATTAATTCCTCACTATGTAACTGGTATTGTAAAAGGCACCTAGAGAAACAAATACAAAAAATGAAACAATTCCTTCTTTCAAGAAACTTATATTTTAACAGGAAAGATATCAGTACATAAATAAGCATATGCATAATAAATACAAAGAAAATAAAAACAAAGCAATTAGGGAGAGAGGGCCCTACAAATTGGGAGTGGGGGGGTGTCAAGAAAGGCTTCATATAGAACTGGAGATACTTGAGCTGAACCATGAAGGAAGAGAGGGATTCTGTGATTAGACATGGGGATACCCCTGTCACAAGGGATAGCTACTAGAAAAGCACAGAGACAGGAAATGGAATGTCATGTGTGAGGAACAGAGAGGAGGCTAGTTTTTCTGGATCAAAGAGTGAAGAAGGGCGAATAAGGAATAACAAACCTAGAAACATAGGTTAGGGCTAGATTATGATGGACTTGCCAAGCTAAATAAAAAAGTTTATATTTTATCTAGAGACAATAGGGAGGCACTGGGATGCATTGAGTAAGAGAGCATCATGGTCACATTTGCACTTCAAAAAATCATTTTGGCAGCAATGTGGTTAGTCAGATATGGGAAGGTAAAAATGCAAAGGTTTGACAATCCATTGGCTATGTGGTGTTAGGGAGAGTCAGCTGGGTCAACAGTGTCAAAAACCGAAAAGAGTTAAAAAAAGAATTAGAATTAAGAATAGGGCATCAGATTTAGCAATTAAGAGAGAATTTGGTAACTAGAGAGAGCAGTTTCAGTCAACTGGTGAGGTTGGAAGCCAAATTACAAGAGACTGCTAATTAAGGTGGAGATATAGAAATGGGGCAGAGTATTGTGAGAATAGCTTGGGGAACAGAAGGGTCAAATGAATGTTTTCTCAAGGAGGGAAGAGACTTGATAATATTTGAAGGCAGCAAGAAAGGAGCCAATGGATAAGGAGATATCAAAGATGTGAAAGCAAGGTGATTAAAGGAGTGAGCCTTCCAAAAGATGAAAAAGGGAATGGGGTAAAAAGTACAAACAGGCAAAGCAAAGGACCACTTCATCAGACTAGGGCAAGAGAGAATGGGGTTTAATCAAAAGGGGTTGCAAGTAGAGTAAGGTAAAAGGATTCATGACAGGTGTTCTCTGTTTTCTCAGTGAAGGACCTGAATTCCTCTGCTTAGAGAGAAGAGAAAGGGGTAGTGCAGGAAGCTTGAGGAAAGATGTGGAACAGCTATGAAGTGTTCAATACCCTACTTAGTTGTCATTTTCACTTCTCTGACTTTCAGTACTCCTGTAAGTATAACTGACCTTATTCCTCTGAACTGAGTTTGCTTAATTATAGAATGTGAATGCTTACATTACCTCATAGGATTGTGAGGAAAGCATTTTGTAAATTGGGAACCACTATGTAAATATTTAGCAAGTTATTATATGTAAAATAAGGGGATTGGACTAGATCAACTTTTAAGCTTCCTCCACTTCTAACTCTATGATTATACATGTGCACATCTCTTGTGAGAAAATACAATTATCATATGGCATAAGCACAAAACAAATAATAACAGTTCTCAAACAAGCACAATCTTGAGAATCCACATAAGTGTTAGAGAAACTTGTAGGGATAGTTAGAGCCAGGTGGGACTTTTCTGGGAATGTGTTAAGTATGCTTTTTGTTTCTTTACCTAATACAAAGGAAGGAAGGAAGGAAGGAAGAAAAGAAAGAAAAAAAGTTTTTTCTTAGGGTGGTGATTGCAATTTTTTTTTTGTTACCACCTGAGTTGAAATTGTATGTCCCACTTCTATTTCCCAAACTTATGTTACTCAGGCTTCAAATTGTATCCATCTATTCATTCATTCTTCCAACAAACGATTGTTAAAAATTAATTTATTTATAGTTTTCAACATTCAGTTCCACAAGCTTTTGAGTTTTAAATTTTCTTCTCCTCCCTCCCCTGCCCCTTCCCCAAGACAGCATGCAATCTGATATAGGCTCTCTCTATATATATTCATATTAAATGTATTTTCACATTAATCATCTTTCAACAAACATTTCAAAGAATTCTTTGTGTGCTAGGCCCTGGCCAAGGTGCTGGACAAACACAGAAATGGAAGACATCCCTGCGAAGCCTACATTGGGGGAAGGGATATGTGAGCAAGTATAAAGAACAGTAGCATCTGTTACCACTTTATTCTAGCACTCTGGGGCATAATTATTTTATCATGTTTAAGATTTGATGATTTTAAAGCACTTCTTGAAGTGTAATTCAAGTATAAGGTATATTATCTGCAAAATGGAGGAATTCCCTTATTCAAACTGTATGCTTATACATTTGTATATTATCATCAACAGGTACTTCAGCCTCATGAGAAAACACTTCACAAGCTGAACACCTTGAGAAAGAAGTACAAGTATACTATAGAGAGACAGCTACATGGCTTAGTGGATTGAATTCTCAAAGTCAAGAACTTGAGTTCAAATGCTACCTCAGCCACTTACTTAGCTGTGTAGCCCTGGGAAAACTATTCAACTTATGGCTGCTTCAGTTTACCCATCTGTTAAATGGGGAGGGGTGGGTGTGAAAAAAATAACATACCTGCAAGGGTTGTTAGGAGGATAAAATGAGATTATAGTAAAGTGCTTTCCAAACTTTAAAAATATTATAGAATTATATATAATAATTATTATGACATTGGGCCAATAACTTCTGGTCTCCAGATTCAATTTTCTTATATGTAAAACAGGGTAAAAATACCATTTTTATAACTCACAAAGGTATTACTAGATGAGTACTCTGTGATATAAAGGTTGCTTTCACATCATTAAATGTTGTTTCAATTCCCACTACTGCCATTCACTATGTGTGTGACATTAGGCATGTCATAACTTCTCTAAGCCTCAGATTACTTAACTGTAAATGATGCTGGCATCAAATTGGCAAAGTTGACAAAAGAAAAAGGAAAAGGACAGATATTGGGGGAGCTATGGAAAAACAGGCATATTAATGCACAGAAAGTCATTTAATTGTGCATGACCTTTGACCTGAAATGCTATTAGGACTTGTAGTACTCAAAGACATTAAAGAAAAGGGAAATTGTTATGTACAACAATATTTATAATAGCACTTTTTGTAGTGGCAAAGAACTGGAAATTAAAGGGGTACTCATTGAGGAAAGGCTGAAAAAGGATAGTCTCTGAATATTATAGAATACTATTGTGCTATAAGAAATGATGAAGGGGACATTTCCAGAGAGACTTGAAAAGACTTGTATGAACTAACGCAGAGTGAAGTGGGCAGGACCGGAACAACTTACACAATAACTACACCGTAAAGATAAACTCTGAAACACAACTCGTACCCATCATAAACCCGGAGGACCGATGATGAGACATACTACCCACTTTCTGACAAAAGGGACTCAAGGTTCAGAGATGTATTTTTAAACACGATTAATGTGGGCATTTATTTATTTTGACTATGCATACATACATATGTATGTAAATGTGTTAAGGGCTTTGTATTTGTCCGTTTGTTGGATGGTGTAGGAGCGATGCTTCATTGAAAAGGTCCAAACAAATCCAGGGGTTGGTCTACACAGACTCAGGGTCCCTTCCAGCTCTACATGAAGAACCCCAGATGAGAGGTGGAAGGGATTTCAGGCCCCTTGCATCTCCCCCATGGGAGAAGGGACGCCCCAGAACAGTCAGTGACCCGGCCGAGGTCGCCCTGGCAGGGGGCTCTGGCGGCTGGGCTGGTGCTCAGGTCTGGGGCTTCGTCTGTGCCAGGCCCAGGCCCGGCCTCGTGTGGCGCTGCCCCGCTGGCCCTGCGCCCCCCCCCCCGCCGCCGGCGGGAGGGTGCCTCGACCCCTGAGGCAGGACCACAGGTTGAGCCCTGGGGTTAGGGCGGTAACGGCGGTGCTTTGTAGGGTTTGGGTGACTGGCGCTGGAGAGGAGAGGACGTGGCCCCTTTTCTTCAGTTCCACCTTCTCTCCCGCTCTCCGCGGCGCACGGAACGCGTCACGAAAGCGCCAGGACTCGTGCCTTCTCCGAGGGATCGATCCCGAGGCTCCCGCCCACACCCGCACGCCCTCGGCAGCCTCTCTCGGCCTGGCTCCCATTCCGCTTCTCTTGACCCACGTGCGACGCTGGCCAGGGCGGCGGCGTGATGACGTCACGAGGACGTTAGCGCCGGAGAGGCGGAAGTCGAGGGGACTGTTTCCAAGCGGCGGCCGGGCAGTTCCCAGCGCCCCGCCCCTCGGCCCTTCAGCCCCGCGCGCCCCTCCGCGGCTGGTCCGGCGCCCCGAGGGACCCGCCTTTAGGGGAGGGAGGCCCTCGGGCCAGGCCGGCCTCGGCTTCGTAAAGCGAGGCGCTGCTCGCCGCCTCCGGGAGGCCTGGGCCCCGCCGCTCTCCGTCCTTCCTCCCGCGCTCGCCGGCCTGCGCATGTCCACCCCGCCGCTGGCCGCGGCCGGGATGCCGCCCGGTGCCTTCGCGGGGGCGCAGGCGCAGGCCGCCCGCGAGGTGAACACCGCGTCCCTGTGCCGGATCGGGCAGGAGACCGTGCAGGACATCGTGTACCGCACCATGGAGATCTTCCAGCTGCTCCGGAACATGCAGGTGAGGGCGGGGCGGGGCGGGGCGGGGAGGGCCGGCCTCAGCCCGCGACCCCCGACCCTGCCGAACGAACGGCGCGCGCCGAGGTTCGCGCAGCGCGTGACCTAGAGCGCCCACCCGGGCACGTGGGAGCTGTTGCCGCGGTGCGAGAGTAAGCATTTATTAAGCGCCTGCTGTGTTCCAGGCCCGACGCTAGGAAAAGAAGGGAGGCGGACCCAGCCAGAGGGCCCTGGGCCGGTCACTTAACCCTGTTGGCCTCAGTTTCCTTCTCTGTGAAATGAGCTGGAGGAAGGGTGGCGAGTCACCGCAGACGGGGCCCGGAAGTGACCCATTCAGAGAGCCCCAAGGTCGTGCAGCCAGGACAGGTGGGAAACTGAGGCAGAAACGGGTTTCCATGATTGTCTCAGAGACACGCCTCTAAGTTTCTGAAGCGGGATTTGAACTCCTCGCCTTGAGGTCAGGTCTAGCAGTCTCGGTCCTGTGCCATCTACTTAGCTGCCTTACGGTGCAACAAGCACTTGGATTTAAATGCTGGAAATCCGAGGAAAGGGGAGGGGGGCAAAGCCCCTCCCTTCATGGAGCTCACAGTCTAGTAGGCACTACCTTCAGACGTGTGTCTATGGCATACATCCGGAGGAAATTGGTGGTGATCTCAGAAGCACCGGCGTGAAAGGAGGCCAGGAAAGGCTTGCAGGAGGTTGGGTTTTATCTGAGATTTGAAGAAAACCAGGGATCAGAAAAAAAAAAGTCAGGGGTCAGAGAGGCATAGGGAAAGCATTCCGATCATGGGGGATAGTGAAAAAGAAATGTTGAAATGATTCTAGTTGTAATATTACTTGTTTTTTTCTCTGTGGTACTGACACAAGTATTAAGTTTAGGTAAAAAGTTTATGTAGTGTTAAAGTTTATGTAAATTCTTAATTATTTAATATGTTACCAAAGCACTTTACATACTAAAAGACAGCAAAACCTGAGGTTTTGTTTCATCCATAAAGACATTTATTTCATTTTTTTCCCATGCTTTGTTTTTATTTTCTTATGTCTGTTACCGTCTGTCATCCAGTTTAGTTCCAAGAGTCTTTCCAGCACTTTTGTTTATCCTGCAAATATTTATCGTTTTATTACTACTTCATGATAGGATATATTTTCTGTTCACAGAGGACTAACACCTCTGTAGTGAGAGCTTGCCAGGCCCTTTATAGGACTGGTCCTCTACCTTTGTCCCCCAGTTGTCAGCTGTGTTTCCAAGCCATGCACTGATATACTGTCTTATGGATGGGCTAAACTAGATTGAGGGTACCTGAGGTCCTCCGTCCTACTGGTGAGTTAAAGGTTATCTATCCAAGCTTGTGAAGAGCATGTGAAGATATCACCTCGCAAAGTGGGTGGATGAGAACACTTTGTTCCAAATTTGAAGCAGGCACTATGGAGGGCTTAGAGCTTGTTCAAATGTTGAAGTCACCAAGGTCATCCACTGGATCTGAGGCCATCACCAGTCATTTTGACTTTTTTCTTGCCACTGGATTTTGATGACTTTGGAAGAGAGAGTGATGTTGACGACTTTGTGCAGCTGTGTCTCACTTAAATCTGATTCACAAATGAGTCAGGACATCACCATGTGATGTCATTGGTCTTCTTTGAAATTGAAGGACCTACAACAGCCATCTCCAAAGTTGCCAGTGGTCACTTAATTGAAAAATCTGATGGCCTTTTCTCCACAATTCTCACTTATCTTTATTCTTCTCTGCCTTTAACACTTCCCACCCCCCTCTCCTTGATACTCATACTCCTCTTGGAACTCTGAACTGTCTGACCCTGCTCCTGAGTCTTCATCCAGATCATACCCACTAAGTGTGGGAAACTTTATTCCCCAAGACTTTATCCTGCCTTCCCTTCTCACTATATACTGTTTTGCTTGTTAATCTCATCATTTCCCATGGATTCAGTTATCTTTATAAAAGCAGATGATTTTCAGGTCTATTTATCGAGCCCTAACCTCTCTCCTGACTTCTAGTCTTGAATCTTCCAACTAGACATCTTAAATTCACTGATCTGTAGACACTTTAAACTCAACGTGTCCAAAATTGAACTCATAGTTTCTCCTAAGCCCTAACCTCTTCTTAACTTTGTTATTACTGTCAGGGACAGCACCATTCTTACACTCACATAGGCTCTCAGCTTAGGTGTCATCATCCTTCACTACTCATTCTCTTGTTTTCTCCCTGCCTTTTTCCGACTCCCCAGTCCCCACCCCCATCCAATCCTCGTGCAAACCCCCATCACCTTGTGTCTGGACTATTGAAATAACTTGCTGTTAGGTCTCTCTTCTAAGTCACTCCCCTCTCCGATTCATCCTTTACTCACCTGTCAAATGGGTCTTTCTGACTTTGTCACTCCCATATTCAATTAATTTCAGTGGCTCCCTTTTGCCTCCACAACCAAAAACGCTCACTTTTGCCTTTTAAAATCTTTTAGTCATTCATTACCTGGCTTCTTTCTACATTTCCAGTTTTCTCACACCTTAATCTCCTTTGTATACTCAGCACTTCAGTGACACTGGTCCCCTTGATGTTCTTTGCAGTGACACTTCCGACTGCACTTTCACTGGATGTTCCTCATATCTGTAGTTCTTGCCCTCATCTCAGTCTTGTGGCTTTCCAGGCTTCCTTCAAGTGCCATTTAAAATCTTACCTTCTACAATAATTCTTTCCTCACCCCACCTAAATGTAGTTGTCTTCGCTCTCTGATTATCTTATTTGTATATATTTTATGTTATCTTCCCCATTAGACTCTGGGCTCCTTGAGAGCAATGACCTTTTTTTTGCCTTTCTTTCATTCTTATTTTTATTCTTATTTCTTATTTGTTGCTTAACAAGGTGTCTGGTACACATGGCAAATGCATAATTAATTTATGTTGGCTTGAAAGTAGGCATGTAGGGGAATGGCACTTTGAGAGTTCAGTTTTTACAATAAAACAATAATAATCAAAACTATTTGGTATTCCTTTAGAAAATAGAAGAGTAGATTAACGGAACAACCTAGATAATGATGGTTCAGAAACAATTGAATTCAGCATCCTAGTGTTTGATTAATTTGAGAACATAATATATTTGGATGGAGCACTTCCTACTTGAAAAGAACTATTGGGAAAACTGGAAAAACTTTTGGCAGAAATTAGATTGAAGCCAACATTGTACACTTCATACTGTAATCAACTCGAAATGTGACCTGCATATTAAAGATCATAATATAAAAAATTAAGAAGACAACTAGATGAGATATCTTTCATAGCTGTGGCTACACTATAAGATGCCTTCTTAGTTAAGTTAGGTATGTAGTCAGCCACAGAAGATAATACCAGTTACAGTGATGTAAAATTGCAAATCTTTTAACACTGGTGAAGTCAGTGCAGCTGTAACAAGTAGGAAAGTTGCATCTTTGGGGGGGAAATTGCATCAGACATCTCTCATAAGAATCTGATATCAAAAAAAAAAAAGAATCTGATATCCAAGGTGACCGGGAACTAACATCAACATATTTAACAATAAAAGCTATTCCTCTAGTGGATAAGTGAACAGATAAACATTTCACAAAAGAATTATAAAGTGTTGATAACTACAAATGGTTGGTCTGATGCATCACTAAGTCAAATTCAGATTTAAAAAAATCAGCATTTCACTCAAGCCACAGCATATTGGGAAAGATAATAAAAGATAGCAATAGATAATGTTTTAGAGGCTATGGAAAGGGAAACACGCTGGTATGCTGTTGGTAGGGCAGTGAATTTGTCCAATCACACTGAAAAATCACCCCAGGATTGTGCAGGGAAAGTGATTAAAATGTCCATATCCTTTGACCCAAATATCCCATGGTGGACATACAAGATTAGAAAATCTCAGAGTATACCAAAATATAGCAGCACTTTTTTTTGTGGTAGCAAAGAATTAGAAACAAAGTAGATAATCATTGTTTCAGGAGAGGCTAAACAAATTGTGTTACATGAACATAATGGAATATTTTTGTGCCCTAAGAAAGGAAAATGTAAAGAAGTAAGCAGGTCCAGGAAAATGGTATACATTGTGACTGTCGTCGTTGTTCAGGTGTGTCTGGCTCACCTTGATCCTATATGGGGTTTTCTTGGCAAAGATACTAGTTTGCCATTTTCTTCTCCAGTGGATTAAGGCAAACAGAGGTTAAGTGACTTGCCCAGGGTCACACAGCTAGAGAATATCTGAGGCCAGGTTTGAACTTGGATCGTCTTGACTCCAAATCCAGTGCCACCGAACCATCTAGCTGCCTCTAACCCTGTGAATAGAACAATATAAATGTAAGTAAGGTACAATAATAGAAGTTAAAACTGAGTGCTGTGAGATTGTAATGATCTATTTTGACCCCAGAGAAGGGATAAGGTGGGAAACCATGAGTATGGAAATCGTGTATATGTCAGACCTTTTCTTGTGTTGTTTAGTTTTGTTTAACTGTTTTATTTTCTTTTTACTTTGTTGTAAGAGAGGATTCTCTGGAAAGAATAACTAGGCAAGGAGATACATTGAGAAGTATAAGTAATAAAAAATCAGTGACATTCATTTATTCATTGTTTTTTTTGTTTGCTTTTAAAGGCTGGTTAGACTAATTCACAGCCTCACCAGCAGGATAGGAGTGATCCTGTCTTCCTTCAACGTTATTTTTATTTTTTGCTGGATATGAGGTGAAGTCTTGTGGTGCGTGTCACTATTTTAAAATTTGAGTTTCTCTTATTACTGATGATTTGGAACAATCTTCTTGTGGTTGTTTGTAGTTGGCAGCTCTTTTGAGAACTATGAACTGGTTTTTTTTCCATGTCCTTTGATCTTACTCATTGAATAGTGTGTTCTCAAAGTGTGGTCTGAGGACTCTGGGAGTCCTTAAGACCTTTTTAGGAGCCCTGTGAGGTCAGAACTACTTTCATAATAATACTTAGGCATTTACATTTCTAATATGATATATACATAAGACCTCTGGGGAGAGTGTTCTCAAATTTTAAAGATCAAAAATTTGAGAACTACTACTTTTGAGCATGTTCTTGGTCACACATATTTGCGTTAATTTTTCTCTTTCACCATTCCTTTTATGTATTGCGTATAAGTTATGTGTTTGCTGATATATGTACATGTTGTCTCCCTCAGTAGAATATATCAGCACCTTGAAAGTAGGAGTTGTTTCATTTTCTTCTTGTATCCTCTTGACCAACACAGTAGTTGGCACATAGGAGGGATGTAATAAATGTCTCTTGATGGATTGTTGAATACTCTGTATCTAGAATATTAGACCTTTTTATGACACTTGATGCAATTTTCTCTAATTAACGTTTTTTCGTTCTTTGTCTTAGTTGCATTTATTTTAGACATGCAGAAGTTTTCATTTTCATATAATTATATATAATAGACTATTTTATTTCTGAGATCTCTTCCAGCATTTATGTAGTTAATAATTCCCGTGATCATAATTGTTAATGATGTTGCCATCCATTTTCTCTGTTTGCAACTTAATGTGATGTTTAGTTGCTTTTTTCCCCCCAAGTTGAATTCCATTTTACCCAACAGTTCTTGGCACATAGGAAGTTCTTCTCCAAGTATTCTGTGATATCAGATTTATTGAACACTGGATTATTCTGCTTCTTGATTATCTAGTCTGTTGCATTTACCTACTTTTATCTTTTTTTAAAACTAGTACCAAGTAGCTTTGATGATTACATTTTCTTACGTAACTTGAGGTGAGAAAGTTCTTTTTTCTTTTTAATTCCTCTTCTCTTTGGCATATAAATACATTTTCCTTTTTCATGGTAAGTATTCCATTTATTTAAGATCTGTATCTGTGTTTTATTCCTTTTGTTTCTTTTGCTAGAAATGGATATTTAAGATAACTATGTAACATAGCTTATGGGTGCTTAAAATTTATAGAATGTTTTAGGTAGCAAAGTTCCTCAGAAAATTTTATTTTAAAGATAAAATAGAATAAAATGTTAAGATGAAAACTATATTTTACTGTCTTCCTTGAGCATCTTAATTGTCTTATCAGTTTTGTCTAGATATTTGTGAATTAATATTTTTAGCTGTGTATTATTTAACTTTTTAAGTAGTTGAAGCCAAGAAGTTTTCAGCATTTCCAATTTTAATTCTTAACTGAGTAGAGCAGCTACATGTATATGGAGGACTAGTAGACTAGTACTTTTTCAAGCTATAATTTATAGCAAAAATTACAAAATAAAGTACAGTTAATTTTAGAATATCATTGTACTTATGGATGTGGTGGTGCATGCCATAATCCCTGCCACTGGGGAGGCCAAGAATGGTGGATCTTGAATTTGGAAATTCTGAGTTGTAAGATTGATAGAGCCAAGTAAGTGTCCTTAGTAAGGCTAGCACCAATATATTGAATTCCTTACAATTGAAGGACTGCTAAACTGCCTAAGGAGGGCAAAACAGCTCGAGTCATAAGTAGAGAAGGTCAAAGCTTCCATGCTGACTAACAGTGGGATTAGGCATATGAGTGCCCACTGTACTTCCAGCCTCTGTGAGATAGGGGAGACTGTTTCCAAAAATATGTACAGATATGTATCATCTGATGCTCACTAATTATAGAATTGACATCATGGTAATGTTTTATATCAACATCTCTTAACTAGGCTGTAAGTTCCTTGAGAGCAACATTCCAGCACTAAATAAATACATTAAGAACAATAGTACATGCCAAATAAATTTGTTGCTTTTAAGGCTAATTTACAGAAATGAAAGTATGCTGTAACTACTTAAGTTTTGTGTCAGGCAGAAGGTCTAGTTTATTTGTAGGAGCAAATTGACTTTTAAGTTTTCTTAGAGCCATAATATCTTCTAATATCTTTAGAGTGGCTGTTCCTTCCACAGATGCAGATTGTATTCCTTCATGCCCTCTCATCCTGTGTAATGATTGTCAAAGTAATTCTGTTTAATGCCCTTTTTGAGGAAAAATTCTTGTGTTTTCAATGCACTCAATGTTTATTGTGTTATTTTTTTTGTTTTTGTCTAATCATTCAGTTACCAAATGGTGTCACTTACCACACTACAACATACCAGGACAGGTTAGCTAAACTTCAAGATCATCTCCGTCAACTCTCCATCCTCTTCCGGAAACTAAGATTGGTTTATGATAAATGCAATGAAAACTGTGCAGGATTGGATCCTATTCTGATAGAGGTAAGTTTTAGTGGTAGAGTATGAGGGCAGTAATCAGAGAGTAAGACATTTTTCTCTGACTAAAATGGCAGTAGGAGTAATTATTTCTCCCTATCTACTATTTCAATACAGTCTTAGCTATTGAACTATATTGATTTTGTCTAAAGAAGATTAAAATATATATTAACATGGTTGCCATTTTGTGGGATGTGTGTATTTTTTAAAAAAATTAATAAGCAGTTATTTCTAATAAGAATGTTGAAATACATTAGTCAAACAACTTATCCACATGATCTGTACACAAGATAAGATGCTCTGAATTTTGAGTTTGAGCCATCTCTAATCTCAACTCTTAAGTCTTTAGATTGTTAGTGATTTTTTTATCTCTAATTTATCCACAGTCTTAACTGTTCAGCATTAGAATTGTGCATATTTTTTAGAAATGTAAAATGTCAGACTTTCATAAAAGTTTTTTAAAATTTTCAAAGTGCTGTACAAATGTTAGTTATTATCTTTTTCAAGATTTTTATTAGTAATACTTATTCAGATTTGAGTTTTGGATTAGCATTTTATCTTTTTTTACATTTCAAAATATTTGCTTAAATATATACGATAGTTGAGTAATAAAGGCGTATTTCAGTTACATTGAGTATACTTCTCTTTGTTAGCTATTCTGTACCATTTTGCACCTTTGTTTCCAAAGGAAGGAAATAAATTTTCTCACTGCCCTGATTTTCTTCTTCAGTTCAGTAAACATTTACTTAGTACCTATTAGGTGTAACTATATTGATCAAATGGATTTCATTTAAATGGAGACTTGTAAAAAATCATAATGGAAACTTTAAGTTTATATTCAGATTATTCTGAAATTTATTGGTCTGAAATTTATTGAAAATATTTAGAGCTTTTCTTGAAAAATCTTAATATTATTTGATTACACTTGACTCAACTGAGTTTTAACTTTAAGTTGTCTATAACAAAACATTGTTTTTGGTGGAAAGAGTGTTGGACGTTGGATTCAAGACTTGGGTTCCAATTTTATCTCCACCACTTACTCCTGTGTGACCTTGGACAAGTCACCTGACCTCTCTAGGCCTCATTTTCTTTATATATAAAATGAAGAAATTGGACTAGATGACTTCTCAAGGTCTCTTCCAACCCTAGTTTTGTGATCCTAGAAAGTAGCTTATTAAAATGATCATTTTAAAAAATGATTTTTTTTAAACATATTTTTAAACTCATGAAAATATAATTTCTTTGAAACTGACACTAAATTGAAATTTACGTATGTGCTGCTGTAAATAAACATTATTTTACATGCTGCAAAATAATCAACACTATTCTGAGCTTTGAGTTTTATTTGTGTTCTCAACATTTTAACTTTTCCCTGTATCTTTCTAGCAACTCATTCCTTACGTGGAAGAAGATGGCTCAAAGAATGATGACCGTAGTGCTTCTGGCCAACTTCGTTTTGCCAGTGAAGAGAGGAGAGAAATTGCAGAAGTAAATAAAGTGAGTGATTATTTACATTTTTATGTTTTAGAATTATTAGTGAAATTGTTAAGTGATTTCAAGATAGCTCAAAATCTTATATAGAGTCCTTGAAAGAAATATCTTATTTATCCAAAGATCATTTACCCAGCAATTTTATCTCTTGGTACCATAACTGAATACAGGAAGTTAGCAAAAAAATAAAAGTAGGTTTTTTTGATTCCTTTATAATAAATGGCCATCCTTTCTGCTTCTGCTCTAGTTCAGATCCTTGTGATTTGTTGTCTGTACTATTGCAGTAGTCTTTCTATCTGATTTTTCTGTCTTCTACTTCAATCCATATCAGATATTATAAGCAGATCAGTGTACCTAAAATTACATTTTTTGTCTGTAGTATCCTTCTATAACTCTTTCCCCCACCCAATTAAAACTAAACAAACAAATCTTGTAATATTTTGTATTCTCTGTAAAGTATGAATTCTATACCCTGGATCCTATGGCCTTCAATATCTAGCCTTTAGTTTATCCCTTTCACTCTCCCTATGTGAAGATTTATGTCAGCCCATCTGTTGATCTGTTGATTGTGTTCTCTAAATTCATCCTATATATTGACCTGCCCCTGGGTCTTGGTTCACACCACCCCTTTTTTCTGCAGTACTGGATGGCATAGTGCATAGAGCACTGGCCTGTAGTCAGGAAGACCCAAGTGTAAATCCGGCCTTAGTGACTCGGGTCCCCAGGTGACCCTGAGCAGTCACTTACTCACTGTTTACTTCAGTTTTCTCAGCTGTAAAATGGGAATAATAACAGTAGCTGCCTCATTGGATGTGGGATCGAATGAGAGAACGTTCGTAGAGCACCTAGAAGTGCCTAGTTCAGAGTGGGCACGGTATAAATGCTCATTCCTGTCCTCAGTCCTCCCCTCCCCCATACCCCATGACCATCACTGTGCTTGTTGAACTTCTACCCATCCCTCAAACCTTATTTATCTTTTTAAAAAATTGTTGTATGTCAGGGCATCTGGCTGGCACAGTGGATAAGAGCACCTGGCCCGGAATCAGGAGGAACCGAGTTCAGATGTGGCCTCAGACTTATTAGCTAATGTAACCCTGGGCAAGTCACTTAACCAACTGAATAGTGGGCCTTTAGAGGGAAGCGATTGTTTTGTATTTATTTGTATATGGTTAGTTACAATATCATACCGCAACATTAGGAAGCAATTAATAAATGTTTATTGATGGTGATAATACTTTAATAATATATGAAATGTGGTTCTTAACACCCATGATTCTAAATTGTGTAAGTATGTTTCATTTTTTAGGACTTGTCTTTTTGGATAAAAGTTTTTAAAAGGCTATTAGAAAAGATATTCAACTCCATTCATCTTCTTTGGTGTATAAAAATCATTTCAAGAGTCTAAAAGGGATATTTTTAGGTATGTAGGTTTTTGGATTATGGGATCTGAGGTTTTTTTCAACCTTATTCTGCCAAATAGGTAGGTCTGTAGATTTCTTTAGACATGGAATATTCTGGGTTTAATTCTCAATGACTTTTTTCTGTTTTTATTTTCCTTCATGTACTAGGTATAGTTTAACTTAATATAGATAAAATATCTTTTCATTTCCAGTTTTGTTTACAGAACACTATACTAATACAGCAAATGATAATTTGCCTTCTAATTTCATGAGAATTCTGTGAGGATTGCATAGGATTATGAAAGCATTATAATAAAAAATTGGAGATACAATTCATTTTAATTTTGAAGTATTTTTCCATTATTTTTCTGTGCACCTATTTTCTTCAGTTCATTTTAGAGTTTAGTGTTACAGGCACAGCTCAGATGTTTCCCTGGTAAAAGACAGTTTTCATATAAGACATGTAGATTGAAGCTAAACAAGTTCTGTACCGAAGGGAAAACCAGACTGAGTTGTTCTAAAAAAGAATGTTTATTTAGGTGGATCCTTAATTGATTGGCTTTTTCATTCCCCACAAAACTCTTCTAAACATTCTTCCCCTCCTCTCAGGCTCCCATACCTACCCATATCTCACCCTTTAAACTGAGAACCTTTTATTTCACTAAGAAAATTAAGACCATTCATCGTGAAGTCCTTCTTCCTTTCTCATGAGAACGTAGAACTATCATAAGAATGTACTTTAGAGGTCTTTTCTTCTAACATCCTCCTCCTCCATACTCCCCATTTTATGGATGAAGAAATTGGGTACCTACCTAGGTACAGATATTATTGATCAAACATTTCCCTTAGAGTTGCTCAGGATCACACAATGTCCAAGGCAAGATTTGAACTCAGGTTTTACTGACTCAAAGACTAATTCATTATCTGCTACACCACGCTGCCCCTCCAAACCGCTTGGCATTTTTACCCACTCTCCTTCTTTCCCCTTGTCTCTGATAATTAGATGGCCCTTCTCCTTGCCAAAGTCAAGCCTTCTATATGTGCACTTGGCCCCATCTCCTCCCTTTTGCTTCAGCAGATTGCTCTCAACTCACTTCCCCTCCTATGGTCTTCAACATTTCCTTCTCTGTTGGTTTCTTTCCTACTTCTTTCAGACATGTCCATATCTCTTACTCAAAAACTTGACTCCTGTTATTCTGTGATTATTTCCTTTCTCAGCCAAACTCTGATAAAAAGGTGTCCTCTCTCACTGACTGCTTTCTTTCATCTCATTCCTCAACCCTTTTAAACCTGGCTTCACACCTTGTCATTCAATTGAAACTGCTTTCTCCAAATTTACCAGCAATCTTTTAATTGCCAAATTTGATGGTCTTTTTAAAATCTTAATCCTTGTAGTCCTTTCTGCTGCGTTTACCACTGTTAACCATCCTCTTCTCCCAGATACTCTTTCTTCACTAGGTTTTCATGACATTTTCTGCTGGTTCACTTCTTAACTTGTCTGACTACTCTTTTTCAGTGCTCTTTGCTAGATCATTATCTATGTCATTTCCCCAAAAATTCTCTCCTGACCCTTGCACTCTTTTTTGTCTATATTTTCTCTTTTTGTCATGATCTCATTAACTTCCATGGATTTTAATTGTCATCTTTATGCAAATGACTTACAGATGCAGTCCCATCAGTCTTTCTGAACTTTAGTCCTGCATTATCAGCTGCCTACCGGACATTCATAGTGGATGTCTTGGAGGCATCTCAAATTCATCATATTCAGATAAGAACTCATGTTTCCCATGAAATTTCAATTCAGTAAACATTTATTACGTGCTTGCTCTGTGCTAGGCACAGTGCTAAGCATTGAGGATACAAAAAGAGGCAAAAGGAGTCCCTGCTCTCAAGGAACTTACAGTCTAGTGGGAAGGAAATATACAGACAAGCAAAGCAAGCTATATTCAGGATAAATAGTAAATAATTAACAGAGGGAAGGCTTCCTATAGGAGATGGGATTTTAGTTGGGACTTAAAGGAAACCAGGGAGGTCAGCAGGTAGAGTGGAGGAGGAAGAGCATTGCAGGAATGAGCGACAGCCAGAGAGAAGGTCTAGAGCCAAGAGATGGAGTGTCTTGTTGGACGGGCAGGAAGCCAGTGTCGCTGGATAGAAAAGTATGTATTGGGGACTGGAAAGGTAGGAGGGGGCTATTTTTCCTTTAAATGTATCTATTTTTGTTAGACACCACCATTCTTCTAGTGTCCCAGGTTCGCAGCCTCAGCGTTATCTTTGATAGCCTTGCCATTTCTGCCTCCACAACATTTCTTGCATCTGAGTCCTTCTCTGTTCTTAGTCTTGACTTTTGTTTAGGGTCTTATCATCTTTTGCCTGGACTATTGTAATGACCTCCTGATTGATTTCCCCACTTTAAGCCTCTTCCCCATTCTGTCCCCTCTCCACCAAGGTGTCACTGTTACCCTGCTTAACTGGAGAAATGACCATGAGTCTTCTCTTCAGCAGAATCTAGTGTTTGTTATCCTCTAGGATGAAATATAAATTCCTCTCTGGCCCTCTCCTATCTTTCCAACCTCATTATACACAGTTCATCTTCCCACACTCAACCTTCTAACCAATAGACCTTCTCTTCACATGAACTGTTCTTCACACTGCTACCTATTTCTGTAATTCACTCCTTTCTTACCTCCACCTTATAGATTCTCTTTCTTCAGGCTGCAACTCAAGCACTACATTCTGCAAAAAAAAAACCCTTTCTGAATGTCCGCAACTGCTACTGCCTTTTCCCTTAACTATTTTGTATTTGTGTGTATTTATTATGGATAGTTATATATATTCTGGTCTCGCCTTATAGAACATAGATTGCTTGAGTGAAGGAATTGTTTCATTTTCTATATTTGTATCCTCAACTTTAGCAAGGTCCTTGACACTTAGTTGACTCTCAAGAACTTGTTCATTGATTGAGTTGCCATTTTACCTGAGTACTCTCTTTTTCTCTTTGAAAATACAAATCCTCCAAGCCTTCTATTCTGTGTGGTTCTCAGAGAGTAGTAACCCAATCTTGTTGGAGGACTTCCACTTGTGCTTTTTGTATCTTGAGAGTTCCACTAAAATATAATTACTTGTACATTTGCAACCTCTCATTCTTTCTATGTAAGAGGTTGATCTGTTTTGGTCATTATGTAGCCTTGGTGGTTTTTACACCATTTGTTGCTCACATATAGTCATTGGTAATATACCATGCTTTGCTCATGCCTATCTTTGCCCTTTGAGTTGTTTTTGTTTTTTCTTCTTCTGAGATCCACAGCCATGTAGGTTGGCAAATTCTGTCCAGCAGGCCGAAATCTGACTTTCCACCTGTTTTTGTACAGCCTATGAGTCAAGAATCATCTTTATATTTTAAATAAAGATTTACTAATTTAAAAATGTAAAAACCATTTTTAGCTGCATGCCGGACAAAAAAGAAACAGATCATGGACCAGTTTTGGCCTTCAGACCAAAGTTTACTGACTCCTGAAAATAGAACATAGCTTGGTAATTTTTAAATTGACATACTTGTAATGGGTGGTAGTTTAAAATCATTAAAAGTACTAGTTTTCCAAGTGTAATTTAGCTGGCTCTTATCCTCCTCAGTTCCCAGATTATTTGTCTGCAAAACTTGTTTATTATATACATTTGGTGTGCTAATTCTACCAGTGTACTACCCAGCTCTGTATCTATGTGTGTTTCTGTCTGTACATACATATAGTCTTCACATACTTTTTTCTTCATTGTGGAGTATTAGCTTGATTTCTTTAATGTCATTGTGAATTTCTGTGAGATGGCTTTGTAATACTCCAGAGCGTAATGCAATTAGCATCCTTTCTTCTGTAGGTAGAAACATTTTGTTGTTGTTGTTTTGTCATTTTCAGTCATGTCCGACTCTTTATGAGCCCCTTTGGGGTTTGTTTGGAAAAGATACTAGGGTGGCTTGCCATTTCCTTCTCCAGCTCATTTGGAGAGCCACAATATATGAAATGGAGCAAAAAAGAAAAAAAGTAGAAAAATACCTTGTTTGATTAGTGATGGGTAAAAGCTGGTTTGACAGTTCTACTTAACATAATATTTTATTGAAGCTAGTTAATAGTATGAAAATGGCATCCCCATTCTTTTTTCCTGTGGCATTTTAGTGACCCTGGTGATAATGGACCTAAAGTGCAGGAGCAATAATAAAGAGGTCATAGGATCAAAAGATTTGGAGTTGGAAATTCAGAAATTATCTTAGCTCTCTAGAGCTGTAAAAAGCATTGTAGGTTATCTAATCTAACCCACTTATTCTGTACGTGAAGCTGAGACCCAGAGAGGTTAAGTGATTTTCTGAATATCTCATAGGTAGCAAGCACATGGCAAAGCTAGGAGTTGAACTCAGATCCACTGACACAAAGCTAAGCATTTCAAGTTGAGTGTACTTTCTGCACACTGCCTTTCACATGCTAAAAATGCTTGTGAGATGTACTAAGATCTCTTCCCTTCCTTGTCCCCATTACCATTAGATAAAAACGTACCTTGATCAGCTGGAACAGTGATACCGTGGTGGATAGGATGGAGGGAAATATAGTTAGTCTTACACAATAGGATTATTATCGAAGTCATTTGCAAAACTACCCAGATATGGCCTATATTGAATTGCCTGCCTTCCCAAGGGAATGGGTGGGGAGGGAGGAATGGGGAGAAGCTGGAACTTAAAGTTTTAGGAACAACCGTTGAGTATTGTTCTTGCTACTAGTAAATAAGAAATACAGGTAATAGGGAATAGAAAGTTATCTGGCCCTACAGGACAAAAGAGAAGTTGGGGTAAGGGAAGGGAGGGATGCTAGAAGAGAGGGCAGATTGGTGATATGGGTAATTAGAGTGTTCAGTGTATTGGGGTGGGGGGAGGGGACAAATGGGGAGAAAATTTGGAACCCAAAATTTTGAATGAATGTAAAAAGTTAAATATAAATAAATAAAGGATTTTCAGTTTCACAGTCTTCATCTGTAAAAAATGAGGGGGTTATGTTATTCTCTTTCAACCCATAATCCTTTCTACTCCTCTGAATGATTATAGTATTTATTTTCTCTATCATTCATTTAGTTATTTATTATCATTAACATTGTTAGTATTGTTACATTTCAAGATGGACTGTAAGTTCCCTATGAGCTCACTTGGTTGATAACTACCCAACCTGGCCCACCATTTCAAGTCAGCCCCAGTCATGTTTCATCACCTATTCCCCTATCATCTTCTAAACAACCTAGCTAACATCCTTGCTGCATCACAGGTATCTCCGCACCTCTGTCTTCCCCTCCTTTTTTGCAGCCATCTTCAAACAAACTGCTATTGCATTGGGAAGGAGTCTGACAAACTTCTCCCTTGGTCATACTCACATCCCTATAACTTTTTGGTCTAAGGTTCCCCTCCTTGGCCACCCTTCCCTTATTATAATATAAACTTCTTGTGTGAAGGGATTGTCTTTGCTTTTGCATTTGTATCCTCAGCTCTTAGCACAGTGTTGGCATATAGTAAGCACTTAATAAATGCTTTTTCATTCATTCATGTTCTTTCATTAAATCCTTCATTGAGACTAGTCCTAGCTGTTTGGAAGTTTGCTCTGGATTTTTTTTCCATTGTGTGGAAACCAGGAAGCACACCAGCTATCACTGATAATATCTTTAATTAGTAGTATGTTGGAGCCTATTCATATCCATTACACACCTCTTTATTCCTATTTTTCATCCATTCTTTATCCTCCTATTTTCATCCTTAAATGCCCTGGAATTATTTGACTTAGATCTCTCACTAGGCTTTCCTAGGCTTATTTTTCTTCCAATGTTTCTCCATGTTTTATGAGGGAATGCTTTTTATACTCTGCTACCATTCTGCTCTGTAAGATTTTATCCTCTAAGCCTGTGTTGCTCTTGGTCTGCCATCACTTCAGTTGTCAAAGAGATTAAGAGTTGGTTGACTGAGACAATATCTAAGCTTTCATTTTTTTCCTCATTATTGTAGCAAATCAGACTTCAGAAATGGCAAAATGTGTCTATGTTTGTTATTTTATCCACTGCCCATTTTTCGCTATCACCCGCTTATTTGAGTGTCATATTGGAATTGTCTCATTTATTTTCCTTATCTTTTCATTTCCTAATTTGGTATTGATTTTTTTCTTTGCTCTAATGTGTCTGTGATCTGCTTATATACAAATGACTGATTTGGAAACTGCTCCTTTGTTAGTAACATGTTTCCTGTTCATTATTTTCATTTTTTTGTTCTGCTATTTGGCATTTATAGTGTCTAGTGTCTCTTGACTCCTGTTGAGAAATAGTCATGATGTAGAGATGTGAGATTTCAGCATAGTCTATAAACAGTGACCCGTCTCAACCATGTGTGCCCAGATTTTCACTAAGATGGGTCTTGCCGAGTTCTTAGAAGAATTTTCCTAACTAAACTATATGTTTCTTAGAATTTATTTTTTAGTCCTCAAAGTGTTTTTCATATGCTTATTTATTGATACATTTATTTTCTTTTTTGTTGTCTTTTAAACATACACAAAAATGCATATATACGTACATGAGAATACTTTCTTGGTGAATAAGGATTGTTTTATTTGTTCTTGCATTCTCAGAACCTAACAAAATGCTTGTCACATAGTAAGTACTTTTAATAAAAACTTGTTGGTTTGATCATGTTTAAACCTCTGGATTTAATGTTTATTAAGTATTTAAAATTAGAGGAAAATAAAACTTTGAAACAGTCTGCTACATAGTTCCTAATGCTAAAAATGTTCTCCCACTTTGTCCTCTCAGGAAAAAAATATAAAAATGTGAGTTTTAAAGGTTAGATATTTCAGTGAGTTGGTAAACATTTATTAGGCATCTACTGTGTGTAAGGCAATGTGCTAAGTGCTGAAGATAAAAAGAAAGGCAAAAGACAGAAGGTCTCTTCGCCCTTGAGGAGCTCACAATCTACTGGAGACAACGTGTAGTCCCCATTTATTAAATAGGTAGGGATTTTGGCCATTGGTATATTAACCTTGTCTTCCCATTCCATATTTGTCATCTGAGGTTAAATAAAGGTAACCTTCAACACATGGAGGCAATTTTTATTTTACAAATTCTTTTTAAATTGTTATTTGTGATGGAAAAGGTGGGTGAGTAGTTTTTATTTTGTTGAGGTATAATTGAGAATATATGTTTAAGAATTAAAGCATTTGGATGGAGTGTCACATTTGGTGTGAATATCAAATAGCTTGCCATGACTTTGCATACATATATTTTAAAGTATTTTCTATACTTACACATTCACCTGTGAAAGTATCAAATTAAGCACAGCTGATGAATTTTGAAAATAGCAACTGTCAAGCTCTGTTAAATCAATCAATGGCAAGATTGTATATTTAAATCATAGATAGTCAAGAAGATGTATTTACATTTTCTAACCACTAATAAGCATAACTGTCAGTTTCACTTTTGATAGTTCTGTGACATGTTTTGGCTCTTGATATTTTACTTGTATGCTAATTTATTTCTTGACACTCTGTGCCATAATCATATTTTGAGAATCACACTTTGAATGTATGATAATATGTCTTTCTTTTTAAAAAACAAGGTGTGACTTGACTGAAGCTAAATGTTATCCTGGAAAATAAGTCTGTGTGGGATGCAAAATTGATCATCAGTAACAAATTATAAAAACTTAGCCTTATAATATCAGACAGCAAGCATTTATTAAGCACTTACTATATGAAAGATGCTGGAGATTTGTATGTTTGTCCTTCATTACCAAAGAAGGTCATGTCATCAGAGAAATAATGAAATGACTTGCACTGGACTTTGTTTTTTGAGGGAGGCAGAGCTGTGCAGGTCACCAGCCTCACTTCTTCCAGAGCCATCTGAATCCAGTGACTAGATATTTATCAGGATGACTGGAGATGACCCAGGATGAGGCAATTGGGATTAAGTGACTTGCCGAAGGTCATACAGCTAGTGAGTGTCAAGTATCTGAGATGAGATTTAAACTCAGGTCCTCCTGACTCCTGCACTGGTGCTCTATCCACTGCAGCACCTAGCTACCGTGCTGGTGATATAAGGAAAGGCAAAAATAGCATCCCTTCTCCTAAAGAGCTCTCATTTCCGATGGAAAAGAACAAGGATGATTGACTGGTTAGTTGCTTGGTCAGACAGACAGAGATAGATAGGTAGATACATAGACAAATATATTTTATTTTTTTTTCTTTTTGACATTTGTATACAGGATAAATTTTAGGTAATATCAAGGGGAAGGAATGAGTAGTTAGAGGGACCAGGAAACAAAAGCTTCTTGCAAAAGATGAGATTTGTGCTGAATCTTTATGCCAGGAGACAGAGGTGAGATGAGAGAGCATTTCATGCATTGGGGACTACCTGTGAAAAGGTGGAGGGTGTCCTGTTTGAGGAAAAGCAAGAAAACTGGTGTCCCAGGATCACTGAGTATGTGGAAAGGAATAAAGTATAAGGAGACTTGAAGGTAGGAAGGGATCAGATTTGTATGAAGGGTTGTAAAAACTACGGAGGGGTTTATATTTGATCCTGCAGACTATAGGAAGCCACTGGAACTTACTGAAGAGAGTGAAATGCTCAAATCTACACTTAGAATGTTCCACATTTTCTAACGTGTGTGTGTGTGTATAAAATTTCTAACGTGTATGTGTGTGTATAAAATCACAAAAGTATTTTCACATATACCAGAACTTATATACATATATCTGTACATATGTACACTCATTCAAAATAAAGTCAAGTGCAAGTCATGTCATTATTTCTCTGATGGCATGGTCTTCTTTGCCAACAAAGGACGAACACACACACACACACGTATTTTAGGGCTCATTTAGCACAAAAACCTGATTTCTGACTGATTCCATATCTTTTGAAGGCTATATTATTTATTCTGATAACATTGCCACTATTAAAATGTTTTTGGAATTGCTTTTAGAATTAGTTTGCACCACACAAGAAATTGTCTTTTTACTTAAAAACTCATACTTCAGAATCAGCATCCATCCCACACATGATTGCCTGCTTTAATGTCTGTTTTTGTAGAGTTCACAAACTAAGAATAGTTTTTGCATTTTTTTATATAAAGTTTTATTATGTGCCAACCCTTGCTCTTCATGTCATGATCACTTAAAGACTGACATTTATTTTACATTTCTTATTTAGGACTTCAGTTTGAACTTTTATTTTTAAAGTCTGGAAAAGGAGTTCTAATTTTAGGGAAGAGGTTTTATTTTGAAAGATTCTTGATGTTTCACCTAACTTGGAAAAGATTGGACACAAGATAATGAACTCGTTTAAAAGAATTTCATTCTTTCTGACAGTATAGAAGGGCTTTTATTAGACATGCAGTATATTTTTATACCAAAAGTAGTAGAAACAGCACCAGAGTAAAAATGTAACAGTTTGATGTGCCTTTAGTGTGAATCATTATACCTTTCATTTAGATTTACACTCTGTAGAGTGTTGCCCAGATTATTCCATATTCATAAGATACTGAGGGGAGCAAGAGTTCCCAGATAATTTTGGCAAATGAAAGAAGAAAAGAAAAATCTTAGAGAACAGAGAGAAAAGTCAAAAGATAGTTCCTGAGAAAATGTTTCCAAATTTATCTATTCCTAAGGCAAAAGTAAACAAAGTATATAATTTATGGACTAAATTCAATCATCATTTATTAAATGCCTACTATGTACTGGGCTCTGGATGATCAGTGGGGATACAAAAAGAGGTGAAAAACAGTCCCTGTCCTCAAGAAGCTTACCCTGTAACAGGAGAGACATCATGCAGACATATACGTAACAAGCCTACATACAGGACAAATAGGAAATAATTAATAGAGGGAAAGGTCTGAATTAAGAGGAGTTGAGGAAAGCTCTTTGTAGAATTGAGATTTGGGGAGTTAGAGGAAGCCGGAGAGGTCAGTAGATGGAGCAGAGAAGGGAGAGCATTCCAGGCATAGAGGACAACCAAAGAGAGTTTGTTGGATAGCCCGGAGGTCAGTGGCCCAAGAGTAGAGTTGTGTTTTGGGGAGTAAAGTGTAAGAAGACTGGAAAGGGCATGGAAAAAGAGTATTTTGTATTTGTTTCTGGAGGCAGTAGGAAGTCACTGGAATTTGTTGAATAATGAGGTGATTTGTCAGGAAAGTCACTTTAGTTTTTGAATGGATTTAATGGGGGAGTGTTGAGGCAGGTAGACTCACCATCAGAGTATTGCAATAATCAAGGTATGAGGTGATGAGGACCCCCACACACTAGATTGATGGCAGGGTCAGAGGAGAAGTGGTGTGTTTGAGCAGTGTTAAAAAGGTGAAAACGTCAGCCCTTGGCAATGGCTTGGATATATGAGAGGTGAGGAATATCTGGTCACTGGATTCAGATGACTCTGGAGGAGAAGTGAGGCTTGTGATCTGCACAGCCCTCCCTCACTCAAAACAAAGTCAAGGGCAAGTCATGTCATCATTTCTCAGATGTCATGGTCTTTTTCAAAAACAAAGGACAAATACAGATGAGAAGTAAGAAATAGTGAAAAATCCAAGATGACTCCTGGTTTGGAAACCTCAGGGACTGAGATCCGGTGCTGCCTTCTAAATTAGTAGAAAAAGTAGGAGGAAGGGTTTAGTGGGAAACATAATGATAACTTCAAAATATTAGTTTATTTTATGGTTTTTCTCCATTCAGTGCTAAGCTTTTGCAACTTGGCCCAAAGCGCACAATTTTTATGTAGCCGATATATATTTTTTTCTTTTTCAAAACACAACCTATCTTTACCTTTAACTCAGCAGTAGCTAGGTGGTACAATTGATAGAGCACTTAATCTTTCAGGAAGATCTGAATTCAAATTCCCCCATTCCACCTCAGATACTTACTAGCTGTGTGACCCTGGGGAAGTTATTGAACCTGTTTGCCTCAGTTCCCTCAACTGTAAGATGAGATGATAAATGCACCTATACTTAAGGATTTTTGTGAAGATTAAGTAAGATGGTATCTGTAAAGTACTTAGTACACGTAGTACCTGTCACATGGTAGGTACTATATATAGATATATATAGTACCTATATTTTTTTTTCTTCCATACAGCTCTGAATCTACCTCTCCCCATAAATCCCACAGATTTGTGCAAATTGTAGGGATAAATTTAAGCTCAATATAATAACATTTTTTTCCTAGCAGTTAGAGTTCTCTACAAATAGAAGGGGCTGCTTTGAAAGGTAGTGAGTCCCCTGAACTTGAGGTTACTAAAGAAAAGCTGGATGACCATTCCTTAGGAATATTGTGGATGGGATTCTTGTTTGAATAGAAGTTGGCCTACTTCCAAATCCTACCTTGGTCACTTATCTTTGTAACCTTGGACAATTCAGTTAACCTCTCTAGGCTTCAAGCTTCCTCATCTGGAAGATGAGGGGAGTTGTACTATACAGAGGACTGCAAGGTCCTTTCTACCTAGAAATCTATAATCTCTTTATCTCTAGCCACCTACCCCCTTTTTCCTTCTCTTGTTGCTCTGTTCCCTTCTCTACTTTCCTTCACTTTTTCTTAAACTCTACCAGTTTATACAAATTATTACAAAAAATGAGAAGAGAGTAATAATTGTTGGAGTGATCCATTTCTAAGGGAATGATATATCACTAGTAAACTATGGCTTTGTGGGGAGGGGCAACCAACTCTGAACTGGTTTGATACTAGAGAAAAAAAGCAAATAGAAAGACTAGCACTTCCTGATGGTTTTTGCCTGGGTTATGTTATAGTCATTCAAAAGTTTATTGTCATGCTAAATAACTGTGGTATATGTTGGTTTATTGGTTTCTATTATAACTGACTTCATGGATTTGAGGTTCAATTTCTAGTAATCATCCTTTTAAAAAATTCTGTATAATATAGACAGAAATTTATGCATTTAGCTTACATTATATACAGTTAATACATAGCAACATCTTTATGATATATGTGTGCCAAAATTTCACTATACTTCTTTTCACTATAGAAAAAGTATAGTAGGGTTGGATCTAGGATTATGACTTGAAAGGGTCCTTCAGCCTCCTTGTTTTACAAATGAAAGAACTAAGGGCCAAAGAGTGCCCATTGCAACCAGTATGATGTAAGAATGTTAGTGAAATGTTATTTAAATGCAAACTGTGATGATTCTTCTGAGTTTCTGATTTAATTTACTGCAGATTTGGGGGGACTGCTCATAGGATAATCTGCTTACATACAGTTAGTAGCAAAGTCATGATTGAAGTCCAAGTCTTTTGACTAGAAAATCCTGGAGAAGAAAAGACTGAGGTAGGGATGTAGTTGTCTTCCCAATACAACAAAATACTAAAGGGCTATTTTATGAGAGAGGGATTAGGTTATTTCAGAAGGCAGAGTTAGGAGCAATGTATAAAGCTGTGGCAAGGCAAATTTAGACTCAATGTCAGAAAAAAAAAACCCCACAAACTTTTAAACAATAGATGGAAAGGACTATTCTGGGAAGTAGTGGGTTATCCTTTAGTGGAAGTCTTTTAGCAGAAACTGAATAAGCATATGTCATGTATGTTGTGCTAAGGATTTTTTTCAAGTATGGCCTGAACTAGAAGGCCACTGAGATACCTTACAACTCAAAATTCTGACACTCCAAGACAAAGTAGAGTTTTTGAAATGTTTTGAAATGTTTCAAAAGTCCTGAAAAGATCCTTATGAAAAGAGATCGTTTCATGTATGTCACTCCATAGTCTAGATCTCTGTGGGATAATGACCCTTCATTAATAATTGAGTTCTCCATATAAATGATAATGTTTTATCTAATTCTCCTTGGTTTGTTTATGGTTTGTAATTGAAATACATTCTATATATTGACATAATTAAAGATTCAAACATCATTTGTTTTCCCACAAAATATTTTTATGTTCTCTGTGTTTGCAGTTGTCATGAACTGTATTCTATTTTATTCTTTGTACCAGTAGACTAAAGTAGATACATGCATCTTTCTGAGTCAGATTGTGGGATTAGATTTTTTTTCTTTCATGAAAATTAAATTGCCATGAAAGCCACATTGAGGAAGATCAGTAGTTAAGATTGTGAAGCTTGCTGCCCATTTTCCTTTAGGGTTACAAATGAGTATTGCATGTATATATTAATTTGCATAATAGTTTAGGTAGATTCTGTAGGGTAGTATATTATCTTCTCCATCCCACTTACCTCAGAGGCTAATGTTTTTTCTTGTTGTTCTTGCTGTTTTCTGGAATACCCTAAGCTACAGGGAAAGTTGTTTTGTTCATTTCATTCATAGTTTCCAAAAGGTTATTTGAAGCCAGTCTGATGGAACTACCAGTGAAGAATATTTGAATTGTTCTGGAGAGTTTCATATTTACTGCAAATTTAGAAAAACTACTCATAGGATAATATAATGCTTAGTTTAGAGTAGATAAGTTTTCAAGACAATTTTTAAAATTGCCCTTACATTAAGCTGCTTCGAAGTATCTTTCATATAATTGAGGAGATGTGTGTTTGTTGAAGAAATATCTGCCTGTAAATTGCACAAGTATAAGCAGCCCTGATTTTCAGGGAACAACATGGGTCCCACATTTTAAAAAACCCTTTGAAAAAACAGCAGTCTTCTTATTTGGTTTGAAAAGTGGTTTCCTTTGTTGTTCATTTCTTAAATGTTTATGAAGAGTTTAGTCTGTATATGGCTCTTTGTTAGATGCTGAAGTGGAGTTTCCAGGCTGATAAGCTGAAAAGTATGGAGAGCATGAAGTTGTGTGCCCTAAAGCCTTCTCCAGGGGCTTGTGAAAGGGAAATTTCAGGGATTCTGATTCATTGAGTCCCTCTTTGGCATAGGGAAGAAGGTGAATTTACAATGGCGCTATCTCTGCCCACCCTCGAAGACCTTACTTATTGGAGAGAGCTTCCTTCAAGATGTAAATACAGGAGCAAAATAGAAACAGTAAAGATTAATTTAAGAGGGGGAAAGAGGTTTCACATTTCTGAGATTAGGTGAATAGATATATGTAAACTCTTGGCTGTTGTACAATATTTGTCAAATAAGCTCTTTAGAAAGACAAACTCACTTTCATACTAGAAGCTATTATGTTACAGTAATATAAAAAAATATTCCACCATTTTCTCATGGATTCCTTTCATGTTATCTGATTTTAAATTTACATTTTTCTGTCTGTCATTGTAAGGTTTATTTTTCTGCATGCTAGTATTTTGGTTTTATTTCTGATAGTGTGGCTGACAAGTCTAAACCGTCAAGATATATGCTTAAAAATATGTCAATAACTAAGGAATAAATTTAAATGTTTCTGTGATAGTGTCATTTTGCCTTACTTATGTTAAAGCCTTGGCTTTATATGTTTATATATAAAGAGGTAGGTTGAAATGGTAGACACATCGTTGGCCTCAAAGCTAGGAAAGACTTGTGTCAAAGTCCTGCCTCTGACATATACTTAATGTGCGTTCCTGAGCAAGTCACTTAATGTGCCCCAGACAACTGTGTAAGACCGGAAGTTACAGAGAAGGTATTGCCTGAAGTGGTACAGGGATCTTCCTCACCAGGTTGATGTTACAGGTCCAGCCCTTCTCCTATTTGAGAATATAGTCTTTAGGTTTTTTGTTGGGGTTTTTTTTTCTAAGACTCTCCCCATATCATTAGGTGCTTCTGATCTTTTTTCATTAGGTGATATTAAATTTAGACATCCGTGAATGGGACAGTTAGGATACGTTTCATATCTGTAGCCAGTAATAATAGTACCTGTTTGTTGAGTACTTGTTATTTTTCCAAGTGCCGTCCTTCACAGTTCTATGAAGTAGGCAATGCAGATATTATTCCCATTTTATAGGTGAGGAAAGAGAGCCTCAAAGAGATTAAGGAATTCATCTTATACTTATAATTTGAGCCATTTGCTCAGTAAATACATTCATTGCTAACGTTGCAATTCGATTCATGTTTAAAAGTAAGGGACCTGAAGTCAAGATTGAAAGGGGCTTGATTCCTACCAATGACATTTAATAATTGTGGGACCATGAACTAGTAAATAATACTTCTCAGGATTTATCTCAAGAATAAATGAAATAGGTGGAGGAGCCAAGATGGCAGAGTAGAAAGATTCACATATGCTAGTTCCTAACCCACAGCCCATAAAATATCTATAATGAAGAACTCCCAACAAATTCTGGAGCAGTGGAAGCCATACATCAACGGAGTGGAGGAGATTTGTATTCCAGAGAGTCCTAAAAAACCGATCCCAAAGGTCCGTTGCGCACCGGACCTGGTGCAGAGCCCAGCCCTGCCTTAGCCACAGCACCAAAAGGAGCAGACCCGAGCAGGCTTCAGAGACGAAATCTCCAGCGGCTGCTCAGGTCCCTCCACCAGCAGACACCAAAGGTCAGTGAGAGAGCCTATTTGGCTGGTCAAGAGGGGAGCCGGATGTCTCCATAACTCAGGCCCCCTCGGGAGGCAGCAGCAGACAGGGGCTCCCAGAGCAGGCAGGAGCTCGGATCCATTATTGAAGGTCTCTGCATAAATCCCCTGAGGGGACTGAGCCCTGTGTGGCAGCCCTGCCCCGACCTGAGCAGCTGAATTTAATCTCACACTGAATAGCAGCCCCGCCCCTGCCGAAAGCCCTGAGGCTGGGAAGAAACATTTGCATCTCAGACCCCAAGCATTAGCTGGGCAGATCTGGAGGCCAGGTGGGTGTGGAGAGGAATCTCAGAAGTCAAGTAACTGTCTGGGAAAATGCCCAGAAAAGGGGAAAAAAAATAAGACCATAGAATGTTACTTTCTTGGTGAACAGATATCTCCTCTCATCCTTTCTGATGAGGAAGAACAATGCTTACCATCAGGGAAAGACATAGAAGTCAAGTCTTCTGTATCCCAAACATCCAAAATAAATATTCAGTGGGCTCAGGCCATGAAAGAGCTCAAAAAGGCTTTTGAAAATCAAGTGAAAAGCTGGAGGAAAAAAATAGGAAGAGAAATGAGAGAGATGCAAGAAAAGCATGAAAAGCAGGTCACCAACACCTTGCTAAAGGAGACCCAAAAAAATGCTGAAGAAAATAACACCTTGAAAAATAAGCTAACTCAATTGTCAAAAGAGGTTCAGAAAGCCAATGAGGAGAAGAATGCTTTCAAAAGCAGAATTAGCCAAGTGGAAAAAGAAGTGCAAAAGCTCACTGAAGAAAATAGTTCTCTCAAAATTAGATTGGAACAGATGGAGGCTAATGACTTTCTCAGAAACCAAGAAATCACAAAACAAAAGAATGAAAAAA
>CM053773.1:145483681-145502365 GCA_028658325.1 Potorous gilbertii
AAAAACATGAAGTTTACTTTCATCACATTCGACTAAAGGAAGGAATAAAATGCACACTCATTTTGGTATGAAAACCTGTCTTACACTACAGGAAAGTGGAGGAGAAGCGGATAAGCAGGGTGGGGGGGGATGATGGAAGGGAGGGCAATGGATGGAGGGAGCAATTTGAAATCAACACTGTTGGGGAGGGACAGGATCAAAAGAGAGAATAGCAACAATGGGGGCAGGATAGGATGGAGGGAAATGTAGTTAGTCTTATACAACACGACCATTATCGAAGTCATTTGCAAAACTACCCAGATATGGCCTATATTGAATTGCCTGCCTTCCCAAAGGGAATGGGTGGGGAGGGAGGAATGGGGAGAAGCTGGAACTCAAAGCTTTAGGAAAAACTGTCGAGTATTGTTCTTGCTACTAGGAAATAAGAAATGCAGGTAATGGGGAATAGAAAGTTACCTGGCCCTACAGGACAAAAGAGAAGATGGGGACAAGGGAAGGGAAGGATGATAGAAGAGAGGGCAGATTGGTGATAGGGGCAATTAGAATGCTCAGTGCATTGGGGTGGGGGAGGGGACAAATTGGGAAACAATTTGGAACCCAAAATTTTGTGAAAATAAATGTAAAAAGTTAAATGAATAAATTTAAAAAAAAGAATAAATGAAGTAAGGTTTGTAAAGCATTTTTTTACAGTCAGATGTTATTAGTAATTCATTCACTGTGCATTTATTATTAAGCCTCTACTGTGTGTAATCTGCGTGCAGTAGGAGATACAAAAAAGCCAATCTTTGTTCTTTTGGAACTTACAGTTCAAAGAGGGAGATAAAATCTGCAGACAAAGAATTATAAGGCAAAATGTGAGAGGTATGAAGTGTACCCCAGTGATTCAGGCGCAATATCACGTGACTAATAATAAAAAAACTGACAGTAATTATGAAAAGTTTTATTTAATTTGTAATGATAATGTTTTACTCTGTATAGTGCTTTTATTTTGTGAAAACAAATGTTCACAGCTTTTATCCTTGTAACAACTCTGTGAGCCAGGTCAAGCCACTTTTATTCCCATCTCATAGACGAGGAAACTGAAGTTTGAAGTCCTTAAGTGACTTGCTCAGTCTAAAGTGGCAGAACTAGGTTTAATACCTAAAGTTCCTGATGTCCAGTACTTTTTCCACTCTTCATTCACCACAAATGATAGCCAAAAATTAATGTATCTTCCTAAATGTAATCTAAATACCTTTTTCTTTTCGAGTGAACAGAATTTTACTCTTTGTAGGAGATGATTTTTAATTATGCTTGTTTAAAAACTCATCAATAGAGTATAATACAGGTTGTAATTCTTTGTGATAAATCATATTCTGCGCACAATCAAGTTTTACTGACGCCAAAACTAACATTTATAGCACTGTGGGTATTTCTTTTGCTTAGAATGCAGCCCTTTGCTAGCAATTGTCTGGCCTGTTCTATGGCTACTGATGTGATCACTCTATCAAAAAATGTTTGTTGGGAGCAATGGTAACTTTTTAAGCTAGAACCTTAAATATTTTAATCATTTAGAGTATAGAGATAAACACATATCTTAGTAGTTGGTTTAATGGATTTATGCATTTAACGTTATACATCTGGATGCCTCTAAATTGAATTCTTGTCCAGGTTATAAAAATGATTTTGTTTCAAGATTTGTAAAAATATTTCCTTATAAGAGGGAAGCATATTTAGGTTTTCACAATCATGCCCAAGGTGGTATATCTTAGAAGATACTGGCCTAGTTGTTGAATAATATAAATCAGGTGGGCAGTGCTGATTGCTCAAGAGAACATGAGTGCTGAACCTCCCTTCTTATACTCATGTCAGAGTCAGGACTTGAACCCAGTTCTTTTACTTCTCCACTCTGTCAGGATTATGTTTCTGCCTACTTTCCCAGCTTTATGTAACTGTTTCTGAGAATTAACTATCAGTGTACCAAGAATGTAGTTGATAAAAATAGGCAAATGGAGAAAGAGTTTTGTAAATGGGTCTACAGCAGATGAGGTTTTTAACCACACATTTCCTGAGAAAATAAGATTCTTCTAAGTTTATTATTTACTGATGACAAAAAAGCATTTGGCAATACAAACAACTAACCTAAAAGATCTTCTCCCACAAGAAGTACCTCATGTTTATATTAATTCCTCAACAAATATAATCACAAAACTGTTCACTGACTCTGTTTCTTTTTATCAAATGATGCCTAAAACCGGGAGACATACTTTTACCAAAGGTGTTCATCACCATGAGATCATCCATGTTTAATCCTGTTTGTAGGTGATAATGTGTTGATTGCATCAAGTTCCAGAATTTTACAGGGGTTTTTTTTTTTTTTGCAGGATTTTACAGGATTATTCAAAACAAAATCAGCCTAATCGTTTAAACAGGAAAAACAGATCAGATTACATTGTGTTGGTAAATGGTCAATCCACTGAGTTTGTATCTCAGTGTCTGTATCCATTAGAACTAGGTAGTGCAAAATGGATAGTGAATTAGAGCTGGAAGTGACGAAGGGAAAGAGAGGGGATTGAATTGTTGTTACAGAATTTTTCATACTTCTAAGATGTTTCATGTTGTATGCATATGTATACTTTTAAATATTCTCCAAATAGTCCTTTGTAGTTTCAGAGATAGTCTTTGAGGAATTAAAAAGTTGTAGATGGCCCCAAAGAGACATATGGTAGGTATAGATTAAGCGTTAGCCTATTTCCAGTGATAATCTATATTCACAAAGGTATGTAAGAGATATCATAGAGGAAAAATCTTGTTAGAAAAGAGGATGAGTTGATCATTTGGTGTGATGAATGAGGGATAGCAGATGAGTAACCTACTGTAGCACCAATGTGATATTCCATAGCACTTGTGTTTGTCCTTCGTTTGTGAAGAGGACCATGACATCAGAGAAATGATGAGATTACTTGCATTTGACTTTCTTTGGAGTGAGGGAGGGCTGTTGCAAAGTCATCGGCCTCACTTTGTCCTCTTGAGCCATCTGAATCCAGTGAGCAGATATTCATCAGGATGACTGGAATGGCCCAGGATGCAGTGGGAGACCTTGGCCTTTTAGGCTAAGACCTTTTCAGGTACTCAGTTAAGTAGTGCCCATTCAGTGAATAGGCCTCTTTAAAAAATAATACGGGGATGGCCCCATTACATAGAAAAAGAAAAAAATAAATAAACAAAGCTGGGAGGGGCAGGAATCTCAGGGTTGTTGTTTCTACCAGAAATAGTCACTATTGACATTCACTCTAAGCCGGCTTTGCACACGGTATTCTTTAGGGAAGAGAAGAACACTTTATCTAGGAGATAAAACTGAAAAAAAACGGATCAAGTGCTATCCAGTTTAAGTCTTGAAGGAAACCACAGATTTTTAGAGGCAGAGGTGAGGAGAGAAAGCATTTCAGACACGGACACTGAACCTGGATGCTGAGAGATGGGATACTGAATGTTTTCAAGCTTGTTTTTTTCTGTCACATTTGCAATAAATATCCTCCCAATCTATTTTCTTTAAATTAGATATATATGTGTGTGTGTGTGTGTGTGTATTTTTTTTTCTTTTTGCGGGGGGAGAATGAGGGAGACAGGATACAGATAAACATTTAGGCAATATAAATAGCAAAGTTTATCAATAAAATGTATATTTTACAAAAAGTACCACCCATAGGAAAGTGTGTTGTCTCTCAGTTCCTTAACTTTGCTTTCTGACACTTTCATATGCAAATAGGCCTCCAGATCTGAAACCCTTATGAGGTAAAAATAGCAACTATGAATATCCTGGCGCAATTCTGGATTGCAAAATACGATAGACACTTCACATGGAGGACAGAACCAAAACATTCAGACACCAGAAAACTAAATCCATCATAGTAACAAAAATCTATACACAGTAGCAATGCAGAGACTAACACCATCCCCAAGCCTTCCCTCTGCTAGGCTTCCCAGGAAGCAACTCCCTTAAACAAATCACAATCAGGTTCCCTTTAACAAAATCATAAGCAATCTCTTTCACTCATGCTAGCCGGCTGCCTGCTTGCCTGCATCCTTCCTAGCTCTGACTAGACTGACCAATTTCCTCTCAGCTCTTCTCTAACTCTACCTTTTCCTGTTCCACCCTTCCTATTCCACTCATTATTCAGCAAACTCCTCCCACCACAGGCTCCATGTGATTCAGGTTTCTACATGATCCAGTCAGGTCACATGAGCCTGTTAATGAATGGGAAATATCTCCCCATTTAAATCTCCATTACACCCATGTGTACCATCAATACTTTAGACCAGGAAGAATGCTTCCAGAGTGTTGAGTGAATCCTTGGAAGGTGGAAGATGGGGAGGAAAAGAGGAAGACAATTGGAAAAATATAGATAATCTCATAGGGTGAAGAAGCACCAGTGCAAGGAATACCCACATTAATAAAACCATAGATCTAAGTATTTTAAAAGTAAGGTGTTAAGAAAGATTGATGTGTCACTCATATCCTGTGCTGTTTAAACCAGTATTAATTGGTAGTAAAAACTTTTTTTAAAATGTGAAAAGTGTAAGTGTCAGTTTGGCATAAGAGAGGACTGACTTTGAAGTCAAGAAGCTCTGAATATCAGATCTACCTCAGACCTCTGGCTGGTTCCATGGCCAAAGATAAACTCCTTCACTTTGTAGTGACAGGTACTGTCAGGTGTAAAATAATTGCTGATCTGCAGTTGGTAGAATGTCCTCATCAGGAGTTGACTCTGCTAAATGAAAAAATTACAGCTTACACAAACAACGGTGCAATGAATCACTAGACTATTATAATGATAATACTCCAGCCTAATAAATGTTTGCTTCTGACTAATCTTTAATTGATTAGGTAGCCCAGTAACTTTAATGCTCTAGAGATAAGTTATTGGCCTAGTACAAGCCACGGCTACTAGTTTTATCTCATTTTCTAGAAGGGAAAACATGTGAGTAGAGACAATATATACACTGAGGGCATTCAGTAACTCTTAATTGATGAAGACCATTATGTTAAGTGTCTCAACTTTATGTTTCTGTCAGTAGATGCTTAGTTTTAAGGAATATTGTGGGCTACAGTTGGTAGCTTATAGTTTCATTAATTATATCAGGTTCTGTGTTTCATTTTCTCCCACAAAAAATTAAATGTCATTTCATCTGGTTGCACCAGTCGTATAGCATGCATCGTGTCATTGTCATAGTCATCCTTGTCACTCTACATAAATTCATATTGCCAGTTAATATATTTCATCAAACATTTCTGATAATCTTTCTCTTTCTTTTTTACAGAAACTTAAACAGAAGAATCAACAGCTGAAACAGATTATGGACCAATTACGGAATCTCGTCTGGGACATAAATGCCATGTTGGCAATGAGGAACTGAACTGATTTTTAAATTTGTACTTTATGACTTGCATAGCTGTTTTGTTCTCTTTGACTTTGATTTCTTTTTACCGTAACATATTTGCCTTCATCACAATGTTGCAAAAATTAAATTATCGTTCAATTATCTCAGATATGCATTAAACATTTGCTTTCTAGTTTAGTAAGCAGTGTAACATCTCCTTGTTAAGTATTGTAACTTATTGATAGCTCTTAATTTTTGTTAGTTTTCTATAATTCAGCAATTATGTGAAAAAATCTGAATCCAATTTCATTATTAAATTTATTTTTCTTGAATTATTTTTCTTGATTTTGTTATTTTATATTGAAAAGATTAACCATTTGTTAGTATCTTATTTTCAAATAACCATTATTCCCTTATATCTAAGTATAAAAAAATCCAGTTTAAGGCATTTATGGCTATATGTTTACACATATAAATATATAAACACTTTACCTTGCAAATTGGTGTAAATATAAATACATAGTAATTTCTGTTGGGAGGCTGTTTATGTATCCAAGCAGTTTATTCAGAACTATCATTATATAATATAATGGACCCTTATAATATTTAGTTGGGCTTTTATCGAACAGAAAGGGATGGGGGGATGTTAGTCTACATTTAAGAACATTTATCCTTAAGTACCTAAACATGTAAGTTTAATTTAGCTTTTCTTTTGACGTGGAAATTATCTGGGTTTTTGTGGACTTTATGTGGCTTGGTGAACCCAGAAAAGGCAGTGTTTACAAAGAATATATGTGACTTCATAAAGAATAGATCATACCAGACTAACCTTATTTCCTGTTTTGAGAGTGTCACAGTCAATACTGTATAGTCAGCGTTACAGTGGGAGTCTAAATGTAGCTTTACTAGATGTGGCAGAAAATGAAGTGCCTCAAGGATCTTTGCTCAACTTTGTGCCGTTAAACACTTTTAGCACAAGTAGCATATTTAACAAACCTGCACATGAGCAAAAGCTAGGAAGGATAATTAGCATGCTGACTGATAGGCTTTTGAAAAGAGCATTGTGGATTTGCATTTGGATTGAATCTAATAAAATAAAATTCAGTACGGATAGTAAACCTAAAGTCTTAAACTTGTACTTAAAAAAACAATAGAAGAGGTTTGGTTAGATAGTTGTAATTCATCTGAAAAAGACTTGGGGATTTTAGTGGATTGCAGGGTTGTTAAATGGGTGAGCAATGTGGAGGCAGAGCCAAAAGAGAGAGTATAAGAAGCAACTCAACTGAACTCTCCCAACATTCCCCTCCAAACTACTATAAAATAACTCCAAAAGTTGAATTCTGGAGTGGAAGAGCCAATAAAAGGGGGAATGAGACATTTCCATAAGCAACTTAGGAGGTTCACAGAAGAGGTTTGTGAACACACAGCAGCAATACCAGTAGCAGGCTTTGGGGGTGACTATAGTAGCAGCAGCTGTTTTGGGAACTCTTAGTCCAGAGACAAGGGGTCAGACAACTGGTCAGAAAGAGATTACAGGGGACTGACCCTTTGTTTGGCCCTTGGTGAAGGACCCTGGTGCACTGCCTATACGTAGTTCCAGGGCAAAAAAGGAGTAACTACAGGAGAACAGGGACTGGTCACAGTTCCAGGACAGAAGCGTGTTTATGGTCATTGATAAGAGAGTAAGTGGTGCTGGTCTCAGTTCTGAGGCAAAAAGGAGCACTAGCACTTACAAGAGAGCAGAGACTCTAGTCAGTTCCAGGGCCGAGAGAAGAGTGAATACTTGAAGCTGCTGGGGAGCAAGGTCCCTTACTGCGTTAAAGATCAGAATGTAGTCCACAAGAGCAGTGACCACACCTCTCCTTGGAATCATGTGATCTTGGATGCACAGAAAAACATGACACATTCCCAGAATTAGTTGAAAAAACAGCAGCACAAACACCTGAAACTTGGAACGGTACCCTCTTCACCCCAGGAGCAGAGCCTATTTTAATATAAAGTTAAAAATTGAGAAATAGACTGGAAAATGAGCAAACAACAAAAAAGAACCTGACCATAAAAAGCTATCACTGTGGTGACAAGGAAGATTAACACGAAGGAAGAAGATAACAATGTCAAAACAGCTGTAAGTGAAGCTTCAAGGAAAAAAAGAGTGAGTTGGATACCAGCCTAATGAACATCTGGAAGAGCTCAAAAATGTTTTTTTTAAAAGAGTAGAGGGAAAATTGAGGAAAGAAATGGGATGCTAGAAAATTAGGAAAAAAATTAACTGCTTGATAAAAGAGGTACAGAAACACTGGAAAAAAGTATCACCTTAAAAAACAAAATTGGTTTGTTCAACCCAAAGAGCCCAGCTTCTGGGATAAGCACTCACTATTTGACAAAAACTGCTGGGAAATCTGGAAATTAGTATGGCTGAAACTGAGCATAGATCAATATCTTACACTGTATACCAACATAAAGTCAAAAAGTGTTCACAATTTAGATATAGGGCAGCTAGGTGGTACAGTGGATAGAGCACCAGTGCAGGAGTCAGGAGGACTGAATTCAAATCTCACCTCAGACACTTGACACTCACTAGCTGTGTGACCTTGGGCAAATCACTTATCCCCACTTGCCTCATCCTAGGTCATCTCCAGTCATCCTGATGAATATCTGGTCACTGGATTCAGATGGCTCTGGAGGAGAAGTGAGGCTGGTGACCTTCACATCCCTCCCTCACTCAGAAAACAAAGTCAAGTGCAAGTTATGTCATTATTTCTCTGATGGCATGGTCTTCTTCAGCAACGAAGGACAAATGAACACATAAAGGCCTGATACTATAACTGGAAGAGCAAGAAATAGTTTACCTGTTAGATTTATGGAGAATGTAAGAATTTATGACCAAACAAGAGATAGAGAACATTATGAAATGCAAAACGGATAATTCTGATTACATTAAATAGAAAAGATTATGCACACATAAAGTCAATGCAACCAAGATTAGGAAGGAAGCAGAAAACTGGAAAAGAATTTTTACAACCAGTGCTTCTCATTTCCAAGAATGTATATAGATGTTTAAAAAAAGAAACTAGCAGGCAGACTAAAGGAAAACCTGCACTGATGCTGAATGAAGTGAGCAGGTCAGTTTGCAGATGAAGAAGAATAACAACGCAACAACATACCAAAACTAACTATATTTAAAGGACAATTTATGTCTTTAAACATCAATAAAACAGAAAGAGCCGATTAATGAATTAGGCATTTCAGTATTTTTTTTTAAAAAGAGCATATTTAAAATCCTCAAATTGGAAATCCTGAAAATGAAAGAGAGGATTAACAAACTGAAAGTTTAAAAAAAAAACCCCAACAACTTTAAACTAATAAAATTAAGGGTTGGTTTTTGGAGGGTAGTGATATACTTAAGGAATCCTAGACAACTAAAAAATTTGTTGAAACAACTTCAGCAAAGTTGCAGGATATACAATAAACCCACATAAATCATCAGCATTTCTATATATTAACAATAAAGTCCAGTAGTAAGAAATGAAGGAGAAATTCCATTTAAAATAACAATACAAAATGCTTGAGAGTCTCCTTGCCAAGAAAAACCAAGGAACTATATGAACACGACTACAAAATTCTTTTCACGCAAATCAAGGCAGATCTAAACAATTGGAGAAATACTAACTGCTCATGGGTAGAATAAGCCAATATGGTAAAAATGACAATTATACCTAAATTTATTTACTTATTCAGTGCCATGCCAATCAAACTGCCAAAAATTATTTTGTAGAACTTGAAAAAAATAAAATTATCTGAAAGAACAAAAAGTCAAGAATATCAAGGGAATCATTGGGGAAAAAATGTGAAGGAAAGTGACCTACAAGCACCAGATGTCAAATTGTATTATCAAGTGGTAAACATGAAAATAATCTGGTATTGGCTAAGAAATAGAGTGGTGGATCAGTGAAGTAGTATAGGTACACAATACACAATAGTAAATAATCATACTAATCTTGATGTTTGATGAATTCAAAGATCTATGCTTTTAGAAGAAGAACTTATTTGATAAAAATTGGGGGAAAATTGAAAAGCAGTTTGGCAGGAACTTGGTATATACTAATCTCTCACATCATTTAACAAGGTAAAGTCAAAAGGGTGCATGATTAAGACCTAAAGGGTGATCATAAACAAATAAGAAGAACTTGGAAAATGTTACCTGTCAGATCTATGGATAAGAGAAGAGTTTATGACCAAACAAGAAGCAGAGATTATCATGGGAAATAAAATGGATAATTTTGATTACATTAAGTTAAAAATGCCTTTGCCCAAACAAACCAATGTGGTGAAGATTAGAAGGAAAGCAGGAAGCTGGGGGAAAAATTGACAGCAAGTTTCTCTGATGAAGGCCTCACTTTTCAAGTATGCAGAAGACTGATTCAAATCTATAAGAATATAAGTCATTCCCCAATTGATGAATGGCCAAAGGATATGAACAGAAAGTTTTCAGAAGGAGAAATTACAGCTATCTATAGTCCTAAGAATAAATGCTCAAAATCATTAGTGGTTTGAGAAATACAAATTAAAAACAACTCTGAGGCACCACCTCACACCTAACAAATTGACTACTATGACAGAAAAATAACAAATGCCTGAGGGTATAGGGAAAAAGTGGCACACCAATGCAGTTAGTGGAATTGTGAATTGATCCAGTTCTGGAGAACAATTTGGAACTGTGCCCAAAATGATTATAAAACTTGGCATACCCTTTAACCCAATAATATCACTACTAGGTCCATATTCCAAAAAATGAGACAGAGACAGAGTCGGGGGCGGGGGGAGAGAGAGAGGGAGAGAGAAGAAGGAAGGAAGGAAGGAAGGAAGGAAGGAAGGAAGGAAGGAAGGAGGGAGGGAAGGAAGGAAGAGGACATATATGTACAAAAATATTTATAACAACTCTTTTAGTGGTGGCAAAGAATTGGAAATTGAAGGGATGCCCATCTATCAGGGAATATCTAAACAAGATGTGGTATATGACAGTGATGGAAAGGTAGTCCTTTATACTCGAAGATGACCAAAATGACATCACTATTTTGGGGTCATGATACAATGTATCCAACTGTGGCTGATCAGACCAATATAAGTTCAAAAGGCTCTACCACAGGATGGGCACAAATAGTCTATATGTGCATTTGGAGTGGAGATGTCTCGAAATTTGTGAATCTCGTGTTTCTTTGGAGTCACTGCAATTCTGTTTTGCTCATAGAGTACAGTACTTTCTTTGACTCAGGCATGTCATGCTGGACAGCTCTGTCCAAGTGTTTTCTATGTCACACAATGAATTCTTACTTCCATGTGAGCACTTGACTTGTGAATTTTTTTTTTTGTAAAATAATCTTTTAAGGCAAATGTGCATTTTGCATTTCAACAGTGGCCAGCTCATCCGAGTTGCACTCTGATTTGAGTTTGAATGTTTGGCAGTTCAGTTTGAGAAAGGACCTCAGTGTCATTACTTATCTTGCCAGGGAATCTTCAGAATTTCCTAAAACAATCAAAATGAAACAATTCAGTCTCTTGACATAGTGCTGATATAATTTCCAGGTTTTATAGGCATACAACAATAAGGTCAGCACAACAGCTCTATAGACTTTCAGTTTTGTAGGTAACCTATACCTCTTCTCTTCCATACATTTCCTTCAGAGACTCCCAAACTCTGAGATAACCAGCAGGGCATGCATCAACCTCATCATCTATGGATATGTCTCTGGAAAGTATACTGTCAAAGTAAGTAAACTTATCTACAGTATTTGAAATTTCTCCATTTGCTGTAACCTATGGTTTTATGTAGGGATGGTGCTGATTCCAGTTAGTGGAACAAGAATCTTACTGGAATTACTGAGAGTACTGCCTTCAACCCGCCCCCCCCAACCCTCCTGTGATTGACACTGGACAGTGTATTTCCTTTTCCTTGGTGATGGAAAATGGAGACATCCTTGAACTCCTGGGGAATAACCTCCCCTTGCCAGATAATCTGGAAGATTTTAGTCAACTTTTATGTGAGCAGTGGACCTTATAAATCTCAGTTGGAATAGAATCAATTCCAAGTACTTTATCACACAAGAAGAGCCAAATGGCATTCAAAACTCTTCAGTTGGAAGTTCACTTTGAACGGGATTGACTTCAATTTGAGGTATATGTTCAGTGACTTCAGCAGTGGTTGATGATGGTCTATTGAGAATACTATGAAAGTGTTCAGTCCATCTCTCCAGGATCATGTCTTTACAATGTGGCTCTATCAGTGTTGAGTAGTGGAGATGCATCATAGGTGTTTGATCCCATAAATAGCCTTCAGGACATCATAAAATGCTTTGGATTATTGTTACTAGTTTAAACAAGAGTCTTGTATCTCTCTAAGTTTCACTTGTACTTTATTCTTTATGGAGTTAAATACTGTCCTCTTAGAGACAGATGAACTCTCCTGCCAGTAAATCGTATGGAATTCTCATTTTTCATTTAGCAGTTTCTGGATTTCCCCTTTGTTTTCATCAAATTAATCTTGATGTTTGTGAGTGTCCTGGCCCAGATGAGTAAATGCAATTCTGTACATCAAATCTCAGAAAGCTTCCCATTCATTTTCTGCTCTACTGTTTCCCCAATCATGTGTTGGCTCAGCTTTCTCTCCAAGTTAGTAACAAATTGTTCATCCATGGAAATGTGTTCTAATCTGTTGACATTAAGTCTTCTGGTAGTTGTCTTTCCTTGGGGCCATCACTTTTGTTAAATGGGAATGTTTAGCTTGGAAAAGATAAGTCTATTATCAGTCCAACACTCTGCACCACACATTTTATTTGTCACTCTCAAATCCCATCAGTTTCTTCTTACAATGACATAGTTTATTAAATACCAGTATTTACTATGAGGGTGCATCCACGTAGTTTTTGTATTTAAACCTAGTGCTCTAGCATATTGGTAATGATGCTGTCTTTTACAAAATTTGCAAATTGAGTTTTGACTAATCAATCATTGGATTCTTTGATATTTTAACAAATCAAAAATAAGTTAACCATTTTCAATCTGAATAATTCAATTTGTCTCCCAAAATTTCCACTAATACTTAATAATAGTTGACATAGTGCTATAGCACTCAACATTTACTAGAGGAATGTCTTGGATCCTAAACTAAATTGTATGTGATCTGAAATGTAATGTCAAATTATATTGACTCTATAGTTTGCTGTTTCAATTTTCTCAAGTTTCTAAAAATACTACTAGAGTGATTTTCTAGAAATTATCAATTCTTGGATAAAAAAGAAGAGTTTAAAAACTATCTTGTATCTTGGATTTAAGTTTAAGCATGACAATAGGTTTCTCTCATTTCATGTGCATTGTTTAGTTAAATTATTTCAAAGCATTTGTATTTAAGCATTGAAAAAACCTCAGAAGTCATTTAGTCCAATATATACTTAAATAGGACTGCCTTATATAATATCCTCAGCAAGAGGCCACCTAGCTTTCATTGAAAGATTTTTAGTGATGAGGAAACTCATTATGGTAGTTCATTCAATCTTTGAATAGTTTTAATCCTTAGTAATTTGTTGTTATTTTTAATCTATTATTGGGTGAAAATACGCTACTCTTTAAATTAATTATAATAATAGTGTTAATAATAGATGTCATGGTGCTATGGGGCTTATGAACAATCTAGAATATCAGTCTACTGATTAATCATTGCCAGTCTCTAAACATTTCAGAAAAGCCCCAACCATGTTTCACGTCATTTCCCTCCCTCCAGATACCTCCCCAACCTCTTCACTAATTGTCTGTCCCTGAATCCTTTCTCTTCTGCTCAGTTCCACCACCACCACCCAATCCTGATATCATAAACCATGATCAAATCCTCTTTTCCATTGTTCTTGGATGGTATATACGAATCTACTTTTCAATAGTCTACACTCCTCATCCTAGCCTTTACTTCACATGTGGGTTGTTTCCCCTATTAGAATTCAAGGGCAAGGACTGTATTTGCTTTTGTATTTGTATCCCCAGGGCTTAATAAATGCTATATCATTCATTCTTATAACCTACTTTACATACACACCCTCCATTCTTGGCTCATAGGTCTGCCTGTTAGGGCCAAAGAGATTAATTCTAAGCTAAATTTCCTTCTAACTTACACCCATTGCTCCTATTTCTTTTGTCTAACCAAGCAGAATTGAAGTCCTTATTCTTCATGAAACCTCTTCATGGCAAGGGACAGAGCTATCCTGTGACACTATCCTCCTTTTCACCCCACCCTCCAAGCTTCAACTTCTACAAGCCAGACATATTCAGTTGCTAGATGCTTATTGCATGGGGAATTGCTTAACACTTTTTGGTACATGAATGTAATGGAGTATTACTGTCTGTAAGATATGATGACAATAAAGAATCAAAATAACAGAAGACATAAACTGATATAAGGTGAAATATGCAGAACCAGAAAAACTACAAAGTCTACAACAATGCAAATGGAAAAAAATGCACAAATTCCAAACCAGACACTAATATAATGGCTAAACTTGGCCTCAAAAAAGAGATATGAGTGCACCTCCCTCCTGTTTTTGAACAGGTGGTACACTATGGGTGTGGAACACTGATTATACTTTAGTTGACTGACTTATACTTAGTTGGACTTACTTGATATCTTAATGTAATGTTTTTTGCACCTCTTTTTAATTTTTTTTTTTAAATAAGGGATGGCCTCGCTGGGAGGTAGGGAAAGGAAGGGATATATTGGGAAATGAAGGTAATAGGAAAAAAAGATAATTTTAAAGGGAAAATATTCCCAATTCCTTCAACCTTCTCCTATATGGAGACTTTCACTTCATTTGCCCTCTTCTGGATGCTTTCCAACATACAAATATCATTAACAGGGATATCCAGAACTGAATGTGATACTGCCAGTGTGGTTTGATTGAGGTAAAAATACAGAGGAACTATATCCCTATCCCTGAACTCTGTGCTTCTTCTCATCCTAATATTGCATTATATTTTTTATTTCCATATTACACTGATAGCTCACCATCTACTCAATGCCCCACAATTATTTTTTCAGATGAATTGCTGTTATCTTGTTCTTATGAAGTTGATTTTTTAATGCAAATGTAAGACTGCTTTCATTGCTATTAAATTTCATTTACTCAGTTCAGTTCAACATCTTTCTGTATCATTCAGTGGCTATTATTCAGTATGTAGTAGCATGTGTGCCATTTGCACATTTAATTATTTTACCATCTATACTTTTATTCGACTCATTGATAAAGTGCTGAACAGTACAAAGCTAAGCAAATATTCCTGGAGCACTTCTTTCAAGCTGACATCAAATCAAAAGTTAACTATTTTTTGAGCCAAATTTTTCAAGTATATAGCTTGAATACAACCACAATGCTACTATTGCTGTTTAGCTTACACATTGCCATCTTGACAAGCAGAATAGTAAGAGAAACATTGTCAAATGCTTTCCCAATATCTAGGTCAACCTTCTTTATATTCTCCTAATCTACCTATCTACTATGGCTATCAAAAAAGGAAATGAGATTCTTATAAAGCAATGCCAGTTCCTCAGAATCATTACATCACTTTCTAGATGTCCTCTCTCTCTTTTATGCAATCTTGAATTTTGTAAGTAATTGAAGTCAAGCTCATAGGACTACAGTGTCCAATCGCCATTATTTTTTCCCTTAAAACATTTAGGACAATATTTGCCTTTCTCCATTCTTGTAATATTTCTCTAAGTTCTTGCAAAAAGGAATAACAATCACATCATTAGCATTAGAATAGTTAACATTTATACAATGCTTTAAGGTTTATAAATATTTTACATATATTGTCTTGTTTGATTGTCACAACAATTCTGTGAGGTACTGTTATTTTATCCCCATTTTGCAGACTGGGTAAAGGGCTGAGAGGTAAAGGGTTTTGCTAGGGAATATCTGAAGCAGGATTCAAATTCCAGTCCTCATCCACCAAGTTCTTGGAGTATTCTAAAATGTAGTTCATCTGGACCTGTGACTTGATTCCTCAATGAAGTGGGTATTGGTGTTTGGAATAAGTTATGACCTAGGTTCAAATATAACCTCTGATAATGAACTGTAACTTTGGTTAAGTCTCAGTGTTCTTATCTGTAAAATGAAAATAACAATATTTGTAATCAGGCAATCAATCTACATTAATTTAGTATTTAACTATATACAAGGCACTATTATTTTTTATCTTTTTTAAATTTTAGACTTAAATACTAAAACTTAAATACACAATAAGAAAAGAAAAAGAAATATATTATAAAATTAAATATTAAAACATATATAAAATAAAAAAAAACATACCATATACATAGCAGAATGTAAGAGAGGATTCAAAATATATGGCAATAAAATTCCATTTCAGGAAAACCTATGCAATAAGTACAATACATTGTATTGAGAACTGTCCCTTTTTTCTTTACTTCTTTGTAAGTTTTCTTTTGTTCTCTACTGAGCACTTTTTACTTTGTTCTCCCCCTCCCTCCACTAATTTTTTTTTAAAATAATGCATAGGAAAATTTAAAATTAAAATCATTGCTTGTTGGAGGCCAGGGCCAAGATAGTAGAAAGATTTCCATCAGAAACAACCTTAAATCAAGTCTATAAAAGAATTCTTGGTAGTAGAAGGATGGACCTGTAGAGGCTCTCCCCCCATAGTCCATAAAATACCTGTAATAACGACTCTAAACAAATTCTAGAGCAGCAGAAGTCACAAAATGAAGGTGTGAAACAGATTTCCAGCCCAAGACAGCCTGGAAGGCCAATAGGACACCGGGTGCAGAGCAGAGCCCAGCCCAGCCCAGACAGAACTGGAGCAGGCTCCAGGGCATGGAATAAGGGTAGTATCTGCAGTTCCCAGATTTCTCAACCCACAAACAACAAAGATAGCTTCATAGGTCAGTAAGACAGTTCCTTCACCTGGATGAAAGGGGAACGAGGTCCAGCCCCAGCCCTGGCCCCAGGGTGGTAGCAGCCACTGAGGCACCACCTTCCAATTTTGGAGCCTTCAGTCTGAAGACCCTGGGGGAATCAAGCAACTGGTCTGGGTCTCTGTCCTGAGAGACAGTCAGGATGAGGAGGAGTGCTGGCATGGTGAAGCTGGTGGTGGCTGTGAAGAGGGAACCCTACTCATAGTTCTAGGGCAGAAAAGAGTGCTTATGGTTGATCACAGACCAGAGCACAGTCCATGAGAGGAGTAAACTCCTCTCCCTTGATTGTGCCACCTTGGAGAAACTGAGAACATACAGGTACCTAGAGATGCCTCAGAGAACAGCTGTACAAAATCTCTGAAGCCTAGGATAGTATACCCTCCACTTTTTGACAAAGGACTCAAAAATCAAGTAACTGGCAGGAAAATGCCCCCCAAAAGGGGAAAAAATGAGACTATATAAGGTTACTTTGTTGATGAAAAGCTATTTTCTTCCATCCTTTCAGGTGAGGAAGAACAAAGCATACCATCAGAGGAAGATATCAAAGTCAAGGCTTCTATATCCAATACCTCCAAAAACAATATGCAATGGTCTCAGGTCATGGAAGAGCTCAAAAAGGATTTTGAAAATCAATTTAGAGAGTTGGAGGAAAAAATGGGAAGAGAAATGAGAGCAATGCAAGAAAATCTTGAAAAGCAAGTCAACAGCTTGCTAAATGAGACTCAAAAAATGCTGAAGAAAATAACCCCTTTAAAAATATACTAACCCAAATGGCAAAAGAGATCCAAAAAGTCAATGAGAAGAAAAATGCTTTAAAAAGGAGAATTGGCCAAATGGAAAAGGAGGTTCAAGAGCTCACTGAAGAAAATAGTTCTTTAAAAATTAGAATGGAGCAGATGGAAGATAATGACTTTATGAGAAACCAAAGCAAAGTCAAAAGAATGGAAAAATAGAAGACAATGTGAAATGTCTCAGAGGAAAAACAACAGATCTGGAAAATACATCCAGGAGAGATCATTTAAAAAGTATTGGTCTACCTGAAAACCATTATCAAAAAAAAAGAGCCTAAACATCATCTTCCAAGAAATATCAAGGAAAACTGCCCTGATATTCTAGAACCAGAGGGTAAAATAGAAATGGAAAGAATTCACCAATCACCTCCTGAAAGAGATCCCAAAAGGAAAACCCCTAGGAATATTGTAGCCAAATCCCAGAGTTCTCAGGTCAAGGAGAAAATATTACAAGAAGCCAGAAAGAAACAATACAAGTAGTGTGGAAATACAATCACGATAACAGAGAATTTAGCAGCTTCTAGACTAAGGGACAGAAGGGCTTGGATTATGATATTCCAGAGGTCAAAGGAAATAGGATTAAAGTCAAGAATTAACTACCCAACAAAACTGAGTATAACATTTCAGGGGAAAAAATGAAATTTCAATGAAATAGAGGACTTCCAAGCATTCTTGCTGAAAAGGCCAGAACTGAATAGAAAATTTGACTTTCAGATATAAGAATCAAGAGAAACATGAAAAGATAAACAGGAAACAGAAGTCTTAAGAAACTCATCAAAGTTGAAGTGTTTACATTCCTTCATGGAAAGATGTTACTCATAACTCATGACACCTTTTTTATTTTTGGGGTCATTAGAGGGAATACATACATATACACACAGGTATATATGGGTATGTATGTATGTGTACATTATTTATGTGTAGGTATGTATATGTACATGGGTGTATGAATATATGTATTTGTCTGTCTCACTTGCATAAAAGGGGAGTGGAGCCCAGCACAGGTGGTGATTGGGCAGCAGCACAAATCAGGACCCAAAGCCCCATGTTCTTCACTCAACAAGCCAGTGATGTAAACAAGCCATCTGGGAGCTCCATCATAGCAAGCAAACTGCAAGGCCCAGAATCCTGGGTGGCTGAAGCAGTCTGGGCCACCCTAGGCAATGGCAAGCTACCAGCCCCAGAGGCCCAACTAGAAAGCCAGTAACCAGGCCCCTGGTCCCCAGTGAAAGAAGCTTGGGACAGTGCCCTCTATACTGTCAGAGCAGAGCTTGGCATTTAAAAATGAGCTAAAAACAAAAAAGAGCTCTGACCATAGAAAGCTATTATGTGACAGGGAAGATCCAAACACAAACTCAGAAGTGAATATCAATATCTAAATGCCTACATACGAAGCCTCAAAGGGGAATATGAATTGGTCTCAAGCACAAAAACTCTTCTTGAAAGAGCTCAAAAAAGATTTTAAAAATCAAGAAAGCAAGGAAGCAGAAAAATTGGGGACAGAAATGAGAATTATTTTAATAAAGAGTCAACAACTTATTTTTTTATTTTCTTTTTTTT
>CM053773.1:145502865-145563790 GCA_028658325.1 Potorous gilbertii
CCTGCTTATCTCCTTCTCCCCCAATTTCCTGTGTTGTAAGATAGGTTTTCATACCAAAATGAGTGTGCATTTTATTCCTTCCTTTAGTCAGGAGGGACCTTCGCGGCCGCCGGAGATTCAGGTCCCTGACGCCTGCTTGGGTCTGCTGGTTCCTCTCAGTACCATGTGGCCGGGGCAGGCGGGGGGAGGGCTCCACAGGGCAGGGCTCCGCTCCCGTCCGGGGTACCTTTGCAGTCGTTTTTTCAGGGCTCTCTGCAACAGAAATCTCCTTCACTGTGTTGCTGCGCGGCTTCCACTGTTCCAGGAAACAGGAGTGGTGGATCAATCGAATGGGTTAGGTGCACAAGACAGTCAATGCCCATAGTACCCTACTGTTTGATAAACCCAAAGACCCAAGCTTCCAGGATAAGAACTCACTATTTAACACAAACTCCCAGGAAAACTGGAAAATGGTATGACAGAAACTGAGCATAGACCAATATCTTACACCATATAAGAAGATAAGGTCAAAATGGCTACATAATTTAGACATAAAGAGTAATACCACAAGCAAATTAGGGAAAGCATAGAATAATTTACCTGTCAGATCTATGGAGAATGGAAGAATTTATGACCAAACAAGAGATAAAGGACATTATAAAATGCAAAATGGATCATTTCAGTACATTAAATTAAAAGTATTTATACAAACAAAACTAATGCAACCAAGATTAGAAGGAAAATTGAAAGATAGGAAAGAACTTTTACAGCAGATGTTTCTGATAAAGGCCTCATTTCTCATAGAAATCAGAGTCAAATTTACAAGAATACAGTGCATTCCCTAATTAATGAATGGTCAAAGGGTATGAACAGGCAGTTTTCAAATAAAGAAATTAAAACTATCTGCAGTCATATAAAATTCTCTAAATCACTATTGATTAGAAAAATACAAATTAAAACAACTTTGAGGTGGCACCTCACATCTATCAGAGTGGCTAATATGAAAGAAAAGAAAAATGATAAATGTTGGAGAAGATTTGGAAAAAGTGAAACAATGTATTATTGGTAGAGTTGTGGACTGATCCAAGCATTCTGGAGAGCAATTTGGAACTTGCCCAAAGGGCATCAAACTGTGCATGCCCTTTGATATAGCAATACCACTTCTAGGTCTATAACTCAAAGATATCATAGAAAAGGGAAAAGGGTCTCTACATGTACAAAAATATTTATACCACTTTTTATGTAGTGGCAAAGAATTAGAAATTGAGGAAATGCCCATCAATTGTAGAATGACTGAGCAAGTTGTGGTATATGAGGTCAATGGAATAATATTCTGCTGTAAGAAATGATGGAAAGGCAGATTCCAGAAAAACCTAAAAAGATGTACATGAACTGAGGCTAAGTGAAACAAGCCAAATCAAGAGATTATTGTAGCAATAATTAACTATGATTGATTTAGCTCTTCTCAGTAACACAATAATCCAAGATAATTCCAAAAAACTCACAATGGAAAAATGTTATCCACATCCAGAAAAAGAACTATAGTGTTTAAATGCATCAAAGCATACTATTTTCACTTCTTTTATGTTTTTGGTTTTTGGCTTTTAGTGGCTTTTCCTTTTGTTTCTTCTTTCACAACATGAGCAATGTGGAAATATGTTTACATGATTGCACATGTATAACCTATATCAGATTGCTCGCTGTCTTGGAAAAGGGGGATGGAGGGACAATTCTGGGAGAAACAATTTGGAACTCAAAATTTTATGAAAAGTCAATGTTGAAAACTATGTTTCCATGTAATTGGAAAAAAAGTGCTATTTCCAAAAACTGAAGAGAAAGAAAAAAAATCTCAAAATCTTCATACTCTGAGAGACTATAGTCTTCAGCAGTTATTTCAGTTCTTTGCTAGTCAGGATATGAAAGCCAAGATCAGTAAAGCTGTCTTCGAAGACTGGTTTTTGAAGTTATTTTAGACCAGCTATTGAAAAAATATCTCGAGGACAACAGTTATACTTTTAAGATAATGCCTACTATACTTGCTTTATTGTGTGAGAATCTGAGCATATAAATATGCTGAGATATGGATAAAGATCTCTGCCCCTCTGAGAGTATGTACAAAGATTTAAAGAAAGAGAAGATAACTCAGTCGACATGGGCCAGCAAAATATTTTAACCAACAACAGTGATAATTTAGTTATAATGGTGCAGGTTTATCTTTAGGTATGTTATTCAGTAATTTTTCATTCAAAAATTTTTTTGTTAATACTTTATAATAAACTTGAATCAGAAATACATTTTCTTATCTTTTGCTGTTTTATTATACGGTAAGCAGTTGCTCTCTCTGAAGCACAGTTTAAATACTTGGCAGTTCAGCTCGAGCAAGGATTTCAGTGTCTGGTACCTTATCCTGCCAGGTGATCCTCAGAATCTTCCTAAAATAGTTCAAATGGAAGTGATTCAGTTTCCTGGCATGGCGCTGATTAACTGTACATGTTTCACAAACATATAACAATGAGGTCAGCACAACAGCTCAGTTTGGTAGTCAGTCTAATACCTCTAATACCTCTTCTCTCCCAAATTTTTCTTCAGAGCCTCCCAAATACTGAGCTGGCTCTGGCAATGCATGCATCAACCTCATTGTCAATGTGTGTATCCCTGAAAAGTACACTACCAAGGTAAGTGAAATTATCCACAGCATTCAAAACTTCTCCATTTGTTGTAACTGATGGTTCCACATATGAATGGTGTGGTGGCAGCTGTGTTTTCTTGGTGTTAACTGTTAGGCAAAAATTAGCACAGACAACAGGGAATTGATCCATACTTTGGCCACATTGTTTGAATGCAAAATGTGCACTTGCCAAAAGACTACTTTATGGAGAACTTGTATGGGGCAGGTGATCGCATGGTTGCCAGAAGAAGAGATACAAGGACACTCTCAAGATCTCTCTCAAGAACTTTGGATTTGACTGTGCAACATGGGAGATATTGGCACAGGACCACTCAGGGCCCACATCAGTACTCTTTGGGCAAAGCAGAATTGAGACAGCACAAAGTAAATGCAGGATTAGTAAATTTGTGATATCCACCCCAAATATTCACCCAGATTACCTGTGCCCAACCTGTGGTAGAGCATTCTGAGCTTGTATTAGTCAGACACACTGAAATTTCACTTTATCATGGTGATGTCATTTTGATCCTTTTTGAAGACAAAGGACAACAACCAACCAACCAACATGATAAACACATTTTAAAACATAAAAATTTCTATTGCATATTTCCATTGGGCTATAATCAATGACTATATTTTATATACAATCCTAATGTAATATAGTGCTAATTTGAATAACATAACCACTTCATCATATTCATTATTCATATCAATTGGGATTTAGCTGTAGAAAAGTGAAACCCAAGGAACTTACATTCTATTGGAAAAGATAGCATGTGCATATGTAAATATAAAGGCAATATAGACAAAATAAGTGGAAGATAATTTGAAGGTAGGTATGGGGAGTGGGGTTAGGAATGACATGAAGAAAGCGAGTCAGTCCATAAGCATTTATAAAGCATCTACTATGTACTGGGTTCTGTGCTAAGCAGAGGAGATTAAAAAAAAAAAGACAATCTGGTACAAGGAGCTCCAAGTCTAATGGAGGAGACAACATGCAAACAACCATGTACAGATAAGACAAACTGGAGATGAGAAACTGAGGAAAAGTACTAATTAAGGGGAACCTATAAGGGCTTTTCACAGCAGATGTGATTTTGTCTGAGACTTCTGGAAACCAGAAGATGAAGATGAGAGGGAGAGTATGCCAGACATGGAGACGACCAATGAAAGTACATAGAACTGGAAGTTGGAAAGTAGCATGTCTTGTAGGAGGAAAAGCAAAGAGGCTAGTGTCTCTGGATCACAATGGGATGAAGTGGGAGGGCCTAATAAGGTTTAGAAGAGGATTGGAAATGTAGGAGGGGGCCAGGTTGTGAAGGGCTTTGAGTGACAGAAGATTTTATATTTGATCCTGGAAGTGATACAGAGGGACTGGGATTTATTGAATGAGAAAGAGGGTTACACAGTCAGAACTGTACTTCAAAAAACTGATTTGACAGCAGAGTGAAAGTGGAATTGGAAGGGATAGACACTTGAGTCAGAAACACCAATTAGCAGTCCACTGCAACAGTCCAGACATAGGGTGATGAGGGCCTGCCTAAAGTGATGGCAGCGTCAGAGGAGAGAATAGTGAGGGCACATACAAAATATGTTATGAAGGTAAAATTGACAAGACTTTCCAACAGATTGGATATGGGGTGTGTGTGAGTTATGACACTAAGGTTTTGAGCCTGGGTGACTGGGAGAGTGGTAATGTCATTGACTATAATATGGTAAGGAATTGAGTTAGGGATGGATGGAACATAATAAGTTGTTTACACATATTGAGTTTAAGATATCTATGGAATATCCAGTTTGAGATGTCTAATAGGCAGTTGGAGATATGCCTAGAGGTTAGGAGAGATGCTACAATTGTAGATTTGTGAATCAGCATAGAGACAGCTTCCTAAGGAGACAAACAAGTGGGACAGTTTTGAAACTAATTTGTTAAATCCAATATATTTTTTGAAAAGGAAGTCAGTTGTTTTGGTATAGATTCAGTTTAATATATACTCCCCTTTGTTCTGTTCTTTGTAGGCAGAAAAAAAGTTCTTGTTAATTGCTGTTTAAATATAGAATAACAAAATTATTTAAAATTGAAATTTAAAAAAAAATTCAGTTTTTCATTTACTATCAATGGTGATAATGAAAGCAGTGCTCTCCTCCCCTAGCCAGTTCTCTTTCTGTATCTCAGCTTCCAAGCTAATATCTAGGCTGTCCTTTGATCTTCAGATGCTTGGGACTCCTGACTAATGTATATTCCAAGTCATTTATCTTCCTACCCCATTTACTCTAAGCTCTAGGAGTTAGCATAGCAGAGATGAACATCTGGCACAAACATACTTACAAGTTCAACCACTGAGGGTTTTTTCTCAGACTCAATAAAGGTTATTGGCAAGCCTCATGTGCTTTCAGTTAACGTTTTACTTTTCCCTACCAAAAAAGTAACCAGGATTCTTCTGTGTTCCCTCCAAGAAACCTCCTCCCATTACCTGTGGGTTCTCTACTATGACACGATGGATTTCTGGCCTTCTTCTGCTTTCTGATTTTGCCATTTCCAAATCCAAAAGAACTGTGAATTTTCTAACCTGGGGTACTATAGTAGGAAAGAATCCAACTTGCTGCACTGCCTCTCAAGGAATCATATTTTTGAAGCTCAGTCTGGGGAGAAGCAAGTTAATGTCTCAGTTTTGCAACTGAATCTGTCCCTGAAACAACTGGTGCTATACCAAGCCATGTCCATGACTACTACTGGTGACACATACAGTAAATTGGAGTAAATACTAAGCTACCTCCTTTAAGGCAGAGTCCCAGTGATGCTGAGAGCACCTTTCTTCCCAAAGGGGAATTTAGTATTCCAGTTATTGTTGCATGTCAGGTTCTATGCATTCTGTCCAGGTTTCTACTGGAATCAGCTTGGAAAATGGCTGTTAGTAATAGTTCCAGGGTTGGAGCTGCAAATGAGTGTCACTATGGGTCATGGGAACACAAATTATGACAACTCAAGTTCATATATTGTGGCAGTTCTTGAGTTCACACTACCTGAAAAGGTGAGACACACACATACATACGTACACACATCAGTATTGGAACAATGTGAATCATTTCAAGGGGTCATTCAACATCAAATTGAGAAGGCAGATTCTCAGGTTTCTTATTCTTGCCCTCTCTACAAGATATGACATAGTTGACCATTCCTCTCTGGAGAGGCCACTCTCTCCTCCATGGATTTTTATGACTTCTGTTTCCTGTTTCTCCTGTCCATTTGATTGGGCAGCTAGGTGGTGCAATGGATAGAGCACAAATGCAGGAGTCAGGAGGACCTGAGTTTAAATCTCACCTCAGACACTTGACATTCAGTAAGTATGTGACCTTGGGCAAGTCAGTTAACCCCAATTGCCTCATCCTGGGTCATCTCCAATCATCTTGATAAATATCTGGTCACTGCATTCAGAAGGCTCTGGAGGAGAAGTGAGGCTGGTGACCTACACAGCCCTCCTTCACTCAAAACAAAGTCAAGTGCAAATCATGTCATTATTTCTCTGATGGCATGGTCTTCTTTGGCAACAAAGGACAAACACACACAAACACAAATACACACTCACACACACACATACACACACACACATACACACACACACCTGACCTAAAAAAATCGTGGTTTTTACAAATCATCCCTGTATTGAATATATTGAAATTTACCACAAACTGAAGATTTCCTTTCGTAAGAAGAATCCATCTTCCCACTTCAAAATTTCATGACTCTTATTCATCCCCAGACCTGTAGTAACTCTCATTCTGTGGAATTTTTCACAGATCACCAGCAATGATCATGAATCACATCCACCACTTAGCACATATAATCCGCCATTAAGCACCTGGCATATAGCAGGTGTTTAATAAATGCTTATTGGCCAACACCTAAAGATTCTTTTCATGCTGTAGACTGTTATTTTTCTAGAGCTGGTGGCCTGAGAGGAAGTGTGGTATAGTGGAATGTAATGTTAATTATGTTAATGAGAGTTAAAGATTTTTCCCCACTCATTAATGGGCCTGCCCATTAAGGGAACCTTGGAGATTTTTTTGTAGGAAGGCCCATACCCTTCGTTAATTTCTAATGAGGCACTGGTTCTCAAGGGTTGTGATGTCCACTGGCCTGAAAAGTGTATATATACTCTGAGGTGAGGTTTTGTTTTGGGTCTTACTCTTTGGAAGTCTTTGGCCAGATGAGACTCTGGGTAGCCACTAAGGATCCCCACTGCTTTGAACGCCCAAATGTTGGTGCATCTCTCTCTGTCTCTGGTAACTATGTATTGCTTATGGTCAGATAGTTGGAAGCCCTGTCTGTTGATCTTTATTTCTCTGTTTGTATTTTCTCTGAAGTTCAGGGTGCTGACTTTTCCCCCTGAACTAAGTGAATGATACATGTGCTTGATTAAAGTGTTTTGGCCCCTCAAAAGTTGCTTTCCTTTTAGAAATGCAGATCTAAGAACCTGTACAGCAGGCTTTCCTGTATATACAGGGGTCCTTGCTGATACATGGAAAGAGCACTAGAATTGGAATCAAGAATGACCTGGTGTTATATCCTTCTCCTGGTACTAGTTATGTGACCATGGACAAATGCTTTTACTGCTTTAACTCTATTTTTAGAATAGAGATGACAATATCAATAGTATCTTTACAAATTTTTGGGGGGAGGGCATATGGACATTAAAGCAGTATATAAATTTGAGCTAAAGTATTATTATTGAGATAACTAATGGCAGGTAAATGCCACCTTAACATCTCTTCATACATTTTGAGTTTCTGCTTCTTGCAAACCACAATTGCTCTATCCTTCTCAGGGTAAAGATCATTTTCTTGGGTAGAGAAAACAAACCAAGTAAGATTTTGGTACCTTTGCCTTTTTACCATATCGTCTACCCCTATTTCTATTTTTTAATTCTCTGCCCAACATAGCTTCAAAACGGTGTTCTTAACCTTTTTTTGTGTTGTGGATGTCTTAGTAAAAGATCTCCTAGTAAAAGCTATGGACACCTTCTCAGGAAAAAAAAAATGTTTTTAAATGCATAAACTTAAGACACAGGATTGTAAATGAAACTAATTATATTGAAATAAAGGTATACTTTTTCCTATCCAAACTCATGCTCACCTTTAACTCTGTCTAAAGATGCAAAATCCTGGTTAAGACCTCTGGATCTAATTCAACTCCCTCAGGATTAAGAACCTCTGCTTAAAAAAAAGCCTTGCTTTTTGAGGAGGGAAAAAGCTGAAAGAGAAAGTATTGGGAGGCATATTTTTAAGGCATATTTTTTGTAAGATTTTTTATTGTCAAACATATAGGTAATTGAGTCTGTTTTTCCACCTGTAAGAAGACCACTATGGATAACTGACTATGGCTTATGTGCTAACAACTGTTGCAATGATACAGGAAAGAAAGTCTATGAAGATTTTTGTTATATTCCCCCACACCAGATCAACATGAACTTTGACACTTGGGGACTTTCATACAAAGCTGTACAGTATATTGGAAGAGATGTTGAGGGATTAAAAAATGAAAAAGTCCAAAATTTCATAGGATACTCAGACACCTCGTGCCTTTGTATCAAATTCGTTTTTTTCAGGAAGAGAGTTAGACAATACTAGATGTAGCATACATCAAACACCACCCCCTGTATCTCCCTCTGTCTCTATCTCTCTGTCTCTCTCTGACTGTCTCTCTCTCTGTGTCTCTGTCTCTCTCTTTGTGTCTCTCTCTGAGCGTTCGTTTCTGTGTGTTTCTCTCTGTCTCTCTGTGTGTCTTTCTCTGTATGTCCCTGTTTCTTTCTCTGTGTCTCTCTCTGTGTCTCTCTGTCTGTCTCTGTGTCTCTTTATCTGTCTCTGTGTTTCTCTCTGTGTGTCTCTATCCCTGTGTCTCTCTGTGCCTCTTTCTGTCGCTCTCTATTTCTCTCTGTCTCTCTGTTTCTCTCTCCTCTCTTCTTTCTATTCTCTCTGTCTCTTTTTTCCGTGTCTCTGTCTGTCTCTTGCATACACACACACACACACACACACACACACACACACACACACACACACGACACACACACATAAATAAAAATGTCAATCTTATGCTGCTTCCCTCATGACAACTTTTTAAAGTAGATAATGTGAATTTTATTGTCCCCATTTTGCAGATGAGAAAACTAGGCTTTGAGAGATTGTGATTTGTCTTGGTGGGAACACCTGCCACAAACTTCTGTAACATCTTCCTTTCCCTTCCCCTCACCCCTCATCCTGGGGCTGCCAAGACTCTTTCTGGGCAGTGGATAGACCAGCCACCATCAGGGTGATCCTTATCTCCTTGCCTGGTCTTTGCCTCCTCCCTTGCCCTGACTACCTAGATCCCATCTGGGCTACTTGACTGTCCATATCCCATGAATGAGATAGATTTCACCACCTCTATTCCTTTCAGTGAGATAGGGGATCAGTAGGCCTTGCTATATGACTTGTCACTATATCCTAAAGCCTTCCATGCCTTATTAAGTGCTCTTCCTCTATGTCCTCCAGACTCCTAGGAAATTGTCATCTAATCTAGTGTAACCTAACTGCTTTTGGGGCTTTACCATCCACCTTGCATTTCTTCTTTAGGACTTCCTGGTCTCTCCATGGCTTAGCATAATTCATGGCACTTAGTAGCCTCATAAGAAATGCTTCTATAAGAAACCTTTCTAGGTATTCTTTAGTGTCTGCTCTGTGATCTTTTCCTAATTGTCCAGTATATATCTTGTATGTTGTCTCTCCCATTAAATTATGAGGTCCCTGAGATCAGGGACTGTTGATTTTGGGGGGTTTTTTTGGTTCTTGTTCTGGTGTGGGTTTTGCCATTTTTTTGTATCCCCAGAGACACATCAGCAGGCACTTAATACATGCTTGTCAACTTGTCAACATTTCACCAGCCCTGATTGAACTTTTATTTATGTGTTGTTTCCCCCAATTAGAGCATAGTGCTCTATGAAAGCCTGGAATGTCTCTTTTTTTCTACTTGTATCCTCAGTGCTTGATACATAATAAGCACTTAATAAATGTTCATTCATTCATTCATTCATTCATTCAATGGTATATTGTTTTTCCGGGTTAGAGCTCCTTGGAAGCCAGACTATCTTGATGTAAAAACTCATATGCCTAGTGTTTTTACACAGTGTGTGGCTCATAATCAGTGTTGAATGAGTGCTTATGCACTCATTTATCATTCAAATCCTGCTGCCCCACCTTCAAATTCAACAGTCTTCTCATTTCAGGAGCTTTCTCTTATGAATATCTTAGTAGAAAGGAAATGAATAGCTACTGAACCGGAAGCAATTTCTGAGTCTCCTGTGGATAATCTGGTCACCTACTAGTTAGGGTAAAGGTGAAAATCAGCTGTACAGTATCTCCAGTCTGATGTATTCAAATAAAACCTGGGAAAATGTGAATAAGTAAACATGTAATTGATTAAGCACTTATATGCCAGGGACTGTTCCAAATGCTGGAAATGTGAATATCCCTGCCCTCAAAGAGCTTCCATTGTAATAAAGGGAAACACCACATTTGGGGATTGGTGACCAGGGAAGAGGGCCTTGATCTAGGGAATAGCCATTGGAGAATCTCTTCGATATGCCTTTTCCAGGAACAATGGTATATTGATCAGATTACCATGCCCAAAGCAAGAAGTAGGAGAGAGCTTGAAAGGTTAAAGAAGGAAGGGTTACACCAGGGTTAATGACAAGATAGAAAAGACTTTCCATCCAAACTGACAAAAGTTTAAATATCTCTTAAAGATTATATTAACAAAAAATTGACAGTTTACTATATCTAAGAAAATCACAAAAAAAGTCTTGAAATACAGTTTTTTGAATAGTTTTTAGTGAATTTATGGAACAAAAAATGTTAGGAGAGACTGAATGTTGGAGAATAGACAGTCTTTTCAGTCATGTCCGTATCTTCATGACCCCATTTGGGGTTTTCTTGGCAAAGATACTGGAGAGGTTTGCCATTTCCTTCTCCAGTTCAATTTACAGTTGGAGAACTGAGGCAAACAGGGTGAAGGGACTTTATTATCAACCCACAGCTAGGAAGTGTCTGAGACTAAATTTGAACTCAGGAAGGTATTTTCCTCACTTCAGGCCCAGTGGTCTATCCACTGTGCCACCTAGCACCTGGTTCCTTAAATACCTCCACGGATAAGGTCACAAAGACTAACACAGTCAGATGTGCTGATTCAAATGCCACAAATGTGTGTAAAGTTTGGTGTAGGATGTATTATAGTTCATGTGCTCTTATGTTGAATGCTTAGGGATCACTGTACCAAGGGGATCTCAATTCATTAAGTCACTACTTGTGCCCCGTACTAAAAAACAAAAACAAAACAAAACAAAAAACAAGAAAAAAACCTGACTGGTGATAAAGATATAAGACAACAATATACAAGTACTCAGAGAGGAGAGATGAGATTGCAGCCCAGCTTTAACTGTAATAAGGTGGGAGAAATAGTTTTTGAAACATCTTTGGAGGAAAGAAGTCATTTGTGATCACTCAATATTCCATATCTACAGATGGCAAGTCAACAAATAAATCAATTAAAGAATGCCAAGTGTGAACAGAAACATAAATGTGAATTAAATCCATACAAGTTCAAAGTTATGTATGGAGCAAGTATCTCAAGCGCTGACACTAAAATTTTAAATTGAATTCTCTGATGAACAGAAAACTAGTCTAATTGCTTGAAAAGAGGGTTGTAGGAGAATTACAGCAGGTGGGGGAAAAATAAATGTGCTTCAGTGTTTTGAATAGACGGTAAAAGCATGATAGATTAACTGAAAGTATTTGCCAAGGCTCTAACAATAGTCCAGGTGAGAAATTACTAAAGCGGAAAACAGAATCTTAGTGGCAGAGTTTGAATTAAATGGTAACAAGTTTTTCTCCAAAGATGCTTACCTTGATGGATTCCTACATATGGCTTGTTTTTTAGCAACCTATGGAGAGCTATAGCTACATAGCTTTATAGCAAGTGGCTTCAGGAAGGCATATTTCTAGCTGACTTGTACACCTACTAGCCTTCCTCTTAAGCTTCTGTTTTTCCAGGCAGTCTAAGGAGATTGTAGTCTTCCAACTGTTTGGCTTCTACTGTGTCTTGGATTCATGTTTTATGTTGATGGATTTATTGTGTCATTTGTGTTTAATTAGATAGGAGTTCTTTTACGTTGCACTTAATCTCATCGATGCAGTATGACCTTAGACCCATCACTTTTGTGTAGAGTCTTTTAACCTCTCGTATAAGATTTAGTCATTAATTTTCAGCTGCTCATAGAGCATCCCCATTAGTATTTCCCCAGTAGGCTGCATATAAGACACTGGCCCTGGAGTCAAAAAGACCTGAATTTGACGTGTCTCAGACACAAATTTTGTGAGGACAAGTCACTTAACTTCTCTCAGTCTCAATTTCTTCATCTGTAAAAGGGAGATACTCATAGAACCTACTATATATAGTTGCTTTGTTTTGGGAATCAGATTAGAAAATATATGTAAAGTGCCTTACAGACCATAAAGTCATACACAATAGTTATTGTTGGTTGTTGTTATTTCTACATTGACATCATCTCCCTTCCAACTTCTCTATTTCTGCCTAGGATACTGTCAGATTAAAAGTCCCAAAGTCATCTTTGACTCTTTATTTCTTATATCTAATGGATCATCAAAGTTTGAAAGTTCTTCCTTCAAATAGTATCTTCCATCCATCCTTCTCCATTCTCACAGTTTCTACTCTAATCCAGGCATTTATCTTCTCATGCTTCTGGGTTTTCTTTCTTTAGCCTTTTGCCTCTGCTCCAAGAATCTCTCCTTGCTAGACTTCATTTTCTTCATCTGTTAAATGTAAGAGGATGCTAGATGATTCCAAAGGGTCTTCATAACTATACCAGAGGCCATAAAACCATACGTACCCTTTGACCAAGCAATATCACTTCTAGGTCAATATTCCAAAGAGATAAAAAACAAAAAGGAAAAGGACCCATATGAACAAAAACATTTATAGAAGCCTGTTAGTGGTAGAGGGTATGTCCATTAATTGAGGAATGACTGAACAAGTTGTGGTATAAGAGTGTAATGGAACACTATTGTGCTATAAGAACTGATGCTCTCAGAAAAACCTGGAAAGACTTACATAAAGTGATGCAAAAATAAATCAGCAAAACCAGGAGAACATTGTACATAGTAGCAGTAATGCTGTATTACTGTGAATAACTAAGCTATTCTCAGCAATATAATGGTCCAAGACAATTCTGAAGGACTTATGATGAAAGGTGCTGTCCATCCCCAGAGAAGGAACTAGTGGAACCTGAACGCAGATCAGGGATACTTTTTTAAAAAAAACTTTCTTAGTTTTTCTTGTTTTTTCATGTCTGTGTTTTCTTTCACAGCATAACTTACATGGCAATGTGCTTTGCATGACTCCACATCTATAACCTATATCCAATTGCTTGCTTTCGCAATGGGAGAGGAGGGGGAGGAAAGTAAAGGAATTGGAACTAGATTTGAAAAAAAAATGTTAAAAGTTGTTTTTACATGTAACTGAGAAAAATTCAATATTAAATTTTAAAAAGAAAAGAAGAGGGGAAAAAAAGAACAAAGGCTCTTCATAAGCTTTAGTATTCTGTAAAAGCATCCTATAAATGATGATCTCCAACTTTCTACTTGTATCCCTCTCCAGCCAGAAATATTTTTTCCTATTTCATATCTACTTAGTTGAGTCACATACTAGCCATTCTTCAACATTCAAATGAAATCCTGTTTCTTTCACTGAGCCTTGTTTAGCTTTCCTAACCCATGTTGTTCTCCTCTATCTTGACCCCCATGAGTATTTACTGTCTATCACCCTCACTTTGGCACTCAGTTTCACTTTATCATGTATCGAATAGATCATATATGTCTTGTCTCCCTCATTAGAACAGAAATTTCTAGAGAACAGAGATCATATCTTTTGCTCACAGTGGGGACAAAAAGGAGATCCTCAAAAATAATAGCTAATTTATTTGCATTCATTTCCATTTTAGATTTGAACTCCTTTGCAGTCTTATGAATTTGTTTGTTTGATGCTATTTTATAGTCAACCCCAAGCAGCAATGTAAAAACAAGAAAAAAAACAATAATTAAATGGTATCATACAAAACTAGTCAGTGGCAATGAGTGTGGTAGAGAAAATGGTCTACAAACTTTTATTTATGCAGTGACAATAGATATATATTTATTTAAGAATCATATACATGTATTACTATTGTATTATATACATTTCAAAACATTTACAACATGAATTTAAGAGAATATGATAAAAGGAAACTTTTCTAAAAGAAATTTTCTATGTGAATGTTGCAAAAACCATTTCTGCACTCACTAAAAAATATTATTTTAATAAAGTAATACCTTTTATAGTGGGGAAATGTAAGTAAATATACTTCATTATTTTGGGAGAAGATTAGCTCAACACTTTTTTGATATAACAATTTGAAGGCCAGGTTCTTAGTTCAGTTTATTTTGATGCTTTTTTAATGATTTCTATAGCTGAAAAAAAGGTACCCTCTCCCCACAAGGTACAGAGAACCAAATGGAGAAAGTGCCTCAGTTGGATTCAATCTGTTAGATCATTTTTGTTTTTGTTTTAGCTTTTCATGGCTGATGAAAACTAAACCAAAATCCCATTTAAAACTAGTATCAACTAAAATTCCGTATTTTACAAAAAGCCTTTCTGACCCTTCTTATTTATAGTGCCGTCCCTCTCTTAATTATTTCCTGTTTATTCTTAATATAACTTGCTTTGTATTTATTTGTTTGCATGTTGTGTTCCCCATTAGATTGAAAGCATCTTAAAAGCAGGGCCTGTCTTTTGTCCCTTTTTTATCCCCCGTGCTAAACACAGAGCCTAACACATAATGAGACCTTAATAAATGTGACTTATTGGTTAATTAAAGGAGAAATTAATCTATTTTCCTGTTTGCTTATGATCACATTATTTTAATTATCTTCAATCCGTAGTTTCTTTGTTGGAACCACTTTCCATTTTGTGAAGGTCAAGCAAAAATAGATAATGCAATCTACAAATCTACATTGAAAGTATGTGAATGAATGAGAATGCAACTGTTAACCCCTTCTCGTAGAATGTTTCGTTCTCAGGACATCTTTCAGACCATCCAAGTGATAGCCTGACATGGAATGAGTGAGGATGTCAGTGTCAAATCCATATCTTAAATATTCATAAAGTTTCAGTTCTATCTTTTTTATTTTTATTTTTACAAAAAATAAACATCAATGGAAGTTCTAATTTTTTTTTTCTCATTTTGGATTTCACTGGCAAGAACACTAAACTTGGAATCTAGATCAGGGTTAGAATCCAAAGGCTGCCACTTTATTGCTATATGTCCTGAGGCAAGTCACTTAACCTCTCTCATTAATTTCCTCATTTTGTCAAATAGAGATCATAATAGATGCACTAACTAGGACTAGGTGTCTGAATCTATAATTTTATTAAATATGGGAAACTTCCCCACACCCCAAGTAGAATAGCATTTTTATCTGTGATTTATAGTGTTAGACAGTTGCCCTGGGACAATGAGAGCGTATAAGTGATTTTGTCCATGGATTCCAAGCAAGTATGTGGCACAGGGAGGATGTGAACCTATGTCTTCCTGACTACAATCAATCAATCAGCAAGCATTTATTAAGTGCTTACACCCTATAAGGGAGCACTTTGGATGCAAAGATAAAAACATGGTCTCTGCCCTTAAGGATCTTGACAAAGGAGACAACATACAAACAACCCTGTATATACAAGATCTATGTAGAATAGATGGAATATAGTCTTAGAAAGGAAGACAACTCTGATACCAGTCACTTGCCATCATTGGGTCACTCTTTCTTGAACCTCGTAGGATTGTGGAAATGCAATTAAGAAGACAAGTATATATGAAAATGCTTTGTAAATTGTGAAGTATTTATTTTTATTATATTTATAATTTTAAAATCAGTTTTATATTTTCCTATTATATTAAAAATAATTTTAAACTATTTTTAAAACTTGTAACCATGACATGAAGGGTAAGATAATATTTTGGCAAAAACTATTCACTAGAATAGTTTAAATCCTGGTTCTCCCTTGTGCTTTTGGGCAAATCACTTAATCTCTCTGGCCTCAATTTCCTCATCTATGAAAAGGGATTTAACCACTGAGGTCCCTTCTAGCTCTACATATATAACCTTTTGATCAATACAAGAGAAGGTCAATTATGTCTCAAAATGGGTTAGTGATACAATCAATCAAGCAACAAACATTTATAAAATACCAACTATATGCCAGGTATTGTTCTAGGTACTACAAAGGAAAGAAAATATTTTCTGTTGAAACTCAAAGTGACAGTTTGGGATTTGTTTTTTTTTTTTTTATGATTGTAACATAAGAGATGCTGAGTCGATTCATGAAGCACATACAAGAGTTCTTAATTCTGGAAAATAATGACCCTTCAGCACTGAGGTGACTCCTAATAGGTGTCCTAGGACCTTTGTATTGCTAACCCCACTTAACATAGCAAAGAGACATCATCAAAATTTAAAAGAAATCACTTCTCTGTTATTTATAAGCCTAGAATTATAGTATCTTAGAGTATGGATGGACCCTAGCCTAGATTAATTTTCAGTGCCTACCTAAAGTAGTGAATCTTCTCTCAAATCAAAATAAATAAAAAATAACAAAAATTTTGCTGATGGACATATTAATGTTATTTAGGTCAAAGGGATTATATTAGCTCATGAGAGGCAGTCAGCACATTTTATTTAATACTATTTTCACAGTGGGATATGGCTCCTTTGCCCCTTACTTTCCCCTTTGAAAGCTGAGCTCTGCTGATGGAGTCTGAATGCAGATTGAAATGTATTTTTATCTTTAATTTTTGCATCTGTGTTTTCTTTCACAACATGACTAACATGGAAATATGTTTTGCATGGCTGCACATGTATAACCTATATCAAATTACTTTCCTTCTCAAGGAGTGGGGGTAGGGAAGGAAGGGAGAGAAAGTATTTGGAACTCAACATTTAAAAAAAAATGTTAAAAATAGTTTTTACATGTCAGTGGGGAAAATAAAATAATATGTGGGAAAAAAAAGGCTGAGTTCTGATAAAGTTGTGAAAATGTCTTAGGACTGCAACATGAAGAAAGAGAAGGTAAAAATGGAAAGTCTGTTTCCTTTCCCCAAAACTTTTATGCTGCTATTCTCCTTCATGTCCTTTGCCCTCTTCAGTATTCATATTCTTGTTCATTCCTAGCTAAAGAAACAAACAGGAAAACTGGTGGTTTACTGAATGAAAATGAAAGCATAGACAGCAAATCCAAGAGTTCTCTGCCAAACATAGAATTTCTCTATATGGGGTTTCTTAGATAAAAGGTCAATAAGCATTTAACTCTAAGGGCTTACTGCAGGATTTGAACTGCCTTAACAGACAGGATTTAGTTTCAGAGCTCTGGAGTTGGTTGCAAAGGAATTTTACTCCATAAAGGGGTGTGGGAGTTGTTTTCATTAGTGAGGATGGAGCTTCTTGGTGAGAGGCTGAGTGATTAAGGATGAAACAGCAGGTAGAGAACAGGGTAGGGCGAAATCCAAAATGAGGAGGGGATGAATGGATGAAAAAGCATTCACTGAGTGCTTATTATTTGCCAAGCATTGTGCTAAGCTTGGGGAATAAAAGTAGAAAAAGTGAGACAGCCCCCACTCTTAAAGAGTTCTAATTGAAAAAGATAATATATAAATAAAAGTTCAGTGGTTGGCTGGAGGGAAAGGCCCAGACACCCTAAGGATACAGAGAAGAGGTGAACGGCAACACCCAGGGGTCCTCAGGAAGCATTAGCAGGTCAGATAACAATGCAATCTTCCCACGCTTCCTTTACTTCTCAACTACCATCTTATATAAAAGAGGCCACTACTAGGGCTTCTTAATCTTAGGTCCTTTCTTCTGCATCTACCACAATGTATCCTGTATATATTGTTTGTCCATATTTGTTTACATATTTTCCCTTCATTTCTTTTTCTTTTCCGTTTTATTCCTCTTCTTTCCCTTTTTATTTCCCCTCTCATTCACCTGAGAGGAAGGACTGTCTTTTGCCTTTATTTGTAATGTATCTCCCAGGGGATTATGGGTGTTCAGGGAGGACTAGCCTCTCTTTTTGTGGGGCTTGCCTTTTCAGGGCTTCTCATCCATACCTTGGGTGTCCACCTGGCACTCAGTTCTCACTTGTGGCTCTAAGAATTGGTAGCACATGCAGCAGCCACACTCTAGTAAACTGTCTCAGCTGATGGACTGAACTAAGTTGGGCCACAAACCTGTCAGTGTCATTGAGTTAGTGGGGTCTGCCCCAAGCATGTGAATATTTTCCCCAGTGGAATGGGCAGATGAAAACAGTGTATTCTAGCAGCCATGAAGGGAGCTGAAGTCGGAACTATGGAGAACTTAGAGCTTGGTCAGATATCAAAGACAGCCTAGGACATCCACTGTATCCTGGGCCACTATACTTCAATGACTGGTAAAGAGACAGACTGAGGACTTTGTGCAACTGTGTCTCACTTAAATCCAATTCACACTCAAGTCAAGACTTCACCCTCTGATGTCATTCGTCCTCTTCAAAAAAAAGGACACATACCAACAACAACAATATATCACCAGTGATTAGCACAGTGCCTGACACATGGTAGGACTTAATTAACTTTTTAGTACTTGACTAGGTCTGTAATATAAAAACACAGAATATATGGTAAGGACCATTGGTCTTCCATTTCACCAGAAGGAGCAGAATTGTTGATTCCCATTTCATGTATGCTTTTAAGCAAAGAAGTAACCCAAATGGACTCAGAGTGGCCAACCCAGATCAGAAAGCAAGAGGAGAGGGCATACCCTGAGTGGTGGAAACTCATTTATTAAAGATGAAGGTTGTAGGAAGGTGTGAATGGTAAACAGGCCAAGAAGAGAATAGGATTTGTTTAGATGAAATTATTCTATACCATATGGAGAAGGAAGTCCTCATGCTCAGTCTTTCAAAGGTTAATAACACTATTCATGAAAATTCCTTGATTTGATCATATGCTTGAATTCAGTGCAATGACATAATAGCACTAACTCCAATCTGCATTGCCTGGGCAATGAAGTTTTCTAAATCAACTCAACACCTGCTTATACAAAACCGGTTTATAGACTAGAGGTACACTGGCAAAAGAAATCAGCTTTGTTACCATAAAATGTTTCCAGGACTATGCTTTGAAAAGTAAAAAGGAATGTACATAGTAATCAATTTCATTTCAAAATTTCCCAGCATGGATGGTCTGCTTTTGCACTTCCTAGAATGCTAGGGTGTTTTCATTTTGTAAGTGGAAACCTCTTATACTGTTAGACTTTTTTCTCTCCTTCTTTGGAATTGGACAAGGCCAAGGGTTCCTGAATTCTACTTGAAAATAGGAAAGGAAGACTCAAGGACCATTGTTGGTCTGACAATGGAAGATGATTTTCATGTCTAATTGGATAACTTTCTAAGAAGCAAAAAATACTTTTTAAAAAAAATCCCATTTCAGCAACTGCTAAAGAATCTATTATAGCAACCACCTTTGAAGGCAAGACAAAGGAGAGAGATAAAGGAAGTAGAAACAAGGGGCAGACAGCCTTACTGGGAACTGCACAAGCTGAGAGGAAATGAGTTTCATAGTCTTTTCATTGTAGATCAAGTATACCTGAAGTTCTGTTTGTGGTTCAGGGAAATTAAGGAACTGTTACTATCAACAAATGAAATAAGTTTCACTTATTTTGGCCAGCAGAAGCAGCTGACCAACCAACCTACTGTGGAAGCATATTGAAGCCCTGAAGGACAATTTTCTAAGTTTGGGAGGCCTCCATAAAGTAGCCCCATCCCCTGCCCAGATTTTGAAATAAGGACAGGAAAATGCTACCCTCCAAAATAGGATCAGTATAGACAATAAAGGACTGGGCTGCTTCAAAAACAGTCTTTTGAGAGAGAGAGAGAGAGAAATGTATATGTGTATGCATGTGTGTGTGTGAACTGTTACTGCTGAAAGTTCCCTTGGAGACACTAAAAATTTAAGTGAGGATCACTGTGATCTTCCCAACTGTATTGGAAAACGTACAGCATAATGTTATAATAACATAGAGGTTAGGGTCTGTATGAATCTACAAAAAAATAGAATAAAAATATCCCAATATTTATCCAGCCCTGTCCAAGGGAGAACACGCTCTGATCCTCCTGACTGGCACTAGTTATCTGGGCAGAAATCTTTTCTAGAGAGGGGCCACTGGAGGTCTTTAAGCAAAGCTTAGATGACCACTTGTTGGGGCTACTATAGAAAGACTTTCTGTTCAGCTATGGGTTAAACAAAATGAAAAGAGCAGCTAGGTGGTGCAGTGGATAAAGCACCAGTGCGGGAGTCAGGAGGATCTGAGTCAAATCTCACCTCAGACACCTGGCACTCACTAGCTGTGTGACCTTTGGCAAGTCACTTAACCCCAATTGCCTCATCCTGGGTCATCTCCAGTCATCCTGTTGAACATCTGGTCACTGGCTTCAGATGACTCTGCAGGAGAAGTGAGGCTGGTGACCTGCACAGCCCTCACTCACTCAAAACAAAGTCAAGTGCAAGTCATGTCATCATTTCTCTGATGGCATGGTCTTCTTCAGCAATGAAGGATGAACACACACAAACAAAATGAACTCTGAGGTCCCTTCTAGCTTAGGCCCTCCTTCCCAGGTACCTACTTCACTGTCTCCACTGTGACAAACTCAGTGGAAGGCAGGTAAATAGATAGATAGAATAGTCACTGAGTGTTTACCATAGGTCAGATGCGTATGGGATGTTCAGGAACTCTAACATCGCTGGTGTGAGAGGTTGTAGAGCACTTTTCAGGGCTGCTTCATCCACCTGATTCACCCAATTATCACCTGTAGGTCCAAGAAGCTATAGCATGTAGACACCCCCTAGTAAACCATCTAAGCAGACAGACTAAACCAGGTTGAGGGGAACCAATGGACCACAAATTTATTGGTGAATTAATCACTCCAAGAATTCTGCCTGGAAGAAGGGACAGATGAAAACAATTTGTCCCAACACCCATGAAGGCATCTGAAGTGCATTCTGAGGAGAGCTTAAAGTTTTGTCAAACATCAAAGACAACCAAAATCATCCACTGTATCCTAGGCCATTGTCAATTGTCCTGACTTTTGTCTTGCCATTAGACTTCAATGAATCTGGAAGAGAGAGTGAGGTTGAGGACTTTGCACAACTCTGCCTCACTTAAATCCAATTCATCAGCAAGTCATCACTCTGTGATGTCATTCATCCTCTTTGAAAACAAAGGATGAACAACATGAGTCAGGCACTGTGCTAAACACTGATACAAAAAACAAGAAAACAAGATGTTCCTTACAATTAAGGAGTTTACATTCTAATGGAAAAAGGTAAAGAGGAGTTAGAAAGGGTGAAGGCAGGATATTTGCATGTGACAAGGCTTCTGAAAAGTTCTATCAATCTGAAGATTGATAGAGCTGGAAATAAAGTGACCATAGCTGGGACTCTTCAAAAATGGTGATCCAGATCAGGGACCCATTGATCAGGAAAGCAGTAATCATCCTGAGGTGGTGGAGGAGAGAAAGAAGAGCATTCCAGAGAGTTAGTTCTCAACTTCCCAAATGAGAAAGCAGAAAGGGGAACAAGAAGCAAAATCTCCAAAGGAGTTAAACAGAGTAAGACAAGGAACAGACAATGAACATAGGCTCACTAACTGCAAAGCAACCTTTAGAACTCATTCAATCTAAACCCTTATTCTACAGATGAAGACACGGAAGCCCAGAGATGTTCAACTTCTTGTCCAAGGTCATGGAGAGAGCAGAAAATAGTTGTTATAACCCATCTCCTGACTTCAAATCCATTACTCTTTCCATTATACTAGATTGCCTTGATTGGTCTTCTTGACACTACTTAATTCCTCCAAAAGCATCTCATTAATAAGCAGTGGTCTGGATACAGACTGTGATAGCTGCCCAAAGACCAGCCTAATTAAACATGGGGAGGCTCATCACCCATCTAGGCACTAGATGATACTTTTTTGAAATATGGCAACTCATAAAACAAAGAGAAACACAAATGGCCCACAGTCATGTACAGTCTTTTATTTCCTGCATTGATGATGTCAGAGCATTAGAAAGGGGATGGGGACTAAGAATTACATAGTCCTTATATTGCCTACCAACATTAATTTCACTGTTGATACTCTTAATAAGCAATCTTTATATGAAGTGTTGAGAGACTGAATCATTTCCATGTTGACATTCTCAGATAAATGAAACAAGATGATATAAAAAAGTCGCATCTAAATGAAAACAAAACTTGTACTTTCTACTCAGAGAAGCAAACCAGAAGATGACAGAACTGATTTCATCACACACCCAAAGCAAACAAGAAATGCCATTTTAGAGGCCACTTAATCATTTCACTTTGAGAGTACTTAAAGTTAGCCTGAGTTAATGGAACTTAATGAATTTAAAAATTCATTGAATCCCACACACATTAAGTGCCTACTACGTGCAAAATTGGGTAGAGGGAGCAGGCTACAAAAATGAAATTTTCTCTGCCCTCAGGAGGCTACATAGAGGGTAGGGGCTGTAATAGTAAGTATGAGTAAAGAAATACAAAGTAAGAACAAAGTATTCTCAAGAAGAAGAGAGTGCTAAAAACTGGAGAGATCAACAATGACCTTAGATAGAAGGTGGACCTGAGATGTCTGAAGGAAGCTAGAGATTCTTTGAGGCTGAGGTGAGATGAGAGGGCATTTCAGATATGAGTCTGTGTGTGAATATTAAGCGTTTCCTTGATGGAGATGGGAGCTGTTATTTTGATAATTGATAATGCCAAGTATTCCACATGAACTTTAATACATTAGTAAGGGGTTCCAGAGTCAGAGATGTCTAGGGAGGGGAGTTAAGGTCACTCTTTACAAAACAATGGGTAACATTTCAACAGCTGAAGAGGAGGAGGAAATGTATTCTAGGCACAAAGAATGAATACCATGTGCCAAAGCAGTGAAGTAGGAGGATTCATAGCATATTCTGGAGAATATAAGAGAGTTTGCCTGGGGTGAGTAGCACCAGATTGTGGATGGTTTTTAAAGCTAGATAAAGATATTTGAATTTTATCAAGAAGAAATAGGGAGCTATTGAAGTTTTATTGTTTTGTTTACAGCAGAATGGTGACATGACCACATCTATGAATGTTGTTGTCATCAAGTAATTTCAGTTGTGTATGATTCTTCATGACTCCATTTGGGTTTGTTTGATTTTTGGCAAAGATTTTGGAGTGGTTTGCCATTTCCTTCTCCATCTCATTTTACAGATGAGGAAGTGAGGCAAATTAGGTGACTTGCCCAGGGACACAAGGCTAGTTAAGTATCTGAGGTCAGATTTACGTCTTCCTATACCCAGCCTGGTGCCCTGTTCACTGTGCCACCTAGCTACCCTCATCTTTGAATAAGGAAGATTATTTTGATGGTTAATCAACAGACATTTATTAAACGATTTCTAAATACTCAATACTGTTCTTAGCACAAGAAATCCAAGGAAAGGCAAATACAATCTCTGATCTCAAGTAACACCTTCAAATGCAAGAGGAACCATGTCAATAGCTGGGTACATACAAAATAAACACAGAATAGATGGAAAGTAAACTTAGCAGCACATGGCTTTAGCAGCTGGGTGTGGGAAAAGGGGTAAAAGGGAAGGTTGATCACAAAAGACCTCCTGTTGTAAGTGGGATTTGAATTGAATTTTGAAGGAAATGAGAATACTAATAGTATCATAAAGAATTAATTTGGAGGTAGGGAAAGATAGCAGGGAATCATGAGGACCTCTTCTAGAATTTTGTCTGTGAGACTAGAGAGACGTGCATGGATGAGAGTGAACTGCTGAAATTGACAAGAATTGGTCATTGATTGAATATTAGAGGTGACAGAGAAGGAATTAAACATAGTTTCAGACATGAGAGACTGGGGAAATTGTGGTACTACTGACAGAAGTAGTAAAATCAAAAGGAAATTCTGACTTAGAGCTTAGCTTGGGATATATTGACTTGAAATAAAGTTGAAACATTCAGTTGGAGATGATCAGAAGGCAACTGGAAATGTAGATTTGTGGTTCAAAATAAGTCAGGTTTGGAAATATGAATTTTGGAGTCAATGAAATGGAAGTAGTAGGTGGAGCCGTGAGTAATGAAAGAAATTTCCGAGAAACAGCGAGCGTGTAGAGAGAATCGGGTTGAGGATGATAGATGAGGAGGAAATTGAGAATAATGATATTTGTATGAGACCTCAGTTAGAAGCTCAGCTTCTTGAGAGGAAGAACCACCTCACCTCTCTTTTCTATTTGTATCCCCAGTGCTTGACCCCTAGTAAACAGTTAATAAATACTATTCACCCATTCATTCACTTAGTTATAGTGATAGGGATTGCGGAATTACAGGATCATAAATTTGGAGCTGGAAGTGACTTTAATAGTCATCTAGGCAAGTCTCCTCATTTTATAGAAGAGGAAACCAAGACTCTGAGAAGTTTGCTGGTTTCCCAAGTCATACAGATGGTATGTAACAGAACCAGAACTTAGGTGCTCTGATTCCAGATTCGGCACTCCTTCCACTCTGTGTCTGTGTCTTTTTCCAAGTGCGTTATCTGTATTATTTAGAAGACAGTGGAATTAGAGAAAGAGAAGCTGGAAAACTCAGGGAAAAGCCAAAATACCTCATGCCTTTGAAGCAAGGGAGAACAGATTATACAATAGGAGGGAGTGATTCACTGTGTCAAATGCTGTAGAGGTTAAGGAAGATTATGTGGAAGAAAAAAGAACATTAGATATGCATTTAAATCTTTGGTCACCTTTGTGAATTCATTTTCTTTTTTGCTTTTTAAAAATTTTTGACATTTGTTTTTTAAAATTTTGAGTTAAAAATTCGCCTTTTCTCTTCTACCTCACCCATTAAGAAGGGAAGCAAGAAATAATTATATATGTAGTCATGTGATACATATTTCCATAATAGGCTTGTTGGAAGAAAAGTTAAAAAATAAAGCAAGAAAATTTTAAAAAGTTTACAAATGAATTCTTCAGTTTACACTCAGAGTTCATCATTTCTCTCTCTGGAGGTGGACAGCATTTTTCATTGTGGGTCCTTTGGAATTGTCCTGGGTCATTGTCTTGATCAGAGGAGCTAATTATTTCAGGTAATCATCATCACACTGCTGTAACTGTGTACAATGTTCTCCTGGTTCTACTCACTTAACATGTATTTAAATAGATTCTTTTCTCTTTTCTTTGATCTCTGTGGGATACAGACCTAGGAAATGGCATGGCTGGGTCAAAGGGTATGCACAATTTATAGCCCTTTGGGTATAGTTCTGAATCGTTCTCCAAAATGATTGGATCAGTTCATAATTCCACCAACAGTGCATGAGTGTGCCAATTTTTCCACATGTCCTCCAGTCATTTTCTTTTTCTGTCATGTTAGTTAATCTAATATGTGTGAGGTGGTACCTCAGAGTTCATTTTAATGTGCCTTTCTCTAATCAATAGGGAGTTAGAGGATTATTTCTGTTACTAATGATAGCTTTGATTTCTTCATCTGACAACTGTTCATATCCTTTGACCATTTATCAACCGGGAATGGTTCTTATTTTCATAAATTTAGCTCAGTTAAACTTGCTGTAAATTCCCTTCCCAGTTTCCTGCTTTCTTTCTAATTTTGGCTGCATTAGTTATGTTTGTGCAAAACCTTTTTCATTCAAAAATTATCAGTTTTTCTTTCCACAATCCTCTCTATCTCTTATTGGTCCCAAACGCTTCCTTTTTTCATAAATCTAACAGATACATTTTTTTTACCTTCTTATAATTTACTTATATTACTTTCTATGTCTAAATTTATTCATTTTACCTTATTTGCTACTGTGAGATGTTGGTTTATGCCTACTTTCTGCCAAACTGCTTTCTAGCTTTCCTAGCAAATGTTTTCAAATGTTGAGTTCTTACTCCCAAAGTTTAGATCTTTGGAATTACTAAATGCTAGATTATTATGGCCATTTACTACTATGTATTGGGTACCTAATCTATTCCACTACTCTACCGCTTCATTTTTCAGCCATCACTAGACTGTTTTCATGATTACAACTTTGTAATATAATTTGCAATCTGGTACTGCTAGGCCGCTTTCCTTAACATTTTTTAATAGATTCCCCTGGTATTCCTTGCCTTTTGTTCTTCCAGATGAATTTTGTTATTATTTTTCCTAATGCTATGAAATATTTCATTGGTAATTTGCTTGGTATGACATTGAAAAAGGAAATTAACTTAAGTAGAATTGTCATTTTTTAAAATTATACTGGCCTCCCCATGAGGAATAAGTATTTCTCTAATTAGATCTATCTTTATCTGTGTGAAAAGTGCTTTGTAATTATGGTCAGAGGTCCTGGGTTTGTCTTGGCAGATAGACTCCCAAATATATTATATTGTTTGCAGTTATTTTAAATGGATATTTTTTCTTTCTTTCTCTTTATGGTGGGTTTTGTTGGTAATATAGAGAAATGTTGATGATTTATGTGGGTTTATTTTATATCTTGTATCTTTGCTTAAGTTATTGTTTCACCTAGTTTTTTCATTGATTCTCTAGGGTTCTCTAAGTATACAAATATTGACAATTTTGTATGTAATCCACTCTGCTTTTTCTATTTAATAGATTAATTCATCACACTTACATGCACAGTTATGAATACTAACTGTATATTTTCTGCCATCGTATTTTCTTGTTCATCCTTTGCTCTCGTTTTACTCTGTCCTTCCTTAAAGATATTTTTGCATCTGCTTGCTATCTCATTTAATCTGCCCTCCTTTTTATCACCCCACCCTTTCTTTATTCCTCTCCTATTTCCCTATTGGGTAATATAAATTTCTAATAAACGCATACATACATACATACACACATATAAGTATTCTTCCCTCTTTGAACCAAATAAGATGGGAGTAAGGTTCAAGAATTGTCTGTCCCCCCATTTCCCCCTACCTTGTAAAACTTTTCCTTGTATATCTCTTTTAGGTGAGATATTTTCCCCATCTTCCTCTCCTTTCAGGGTTCTTCCAGTGCATCCCCTCCTTGCCCATCCATTTTTTAAAGATGATTCCAGTATAACCAACTCATACCTATGCCCTCTGTCTGTATAGACTCCTTCTATTTGCCCTACAACTGATAAAAGTTCTTGAGTTACATGTATCCTCTTGCCATATAGGAATGTACGCAGTTTAACCTCATTGAGTCCCTTATGCTTTATCTTTCATGTTTTTTTTTTATTCTTCTCTTGAGTCTTGTATCTGAGTCACATTTTCTAGTCATATCTGGTCTTTTCATAGGGAATGCTTCAATGGAGAAAGTCCTCTACTTCACTAAATATCCACATCCCCCTGAAGGATTATACTCATCTTTGCTGATTAGGTTGTTTTTGGTTGTTATTCTGGTTCCTTTGCCTTTAAGAATATTATATTCCAAGTCCTTGACTCCTTTAATATGATAGCTACTAAGTCTTGTGTGATCCTTACTGTGGCTCCATGGTGTTTGAATGATTTGTTTCTGTCTCCTTGAAGTCTTGCTAGTCTCTTGAACCAGGAGCTCTGGAACTTAGCAAAAATATTCTTGGGAATTTTCATTTTGGGATCTAATTCAGGAGGTGATAAGTGGATTCTTTTAATTACTATTTTACCCTCTGGTTCTAGGACACAGGGGCAGTTTTCCTTTATAATTTCTTGAAATACGATTTCTAGATTCTTTCTTTGATACAACTTTTAGGCAGTCCAATAATTCTTAAATTATCTCTTCTCTACATGTTTTTCCAGGTCAGTTATTTTTCCAATGAGATATTTCACATTTACTTATACTTTTCACTCTTTTGACTTTGTTTAGTTGTTTCTTGATATTTTGTGGAGTCATTAGTTTTTACTTCCCTAATTATTTTCTTTGGTAATCTTTTGTGCTTCTTTTTCTATTTGCCCATTCTTCTATTAAGGAGTTTTTTTGATTAGTGATATTTTGTACCTCTTTTACCATTTAGTCAGTTCTTTTTTAAGGTGCTATTTTCCTTAATATTTTGTACTTTTTTAACCGAGCTGTTATTTTTTTAAGTAGTTTCTTTTAATCACTTCATTTCTTTTCTCAATTTTTCCTCTGCCACTCTTATTTGATTTTTAAAATAATTTTTTTGACTCTTCCTGGAATTTTTGTTGAACTTGTGTCCAATTCACATTTTTCTTTCTTTTAGTCTTTGCTTGTAGCTGTTCTGACATCGTCTTCTGAATTTGTTTCTTGATCTTCCCTAACACCTCAGAAGCTTTTTATGATTACTGACTTCTTGTTGTTGCTGCTGTTTGCTCATTTTCCAGGCTATTTCTTGAATCTGAACTTTATGTTAAAGTTGGACTCTGTCCTCGGTGTGTTCTTGGAGGGGGCACTGCTATAAACATCAGGATTTTGTTACAGTACTGTTTTCAGAGCTAGTTCGAGGGGTATAAAAGTTTTTAGTTCCAAAAGTATTGTGATCTGGGGAGAGTTATGTCCACTGCTCCCTTGTAACCACCAGCAATACTGCTCCTCAGGGCCCCTGATCCCTCATGACTGCAAGCACTCTTCTCCACCCTCTAACTCTGACCTAGAAGTGAGTGTAGGCAATGGAGCTGCCAAATAGTACCCTGTCCTGTGTCCAGTACTAATATAGGGGTCTTCTGTTTTTTTCTTTCTGAACACTTGTCTGACCTCCTGACAATCTCTGGCTTGAGGGTCTCCAAAGTTGTTGTCATTGCTGCTGCTGCCACTCCCAAGCCCCACATCTGGTGTTGATGCCATATATGCTCTGGGCCAGCCCTGACCCCAGTGTCACAGACATCTTTCCAACCTAAGTTATCTTGGGCTGGAAAAAATCTTTCAACCTAATCTTTTGTTGGCTCTGATGCTCCAGAATTCAATTTGAGATGTTATTTTAAAGTTGCTTAGAGGGGAATCTTGGGAGAACTTGGATATAGTTCTTTCTCTGCTCCATGATGTTGGTTCTGCCCTCAAGAAGGAAAACACATTTTCAAAAGAGAGGTGGGAATGGGAATTTGATTGCAAGAAATTGAGGAGACATTAGGCAACAAGCATGTAGAGACACACAAAATATAGACAAACTTTTCAAGAGCTTAAGCATAGCAGAACAATGAGGCAGTAACTGGATGAGATTGATGGCCCAAGGGAAGTCATTTTTAGAATTGAGGAAATGTGGCTGTATTTGAAGGCAAACAGGAAGGAAACAGATAAGAAGAAGAAACCAATGATGCATGAAAGAGAAGAGGATGATTGTTGGAGCAAGGTCCTGGAGGAAGCAGAAAGATATGGGGTCAAATGTGCAGAAAAGGAAATTAGCTTTTATTGGAGAGTAGGAATATGTCTTTTCCTCAGGCCAAATGAGGTGGGGGTGATGATGCTGAGAAACTTTGAAAAATGGGGCTAGAGGGCTGAGGGAGATCACATCAGAAAGCATCAATCATCTTAGGAAAGTGGGAGGCTAAGGCATTTGCTGAAAGCAAAGGAGAGAGGGGCAAGATTATGGAAAAGAAAAATAGCAAAGGTTTGGCACACATGCTTATCTCATGGGGAATGAGATAGGAGTCATAATGGATAGAATGGAAGAAGTATTAACTAGTATCAGGGTCCAGCTGAGGTTGTGACAAATTTCTAAGGTATGAGGCCAGGTCAATTTTGTGATTTTTCTCCACTGACATATCACCAGCCCTGGAGCAGGAGAGGAGACATTAGAGGGTATGATTAGCCAGTATAAAGATTAAAGGACTATGAATAGTGTAAGGTCAGAGGGATAAGGGATTCTAGACTAATAGCCAAATAAATATTGAAGTGGCAAATGTGGTTATGGATGAGGGTAAAAACCAGAGTGGGTAAGATTGCTCAGGTCAATGGAGAGGAGGTTACAATTAAGCCAAGCTTGGGTTTATGTGAGTTAGAGTGGAAAAGGTTCAAAAGTAGGAGGTTATAGTTTATAAAAGAATTTTAAAGTTATACATCTTGGATTCAGTACAATTCCAAATTACCCTGAGGTCGAATGTATAATATAAATCTGGGGGAAAGAGTGAATATGTGAAACAAAAGTTTCCAAAAATATCTTGACAAGCTAGAACGTTGACTAAATTGAAGGGAGGTCAAATTTTAATATAAACTCCTACACTTGGGTCAAATGCAGAAATACAGAGGGAAGCGTGGTTAGATAAGTTTGAAAAAGATCTGGCTAGGGAAGAGGGCTGGGGAACTATAAATTCTGTAAGAGTTGAGTACAATATGCCAACCCAAAAATCTAATGCAATCTTGGACTGAATTGAGTGGCATAGTGTACAGAGGAAGGGAGCTTACAGTCCCATCATTTCTGATCATATTTATAGAATTCCATTTCCCTTTGGGCACCGCATTTTCAGAAAGGACGTTGATAAATTGGGACATATTCAGAAAAGTATGTTAGAATACTAAGTGGACTAGAAAGTAGGCAATATGAGGAATTAGTTGAGTTGCCCTGGGAACGTTTAGACTGAAGGAGAGAAGATTTTGAGAGTGCACATTAGCTATCTTCAAGGTCTTGAAAAGGTGTTGTATAGAAGAGGGATCAGACCCCTTCTTGGCCCTAGAGAGCAGAATTAGGAGCTATAGGTGAAAGTTGTGGAGAGACATTTTTCAGCTAGACATAAGGAATCCCATGGCAACAATCAAGAGTTGGCCAAGTGAAATAGACAATCTTGGGAAGTATTAATTTCCCTACCACTGGAAATCTTTAGGTGAAAACTGGCTGACCAGATGCTAAAAGATGTTGTAGAGGGGAACCCTATGCAAGCATGGGCTTAACCAGATGATGTTTGAGTTTTCTCCTTACCCTGAGATTTTGTAAATATAAGTTGTCATGGGTTTGTATTTTCAGATACAGAGTTTGGTCTCAATGCCTCTCTAATGATCAATGTGTTACATGTGGAGAGTGTATCAGAGTTGTAAGGGATCTCAGAATTCATCTAATCTAGCCTTTCATTAAGCACTAATCCCTTCTACATCATCCCCCTAAAGTGCACATCAAACATCAGCTTGAGGTCTTGTGTTGATGAAGTCATCATAAGCATTCTTCTTAGAAAGTTATAGATAAAAAGAATCAGTTCCTAAACTAGAAGACACAGAGACAAACAAATATTCATTATAGCTCCCCAAAGTAAATTGAGCTAAAGTCAATTCAACCAACAAAATGCCAGCCAAATCAAAACATTGTGCCAGGCACTGGGGTTACAAAAAACAAAACCAAACAAGTTCTTGACTCAAAGAGTTTATATTCTATGTGAAGATGGAAAGAATGGAATAGCACTACGACCATATGGTCCAGCTAGATGAAATATTTAAGCCCTTTCTTAAAGCACCTCTTTAATTAGTCCCTGCCCAAATATTTGAAGAAAAGTGAGAAGGACCAGCTAAACTCTCCTAAGACTAGGAATGGAGGAGATGGGAGAGTAAAAGAGATTTTGTCTTGATAGTAAAGGTGAGTTTCTGGCTCCTGAAAGGTCATTTCTATCTCCAGAGAGATTTTCTCAGAACCACTAAAGCCAGCCCATTGACCTCAGCAACATCTCAAGTGACCTACTGAATTCTTATAAGAGGTTTAATAATGCATGACTAATAGCCCTGAATGGCAGCCAGCAGAACATCCTGTTTCATTTTCTTTATAGGAAATCTGCTATGTCCTACTAAGTCCATATTGACTTCCTTGGGTTATTGATCACATTTCTGAGATCTCTGCAACAAGCTTCCCCTTCCCCATGGTCTCCCTTTAATCTCTTTCCCCCTTACTCCATTTTTCAGATTAATATTTATTATGAAGATCTTGTTATGTCATTTATCTATTTAAACCCTCCCATGGCTGTCTAGTAAAATCTGAACTCCTTAGTATAGAAATTAAATTGAATTTATTAAGCATTAACTTTGTGCAAGGTGCTCTGTGTGTGTGTGTATTTGTGTGTGTGTTAGGTATCAGGAATCTAAAAATAAAAACAAAATCTCTGACCTTATGTTTTATTAGGTGGATTCAATGAGGAAATATAGTACAACGTAAGCCTGTGTGTAACCACAAGAATATGTCCACATAGATTTCTAAAGGTATAAATATGAACTCACAGATAGACATTCTGGTATCTGGCCCTCTTATTTCAAAGTGGCATCTGATTTCTGTCTTGAAGGGAGCAAAAGAAGGGCCATAGACAAACTCTTGTTCCTTCCCTCACATGTCTCCAAGAGGAGTATCAGGCTAGATTTATATCTATTTGCATTCGCAAACATTGTAGGTCGAGGAGTATAATATTTTTTTCAGGAGGAGATCCAAAACCAAAGAGGTTTCTCTGGTCCTCTTAAGGGGAAAGGATAGCCCTGAGCTTTCAATCGCCAATTTATCCCCTTGAGTACTTGAGCCCCTTTCACGACTGCTCATCCACCTCTGGTGTCCACTGGAATCCCCAGTTCTCACCTGTGGCTCCAACAAGCTGTAGCATGCCCTGTCATCATGCTTTGGTAGAACTTTCTTGGCAGATGGGCTAAACCATATTGAGGGTAATCAATAGGCCTCAAAACCATTGGTTATGGGGATGTCTGCTCCCAGCATATGAAGACATCCCCCCATAGAATGGGTGTACGAGAACAATTCGTTCCAATGGCCATGAAGGCAGCTAAAGCTGTGGAACACTTAGAGCTTGGGCAGATATTGAAGATGCCAAGGTCATCCTCTGCATCCTGAGCCATTGCCAGTCATCTTATTTTTGTCTTGCTACTGAACTTCAATGAATCTGCTCTCTTAGCACGAAAGCACAGTGGTTAGACCTTGTGCAGCTCTGCCTTACTTAAATCCACTTCACACCCAAGATATCACCCCATGATATCATTGGTCATCTTCAAAAAGGAAGAGTTAACATCAGCTTCAACAATACAAAAGACCATTACAAATAGTGAAACACAGCTAAACTAATATCCAGGCCAAAAAACAAACAAACAAAAATTGGATAAGTTCTAAGAAGGAGAATATCTGTAAGAGTAAACAAACTCTTTACTGGGAGTGAGATGAAATCTCATTTCACAACCAAGAGAGAGGATCTAACATCATCCAAGGGAAAATCCTCTGAAGTCTCTGGGGAGGCAAGCAAGAAAGTATGGACATATTAAGAATCTGGCTTCTTCTACATGCCTGAAGCTCATAGAGTCTTTTCTTCTCCAGGTATCTCTCCCAAATTGTTCCTGGGACCCTAAGTGTCTCTCCACAAGAAACTCTGATGCCTACTTCACCCTTCCACAAGTACAGAATTGTCACATCAGCTTTGTCTCCAACGGTAAAGAGTCACTTCTCCCTGCAACTGCAGCAGCACACAAAATGCCTTTGCTTATAATAGGGTAGGGAGTGAATGGGAGACAAAAAAAGAAGGGGAAGGGGGATATAACATGGAGTTCTAGAAATATAAGAAGAGAAAAAGGACTAACTGCTAGGAGCACATAAGGATGGCATCATGGGTATTTAGCATTACGGGATCATAGATTTGAGAATGGAAGGGACCACAAAATTCATCAAATCAAACACCTTCATTTTACTGATAAGGATACTGAAGTCTAGAGATGTTAATTGAGTTGCTCAGGGTTACACATTTAGTTGCTATCTGAAGCTGGAGTTTCTAACTCTGAATCCAGTATGCTATTTACTTCTTGTTCAGTTATAGTTTAGCTCTTTGTGACTCCATTTGGGGTTTTCTTAGCAAAAATGTTAAAGTAGTTTACCATTTCCTTCTCTAACTCCTTTTATAGGTGAGGAAACTGAGGTAAACAGGTTAAGTGACTTGCCCAGGATCATATAGCTAGTAAGTGTTTGAGGCTGGACTCGAACTTAGGTCTTCCTGACTTCATCCTGGGTGTTCTATCCACTTTACCACCTAGTTGCTGCACCATATTTACTACCTATACTTTGTCAGGAGCCTTCAAAGAAGATAAGGCAGGCCACAGTGTGGTTTTCTGGCCTTATCTCATACCTTTCTCCTTCCTTGGGCTATGATCCAAGTAATCTGGACTTCTTACTGTCTCTAGTATGCCTCCAGCATTTTCCCACCTACATGGATGGAATGTCTTACTCTTCTCACTTGCATCTCTGGCTATTGAATTCCTACCCATCCTGCAATGCCCAGCTCAAATGTACTGTCTTCTGTGAAGCCTTCCGTAATCCTCTCAGTCAGGATGGCCTTTCCTTTCTCTAGCTTCTTGTAAGCTCCATTAGACTTTGAAAGCAGGTTCCGTTTTTGCCTTTCTTGATATCTCCGGCGTTGAGCCCTAACACATGATAGTTTTGTTGACTTGACTTTAAACTTTATATATCACTGTATATTTTTCTTGTGCTCTTATTGTTCTGTATGATAGTTTATATTTGGTGGGGGTAGTTATTGTGTAGTTATTGCTTAATAATTCTATTTTTGTGTCTACAAACTTTTTGAGGACAAGTACCTTTGTATCATTATCCCCACCCCTCCAGAACCTATTACAATGCTTTGTACTCTATAAGCAATGAACAAACGGAAATAAAGGGAATGATTCTGGGCAAAGAAATGCCAACATTTTCCTCTAGTTATTTTAAGCAACCTGAACTTTCAGGAAATTCTCATTTATTTCCATATCTCTAATCCATTCAGTTGTAATGTAAGCCCATTTCCTCTTGTTCTGTTCTCAGTGGAAATGAAGAACAGCTGGTTGCCATCTTCCTTGCGACAACCTTTACACATCTTGGACAAGTTTCAAAAAATAAGTGGGTCAATGATTTCAGGGTTGGGTTTTTTTGGAGGGGTGCTAGTGTCTGGATATTCTCAAAGAAATCAAAAACTCTTGATCAAACACCCAGAATCTTACTCAATCACATATCATCTGGTTGTAGGATTTTAAAGGCCCACATGTTTGACCCAGAAACAAACTCTAATCACTTTTTTGGATTTTTTTTTCTCCCTCAAACCACTGGATCATAATCAGCAAACTCTAGTCCTCGTTGCCAAGCTGAAGATTGCTGCATTTCTGAGAGTGATCATCCGCATCAAAAAGCAGCAGATAATCCTGACAGCATTTGGCCTGGGAGTCCCACGTCCGTTATTAATTTCAGATGACAGTCAGACCTCTTTAGGTGCCTATTAATGGCACACGAAGAGAATATACAAACAGATACACGGAATCATTGTAAGTGACTTGCAACATGACTACAAGGTGAGTTTGTAGCAGAGTTAGCTTACAGTTTCCTGTCTCACAATGCTAAGCCAAAATTGCTCAACAACTTTAAAAAAATACTAATAAAAGTCTCACATGGGAATTAATTAATTGCATAGAAAATGGAATGTAGTTTCTCCCAGCGGGTCTTATATTGCTCTCAATCTTACCATTTTTTAGGGCTGATAATTTAGTTAATAAGGCTATCCGTTCATTGGCAAGTAGCTGTCAGACCTGAAGTATGCCCGTCAGTGCAGAGCCATTTAATACCTTATGACTTTAGCCATGAAGAACCTGACGTTCATTATAGGCACCAACAGTATTTTTGTTTTCAGTTTTGTGCAGTAGAATCCATGAATGACTACACTGTAAATAACACTAGCAAATACACAGGGCAGGCAAATCACTAGAGTTGAGACAAGAGGGGTCATGAAGACGTAGGATGTCCAAATACATGTGATACTCAGACCAATCCCAAAATGAGATAAAACAACCACAGATGAAACCCTCTCCCTCCACAAAAGATCCTTCTATCCCCTGTCAGTTAATGCTCTTTCTCTTCTCAAATAGTGACAGAATTCTTTTTCTGATGCTTTCTTTTGCGGTTTTTTCCCTACATAATGTGATGATGATGATGATAAATAGAAAATATGTATATATGCTATATATATATATATATATATATACATATATATATATATATATATGTGTGTGGAGAGAGACAGAGAGAGAAGGAGGGAGGGAGACAGAGAGAGAGAGAGGGAGACACACACACACACACACACACACAGCACCAGGCCTGGAGTCAGGAAGACTCCTCTTTGTGAGTTCTTATCTAGCCTTAGACACTTACTTACTGGGTGACCCTGGGCAAGTCACTTAACCTGGTTTGTCTCAGTTCCTTATTTGTAAAAAAAAAATGAGCTGGAGAAGGAAATGGCAAGCCAAAATTATGAAGAGTCAGACATGACCGAAAAATGACTAAACCGTTAGCACTCTAAGATTGGCTAGGTACTTCACCTGTGTTATCTTACTTGATCCTGACATAGGTGAGAAACAATGCTGAAAGGCAGCTGCTAGTATTACCCTGATTTTACAAATAAGGAAAATGAGACTGAGAGGTTAAATGACTTATCCAGGGTCACACAGCTAGGAAGGGTATGAATCAGGATGTGAGTATAGGTCTTCCTGAATTCAAGTCAGGTACTCTATCCACTACACCAAGTGTGAGCTGAAAGTAGATTCAAATGTAATTGTAACAAAATAAATGAAAATACAATGAACATAGGTAATATTATATTTTAACTAAGTCAATGTGCTGCTTCTAGGTATCTCTATGTATAGTTTTGTGGTCCCCATTTCCATTTGAATTTGACACCACTGCACTCTGTCACCAAGTAGCTTCTAAATGTACACAGATGTTTTCCTGCCGTTACCCTCTAAGTTCCTCAAGGTTAAGGGTGAATTTCTTTTTCCTTCTATCCTCAATCCCACTCCTGATGGTAACTTTTCACAGTCACCACCCAAGAAGAAACTTCTTCTAAACATCAAGACCTTGGGAATGACTAAACATTTTTTTAATGATTATATTTGCATAGAAACCCTAAATCCACAATGTCTGGGTGGATCAAGGCTTCCTTAACCTCATGGAATAAACAAACTACATTGGGAAGTCATTTTCACTTTTTAAACTATAGTTGTGATCCTTTCATCTGGCTCCTCTCTCTTACCCAACATCCCCATCTCAACACAGTCACTTCTACATGAAGTGGGGCTAAAGGAATATTTAGGTCCCCACTAGCCTCAGTTGTAAAATGAAGAGATTTCACTAATAATTACTTCTAAGGTTGTTACCAGCTCTACAATCCACCCCTAAAGAGTTCTAAGAGATGTGAAAAGCCCACTAATGACTGTGCCTTTCTTATTCCCACAGGTTGCCTTTGTGATACTTTCTCCTTCTTCTTAAAAAACAAAGAAAAAAATAGGCTGATCTTTTTTTGAGTTGCAAGGGCAAACACTAGGGTTGTAGAGAGGACAGCAGGAGCTTCAAGGTGTTAAGGATGCATCCTGCTGAGGGCTCAGAAATCCAAAGGGAGAGCACTAGGGGTCCTAAGCCATCAAGGAGGAAATGTAGAGACTTCCAAGGGATTATAGGAAAAAAGAAGGAGAAAACCAGATTTTAGAAATTGATAATATAGCATCACCAACTGTGAAAATAAGATTTTGCCATTAGTTTAAGTAATGAAAAAAGCCAAAAGTAAAAGGGTTGTTAACCTGCTTATAGTCATTGTATTGATAAAGGGTTTGTGAAACATTTGACTGTTCACAATTAAGATCAGGATCATTTTCTGGTTTGTTTATTTTTTTTTAATACAATGAGGGTGTAAGTTCCAGTGAGTATTAAGTGTAAAGTGCTGAAAATAGACTCAATAGAAGGTGAGAAGAGAGATCATCATTCCTGACCACTTGTGTAAAGGTAAAAAGGCAAAAAATGGAATGCTATGTGAGAGAGATGGCTAGAAGACTAGTTTGACTTTTAAAGACAGCTCATGAATGAGAGAAATAAGAAACAAAGAACAGAAAATGCATGAAGGGGTGTGATATGAAATAAGCAGATATCTCTGTCTACTTTTGCCCTCTGGAATAATATAGAATAAGTCTAAATGTTCTTCCACATGACAGTCTTTGAAATATTTAAGGAAAGCTATCATCTCTCCCCTAGGTTTTCTCTTGTTCAGAATAAAACAGTCCCAATTCCTTCAGCCATTTTTCATATAACTTCCAGATGCTTAATCATCCTGGAGAAACTGACCAACATGGACCAAATGTCCCTGCTAAAATATCTAGCCAATAGAACTGAGTCAATACTATAGATATGATCTATCTAGTGCATAGGACAGTAGGTCAAATATCTATACTTTTCTCCCTACAACTTCTAGCAACACAGCTCAGGATTTCAGTAACAGTTTTGATGGCTGTGTCACAATGGTCACTCATATTGAGCTTGTAGTAAATGAAAATCATCAAGTTGTTTTCCCGTGAGTTGAAGCATGTAAGTCAAATCTTTTTCTATCTTGTGCTTTTAAAAAATGCAAGTCATATTTATCTTTGTGAAATTTGATTATTGATGTAGTTGGAGATTACAAAATAGCCCACCTTCATAATATCTTGCTTTTAAAAAGCAATAAAAATCCCCAAAAAGAACTATCAAGAACTGAAAAAAATAAAATTACTCAAGGAAATGAACAAAACAAACAAGATTCTTGAAACAATGATAATATACTAAGAATTAAAAAACAATGATCCAAAAATACCACCCCCCCCAAAAGATGGAAATGATGCCAGTAGTATCATCAAAGCAAAACTATAATTTTCCCAAGCTACAACAAAATGAACATTTACAAAATGATGAAATTATAAAAGCTATCAAATTAGCAAAAGCATGCCATCACTTATTCCCCAGCTTCATATGACTCTCCAGATTTTTCTACCTTCTCACAGTGGAGATATTTCTGCACCCAGGGTTCTACATGATGTTTCTACATGGAGAGAAGGACGTCCAGAGAAAGTGTTGTGAATGAAATCTTGTCACACATGTTTCTTGAACATACTTCACTTGAATTACGGTGCTCTACGTTTAAGCTTATAGTTGGCATGAAGGCTGTATTTGTGGGAAGTTTTTGGAAAGTTCTCTTAGTAGAATGTTTTATATTACCTGCATCTACCATGTTATCCGAGAGAAGTAGTTATTGTCCTCTGGGGACCCAATCTGATAATTCAAACAGAAGTTGGGGAATGCTTCTTCTCCTTGTCCTCCTCCTCCTTTTCCTTCTTTTTCTTCTTCACATTCTTCTTCTCCTCTTTTTCCTCCTCCTCTACTTCCTTTTCTTTCTTTTTTTATTTTTCTTCAAAAAACTGGGACTCTCATTCCCCATCTGATAAATGGTCAAAGGATATGAACAGGCAGTTTTCAGATAAAGAAATCAAAGCTATCTATAGTCATATCAAAAAAAATGTTCTAAATCACCATTGATTAGAGAAATGCACATTAAAACCACTCTGAGATACCACTTCAGACCTATCAGATTGTCTAATATGACAGAAGAGGCAAATGATAAATGTTGGAGAGGATGTGGGAAAATTGGGACACTCACTAATGAACTTTTGGTGGAGTTGTGAACTAATCCAACCATTCTGGAGAACAATTTGTACCAGTGGCCAAAGCAACCATGCATATCCTTTGATCCAGCAGTACCATTACTAGGTTTATATTACAAAGAGATCATAAAAAGGGGGAAAGGATATGCATGTGCAAAAACATTTATAGCAACCTTTCTCATGTTGGCAAAATATTGGAAACTGAGGTGACACACATCAATTGGGGAATGACCGAACAAGCTGTGGTAGATGAATGTAATGAAATATTATTGTGCAATAAGAAATAATGAGCAAGTAGATTTTGGAAAAACCTGAAAAGACCTACATGAACTGATGCTGAGTGGAGTGAACTGAAACAATATTGTACACAGTAACAGCAAGACTTACAATGACCAACTTGGATCGACTTAACTCTTCTCAGCAATTCAAGGAGCCAAGGAAAGGACAAAGGTCTCACAAAGGAAAATGCTATCGATATCCAGATAAAGAACTGATGGACTCTGAATACTGATCAAAACAATTTTTCCATTTAATTATTTTTTTGTCTTTTTTTTCTGTTGATCTGTGACTTTAGTCAAGTAACTTAACCTTATTAGGAATCAGTTTCCTCAATTATTAAAAAAATTGTTAAATAAAGGTATTGACCTTCTCAATTGAAACTCAGTTTAAAAGGTCAATGAAAATTAGAAACAAAGCAACATATGGACAAAAACATAATTGTTTTACCATTTGAGAGAATCTTAGAAGAATCACAGAGCTAGATCTGAAAAGAACCTCAGAGGTCTTCTAATTCAACCCCTTCATTTTACAAATGAAAAAAATGATGCCCAATGTGGTTAAGTTACTCAACCAAAGTCACATAGGTTGTAAGCATCAGAAGTTAGATTTGAACCAAGACCCTCTGATTCCAGTCAACACATAGAACACATTCCTGAGGGAGCGGAAAACAATTATAAAATAACCAGAAAGGCTTGCAAAATTTTTGAACAACAAAAATAAAGCATATGGAGGGTATAGCAAAGGAACAAATCCAGAATTATTGGACTTCCTCAGACTTGTAAAAAAAATTTTTTTTAAAGAATATGACCATTATGCTTCAGGAAACTATGCAAGAAAATTTCTCAGAAATATGGAAAATAAGAGGCAGATTTAAATATATAGAATTCACAGCATGCAACAAAATTGAATGGACCCAGATACAGACTCTTTGCTGTTCTTCCCATAAGACTCTCCATCTCCAGGATTTCCACTGCTCCCCATGCTTAGAATGCTCTTCCTCCTCACCTTTACCTCCTGGATACCCTGCCTTCCTTCAGGTCTCAGCTAAAATCCTACCTTCTGCAGAAAGACTTTTTTGGACCTCCTTAATAGTAATATCTTTCCTCTGAAATTATCTTCAATTTATCCTGTATATTTCTTTTTGCATATAGCTATTTGCCTATTGCCTCTCTCTTCTCCCCTTAGAAGGTCATCTCCTTGAGACCTGGGACTATTTTTGCCTTTGTTTTTTTGTCCCAATATCCTCAGTATTTAGCACAGTATTTGAAGTGGGTTGGTTAATTGGTTGGTTGTCCTTCCTTCTCAAAGGTGACCAAAATGACATTACTTTGCTAGAGTCAAGTTTCAATGTGTCCGGCTGTGACTGATCAGACCAACAAGAGCTTGATCAGACCAACAAGACCTCTGACACAGGTAGGGCACAAATAGTCTGTATGAACATTTGAAGTGAATATTCCAAATTTCCACATCCTGCATTTCCTTTGACCTGTCTCAATTTTGCTTTATTCATAGAGCATAGCACCTTCTCTGAGATGCTCATGCCATGCTGAGTGGTCCCGTGCCAGTGTCTCCCATGTCAGACAATCAATTCCAAAGTTCTTGAGAGTGTCCCTATATCACTTCTTTTGACATGTGAATTCTTGCCCTGTGTGAATTCTCTATAACATAATCTTTTTGGTAAGTGTATGTTTTGCATTCAAGCAATATGCCAACCCATCGAAGTTGACTCTCTGAAGCAAAGTTTGAATGTTTGGCAGTTTAGTTTCAGTAAGGACCTCAGTGTCTGATACCTTATGCTGCCAGGTGATCTTCAGAATGTTCCCAAGACAATTAAGAGTTTTGGTGTATAGCACTGCATTTGCTCATCTGGACCAGAACACTAGCAAAAACCAAGACCAGTTTTATGAAAATGATAGGGAAATTCAGGGGGTGCTAAATGAAAAATGAGAACTCCACATGGTTTACCAGCAGGATAGTTCATCCATCTCCAGGAAGGCAACATTTCATTCCATCAAAAGTAAAGTAAAAGAAAAATTTAGAGATATTCAGGATTCTTGGCTCAGCAAGAAGGCAGATGAAATTCAATTTTGAAACATAGTAGGTATTTCTGAAATTCCTGTTGACTTGACTACCACAGGGAAATGATCATACAAGCTGCCAAGATGGGAATTAGTATCAAAAAAGTTTTCACATTACTTTTTTCTACAAAAATAAATGAGAAATTATAAAAGCTGAAGCATAATGCAAAATCTAAGAGGCAATTAAGAGATGTCAGTAAAAAAGAATACTAGACTTGGAATCAGAAAAAACTGAGTTCAAATCCTACTTCAACCACCTGTTGGCTGTATGACCCTAGGCAAGTCACTTAACCTCTCTCAGCCTCAGTTTCCTCATCTATAAAATGGAAATTATAGTATCACTTACCTTCCAGGGTTGCTGTAACAATCAGATGGGAAGATATATGCATCACTTTGTAAATCTTAAAGTGCAATGCTTTAAAAATGCCAGCTGTTGCTCTTTTGTCATTGTTGTTGAGCAATGTTAATGAGCTTCCGTGCAATATTAAGCATATTTTTGAGAAAATTATAACGATTTAAAAGACGAAATAATTTGAGAAAAGTATGAGGAAAAGTTCTTATGTTAATGCAACCATTGACTTGCAAAAACAATAAGAATACATCATCTTTGAGATAGTTTTGTTGTCATCAAGTTCAGCACCCTAGTTAGAATTGCATTGGCATAGTAGTACTTAGTGTGGTAGGAAGGAAAGACTTCTTTGGAGTCACAAGACACTGGGTTCTTATCTTACCTCTAATTCTTACAAGCCCTATGACCATGGGAAACTCACTTACTCTCTCTGACCCTCAGTTTTCTTTTCTGTAAAACTGGTGAAAGAGTAACAAATGTGCCCACCTCACAAGGTTCTATATGGCTTAAATAAACATTATATGCAAAGTACTTTACCAGGTTTAAGGAGGATGTCAATGGTTATGACAACAGCAGTAGTAAGACTGACTTGGTGGATAATCGAATTGATAGACAGGCTTGAGGGGAAAAAGAGGAGAAAGCAAGAAAGAAGCAAGATGTTTAGAAGTACTACACAGAAAAATGAGGACACAAAAAGATGGTATAAAATGAACCTAAAGAGTTGAGAGAGACAAACCCAGAGCAAAACTCTTATCTCAAACAGGGGACCCATGGATAGAGTTGTCCCAAAACTTTAGAGTTACTATAAAATTTACTGAAGGTTTGAATTCCCAAATAAGCAGAAAAGGAGTTACTGAATTAAAAAACACAACGTAACAATATGTTGTCTACAAGAAATACAATTGATTCCAAAAGCTGATGATAAATTTTAGATGATGTGATGGTCAAAAATGGAAAATCTAGTCACAATTATATCGATGATAACTTTATTAGAAAGCACAAAAGGAATTATATCAAGTTCTAAGGGCCCATTGATAATGAGAGGTTATCAGTACTAAATCTATATGTACCTAATGATACCATATCAAGTCTTACCAAGACATTTATGGCCTATGTTTTCCTGAATGTCATCTCACTCTCTGACCCACAGCCTCTTCATTTACAAAATAAGGGAGATGGACTGAATGACCTCTAAGATCTCTTCTAGGTCTAAAGGTCTGATCTTATTAAACTGTGGTTCCCCAAGTTCACTTCGCTTGCTATTAGAAGAACAGGGTTACGTTGAGTAGAGAATGGCTAAATATTGGGGTCCATGAATTTTGGAACATTGGAATTACTAGAATATTACTGGGCCATAAATAATTATTGATAAGGACTCATGAAAAATAAAGTAAGCAGAACCAGGAAACAGCACTACAGCAATGTAAACAGAGCAACCATAGTGATGAAACACTCTGAATACTTTGTAATTGTAATGTTCTTGGTCAAAGAAGAGCCAAGAAATATTTTTTTGCCATGTAAGCAGTTATCACATGGAACAGTACATACACTGTCAGATTGGGTGGATGTGTTGGTTAGTTTTGCACAGTTGTGTTCTTTTTCTACCTTATTCTTTGTTATAAGAGATGATTTCCAGTGGAGGGAGATGTGGGAGGACTTTCTTCCAAAAGGAAGGTGACATAAAAATAAAAGATGTTAATAAAAATCTTTAAAATGAATGGGGGTGGTGAACTGTTAGGCTGATGGGAGAGGACTAAGTCAGGGTAGCTCCATTTATGTTTGTCATTAAAAACTAGAATTTAAAACTTACTGTTCTAACTTGTAAAGGTTTTTACAGGTTTTCCACTCAGCCCCTGGCATACTCTAGGAAAGGAGTCAACTTCTGTTACACATTCATTACACATGATTTTAGTAAAATACAATTGCCTTGTTTTCCTTCGATAATTCAACTTTTTTATCTTCAACATCATTGTTTCTCTCTATTTCTCTTTTCTCTTCTCATTCTACGTTCCAGTCAGACTGGGCTGCTACATGTTCCCTGATCTTGCTCTGCCCTCTGTGCATTTTTGAAAGCTTGGAGCACTCTCCTATCTTGTCTCTATCTTTTGGCTTCCTCTCACGTATACTTATATACAAAATGTCCCTCCCCTCACCCCAATAGAATGTAAATTCTTGGGGTATGGGACTGCTTCATTGTTGTCTGCATCTTCATCACCTAGCACAAAATAGTCACCCAATAAATACTTGCTAGTAGATTGATAACTCAATTTAATAGCATGGGTGACATGTTCTATGAAGACCTATCTGCATGCCCCAGCTACGTGTTCTATCCTCACATTTACCTAGAACATTTTGCTTGACTCATCTTTGCTCCTGCATCATTTTACCTTGTACCATATTTAGGTATTGTAGTAGCCAGGCCTAGAGTAAGGAAGACTAAGTTCAAATCTAGTCCTTTCTGTGTGACCTTGGGAAAGTCACTTAACCCTATTTGCTTCAGTTTCCTTATCTGCAAAGTGAACTTGAGAAGAAAATGGCAAACTGCTCCAGTATCTTTGCCAAGAGAACCCACAAATGGAGTCAGCAAAGAGTTGGAAATGACCAAACAGCAACAAGAACAGCATATTATTTACATACAAGTTGCATCTTGCTGATAAACAGTTAGCTCCCATGAGGGTAGGGAGTAAATAATTTTCAAACTTTGGATTCACAGCACTTGGCACAATGGCTCCTTCACACATAACAGACAGTGGGTAATTTTTTGTTGAATTGAAATCAAACTGAGAGAAAAAGACTAATGATTAGAATTCTCTCCTAAAATATCCTAAATTGCTAAATATCTTTCATTGGTATAAATTGTTCTTGTTTGATTTTTGTTGTCAATAGTGTCTTCACACTACCAGGCCTTCAGGAAGACAATGTTGGCAGTTGCTGAAACCTGGCATTCAACTTTCCAAGCTTTGGGTTTCATTTTCTTCCAGCAAGGTCTCTTCCACTCACCCTTAACAAGAGAAGTCACTTGCCAGATCACTTTACTTACATACTTCAAGCTACTGCCAACTCAGTGTTGTGAGTAAAGATGACAGGGTGTTTTGTCCCCAGCCAATACTACCGAGCCAAGCTCCATGCTCAATTTTTATTTCCCCTAGGGATGAACATTTGCATTAGACAGAATAATATGAGAAAAGAGTTGGGTTCTGGTTATTTACCTGGAAAATTTGATAGAATAGGACCCTAAGTTATAAAGTACCAGGGACATCCATGCCTCCTGCATGTACATCAGGATGCCTTGATTGAAGACCTACAATGTATCCAGCATCTACTTTAGGTAAAATACTTGAAACAGATGTCGAGAAGTCCTGACTCATAAGAATGGCAAAGTAGGGGAGTTATTCCTGGTGTGTTGATCCTGTCCCTTGGACTGCTAACTGCATTTCCAGGTATTCCTCCTAGAAATTTTTTTTTTAAAGCATTTATGTTTGGTTTATTCTTTTATTAGCTCCCATTTCAATATATCACCTGAAGATTTGGGAAAGCTAGATTTTCCTCATTGTTATACCTGTTCTCACAACAACAGGAAATATGATGCAGTATAAGAGTCACTAACTTGGCTGCAGGGAGATGGAGAAATTTTTTGCTGCTCTGCTGTAAACCATAGACACTGGAGAATGAATGGGGAACATGCTTTCTCGAGGCCACATGAGGTCCTCTAGGTTCTCAGGTGTGGTCCTTTGGCTGAATTACAAACTTCACTGAACAAATCCCCTTAATGAAAGGATTTATTTTGTAAAATTTGGACTCAATCAAAAGGCCAAGGACCTAGAAAGTTACATGTGGCCTCTAGACTGCAGGTTCCCCACTGAGTTAGACTCACTACTCTGGTTAAATCAACAACATTTACCAAGCACCTACTGTGTCAAGCACTAGGCTAGGAGGATAAAAAAGAAATAGTCTCCACCCTCAAGAGGCTTATACTCTACTAGAGAGGATGCAACATATACAGATGTAGCTTCAACTTCACATACGTTAAGCTTACTTAACCTACCTGGGCCTCTTTAATTCATCTGCAAAATGATCTCCAAGGTTTCTTCCAATTCCAACATTGTGTGAAAATGAACAGTCAACCCAGAAGCTGCCTTTTACCAGGCAGGGTGTCCTACTCCCTCCTTTAATATGCACAGCCCTTCTTCTTCCCCACATGCCATGTACAGAGACGATGACTGCCTATCACATTTTCTCAAGCACATCCATCCCTTCTGGCCCATTCAAAGTCATGACAGCTACCATCTAATTATCAATCAAGATCTGCTTTTGTCAGATAAGAAAAAAAAGCAATAATACAGCTGCTTACTTGAGTATTATGCAGTCCCGTCACCTTCTCCCTTGCTGAAATACACATACATAAGTTTTTAAAGGAGGATTTGACAGTTTACAAAGGGTCTAAAGGTGTAAAAAGAATAATGACAGTGGTATTGCTGATTCCCACTGAGAGAGAATCCCCCACTCCCCAAAATGGAAAAAATAGAACGGCTGCCCTGTGCTTTTCTGTCCTTTCAATGGTTGAGGGAACTGATACTGTGTTCAGGGAGGTGTGCCACAAGGCATGAACAATGGAGAATGCATCAAACACTCTGTTCAATCCTATGCAACAAGCACTACACTAGGGAATACAAAGACATACCGAATAGTGCCTGCCCTCAAGAACCTACATTCTTCTGAGGATATGCATCTTCACATGTCAGCGTCATACAAGATAGAGATTGGTAACCATAAGGAAAGCTCAGAAAAGGTGCTCTAGAAATAGCTGAGGATGGAGAAAGTGAACCTGGGGAGATCAGAGCAGACAGCTCAGAGGAGACATAGGATGTGCAAATTTAGAATATCTACCACAAATGTTCATAAGGATTACCTGTGCAAAATCTGTGGTGGAGCATTCTGAGCTCGTATTGATCTGATCAGCCACAGTCAGACGCATTGAAATTTGACTTTATTATAGTGATGTCAAGAAAGAAGGACAACAACCAGAACTTGAGCAAATATTAAAAAAAATAAAGATTCCAGAAGGCAGAGGTGATAAGGGAGGGGATGGGAGTGAGGAGCAATTGAAAGGGAAGATGGGTGGTGTAAATGCACAAAGACAGGAGATGACAAGTCAGATTTGGAGATTAGCTAGTAATTCAGTATGGCTGGAATATAGAGTACATTATGAAGAATAAACATAAGGTAGGTTGGAGTTAGATTTCAGAGGTCATGATTGGTAGTGTCTCTTATGAGTAAGGACCTTGGTGACTAGCAGTAATCTGATGTACTGTAGAGATCATTCTCTTAAAGCTGTCCTTTTTGGGGTTAGTTTTCCTAAATGATGCTAATTTAGTGACCTTCTACAGATAAAATGTAGAAAGAGACTTAGTTGCTATTTAGAACCTTATGAGGCTTTGAACATTGAAATTGATATTTTAGAAATGTTGAGGGTGGCAAAAGGTTTCCAGGCTTTAAGAAAATATGGTAATTAAGAAACTAAGGATGGTTAAATTGTATAGGTGAGGCTGAACTACTTTGTCCTAATCCATTCTCAGCTAATGTGGTGGCCACAATTAGCACACAATATAAATGAGATCTGTCTTGGAAAACCCCAGATTAATAGTATTAGTTGACCTAATCTGTAGGGTACATTCTCTTTCCATTTCTATTTTACCCTCTGATTCTAGAATATCAGGGCAGTTTTCCTTGATAATTTCTTGAAAGATGATGTCTAGGCTCTTCTTTTGATCATGGTTTTCAAGTAGGCCAATAGTTTTTAAATTGTCTCTCCTGGATCTATTTTCAAGGTCAGTTGTTTTTCCAATGAGATATTTCACATTGTCTTCTCTTTTTCCCTTCTTTTGATTTTGTTTTGTAATTTTTTTGTTTCTCATTAAGTCATTAGCTTACATATGCTATTTTCTTCAGTGAACTATTGAACCTCCTTTTCCATTTGGCCAGTTTAAAGCATTCTTCTTCTTATTGGCTTTTTGGACCTCTTTTACCAATTGAGTTAGCCTATTTTTAAAGGTGTTATTTTCTTCAGCATTTTTTGGGTCTTCTTTAGCAAGCTGTTGAATCGCTTTTCTTGCATCTCTCTCATTTTTCTTCCCAATTTTTCCTCCACCTATCTTACTTGATTTTCAAAATCCTTTTTGAGCTCTTCCATGGCCTGAAACCATTGCATTTTATTTTGGAGGTTATGGATTTAGAAGACCTGAGACTCAGATCAGCTGCTCGATTCCCCTAGGGTCTTTAGGTCAAGGGTTCCAAAAGTGAATACTGCTGACACAGTGTCTGCCACTGCCCTGGGGCTAGAACCAAATAGCACTCCTCTCTGACTAAGGTGAAAAAGCTTTCTTACTGACTTAGAAGCTGTCTTTGATGTTTATGGGTTGAAAAATCTGGAACTGCAGATGCTACCTGTAATTCTACACCCTAAAGCCTACTCCAGTCTTGCTGCATGGCCAAAGCTGGGCAGAGCTGTGCTCTGAGCCTGGTGTGATAGACTTTCCTGTCAGCCTTCCAGGCTGTCTTGGGCTGGAAGTTTCTTTCATTCTATTGTTTTGTGGTTCTGCTGCTCTAGTTTGTTTAGGGTCATTTTTTTACAGGTATTTTATGGGCTATGGTGGGAGAGCTAGAGTAGATTCATCTTTCTACTCTGCCATCTTAGCTTTGCTCCTATAGGGTAAATTCTCAAAGGGGAGTAAAATCTTAATCTAGATAAGTAGGAAAGAATATTGATTTAGTTTGTTTTGTACCAAGTGTCTCTAAGAAAGAAGAGAGGCTGGATTATGTGTGAGGGGATAGGAGATGGGGTGAGATGAAGGATATTGGAACAGGTGAAAGAAATCCTCTCCAAATGACATGATGGAATATACATTATTTGCATACTGTCTTTTAAAATAGATATTGACATATTTGATATACAACTGATATATTTTTGTTTTTACATTGCTTAGATTTTCTCCTGTATCTTTCTCTTCTTTCCTCCTAGAAAACCATCCCTTATGTAATCCATTTTTTAGTAAAAGAAAGAAAAAAGAGGAAGAAGCAAAAAGAATTCCAGAAAACTGATTAACACATTGGGAAAAAAATCTCAGTTTAATATACAATGTTCCATATCTGTAGACTCCATCTCTGCAAAGAAACTGAGGGATATGTCTTCTGTTTCTTCTTTGGGGACAACCTTGTTTTTTATATTTCTCAGCAATTAGTTTAAATTGTTTTGTGTTAGTTATTTTTTCTATTTACATTTATATAATTATGAATATAATTATTATGTATATTGTTTTCTTGGCATTCCCCCAATCAACCTACTTTGGGGGAAATCTACTTGGCTTCTAGAAAAATATTTGCAAAACTGCAGTTGGAGGGAACATTGGCTTGGGATTTAGGGGACCTGCGTTCAAATCTTGCCTCTGACACTATTTAAGTAACCTTGGGGAAATCATTTACCTTTCCTAGACCTCAGTTTCCTAATCTTTAAAATAAAAAGATTTGATTAGACAGTTACTGAGGGCTCTACCAGTTCTACATCTGCAATTGCAAGACAACACAAGAACTTACTGAAAAAAAAATCCCAATGTCAATTTTCTAAGGCAAAATGCCTTCCACACTCAGAGAAAGAAATATGGAAGTCATTCGCAGAATGTAGCAGATCATGTTTGTGTGTCTGTGGGTTTTAGTGTATTATGTTTTGATTTGTTATATGATTTCTTCCACTTATGTCAGTGCGACTGCATAGCATCACTATAGTGAAAATATGCTCAATAGGAAAGTATATGTCGAACCTATACAGAATTGTATGCTGTCATGGGGAGGGAGAGGGGTAGGGAGGGAAGGTGTGGGGGTATAAAATCTTAATTTTAAGGAAGTGAATGTAGAACATTTATAAATAAATAAAATAGAAATTAAAAAAAAGACTTTAATAAGGTATTCTATGTCAAGTAAAGTTGGTCATGACAAAATTATTTTGGATTTATAATCTGGTCAGACTATCCATAAGAAGGCCATTGAAGGCCACCAAAGAGCCTATGTACATCAGAATGCTCAGTAGTCAAATCTTTATTCTCTACTTACATCTTTGTATTCCATAAAAGACTGGCTTTGAACCCACTCTTTGACTTTTATTATGGGATACCATCTACTCTCAGTGGTGTCTCAGTTTCCTCATCTATAACAGGAGAGGGTTGAACTACATGGCCCTTAAGGTTCTTCCTAGCTTTAACATCTATGATCTTGTGACCATATCAGAGCTGTCACTATCAATATTTGTGCTTAGTGTAACATAGGCTGTCAGTGAAGTGAGGGGTACAAACCACAACCAAAGTAAATAGCACAAAATATATTCTCAAACCATCTGTTTAAGCATGAGTCCCATTGGGGTGACTGTGGTAGAAGTAAGGTCACCCAGACAGTCCTTTATTTTAACTATTTCTTATTGTTGACAGAAACCAAGTTCTGTTGTTTTTATGCTACAGAAGAATTACTGATGTTTTCAAGTCTTTCTAAATGCATTATCCTGTGGCAAAACCCTGGGGGCCTCATACTAGTTATTGCTCTGCATCTCATTAGCCAATGGGCAGAAAGCACTAGATTTTTCATAGTAAGTTTTTCATTTCTAGGTCCCTCTCCCCTCATTCCTAAAGGAAGGATTATCTTTACTCTATTTTTTGGACAGTTAGAAAGGACTGAAGCCTTTTAAAAAAGGACACAAATCTACTTTTAACATTGTTCCCGAAAACTGACTTCATTTCTTTAAAATGGATCTCATTACTTTAAAGGATATGATTCATACCAGGCCCAGGGTGATGATGAACAATTTCAGTCATTTGATCTTCCCTAAAACAACTGTGCCTTTGTGCCCTACAACAGATATATCCCTGAAAACTTGTGTGTATGTTAAATTTTAGTAAGTCAAATCAAATATTATTCCTTTGCCTTACAGTACAACCTCAGAGATGTCTTGGCTTGAGTTCTGAGAGATCTTTGGGTGGCAGGCTTAGCTGAAACATGCTAGCTTTAAATATCCCACTTCTGGCTTGCTTTCCTAGCCTCGCAAAGAAGTAGTGATTGGCCTATAAGCAAACAAAAGAGCACCTCATGGAGGTGGGATACCTAGGTCAAGGGGCAGCCCTGGCACATTTAATTTCTCTGGCTTACGTTTCCTTATCTGAAAAATCAGAGGGCTGTACTAGATGGCCCCTCAGGTCTCTTGCTACTCTGAAAATATAAGCTTCGAGGTACCAGGAGTGGCTATTTAAAGGGTTACTACTATATCCATTTGTAAGTCAGGGTCCTTTAGGTGACACAGAGAGAAACTGGGTGTCTCCGTGGATAGAGTGCTGAGCCTAGAGTCAGAAAGATCTGAGGTCAAATATGGCCTCAGACACTTGCTAGCTATGTGACCCTGGGCAGGTCATTTAACCCTGTTTGCCTCAGTTTCCTCATCTGTAAAATGAACTGAAAAAGAAAATGGCAATCCACTCTTGTTTGCCAAAAAAAAACCCAAAAAGGGTTATGAAGAGTTACATACAACTGAAATGACTCAACAACAAAAGTCCTTTGATTATGTGAATAACCACCCCTCTAAGGTATCTGCTTGATGATTCTACATGTCTAATTACCAATTTTCTTATGGCTGGGTTCACTTTTGGTCTGAGGTCATCTTTAGTGAGTCAATCACCTACTCCCTAGAATAATAGAGGGAAAGGCTGTCCCTTAATATTTGTTCCCTCCCTAGCTATTAAGTGAGATATATAATATGTGTGGTAATAAGGTTTGTGGTATAGTGAATAGTGTACTAGCCTTTGAATTCCAAAGCCCTGTGTTCAAATTCCATTCCTGTTACTAGCTCTGTCACTCTGGGAGAGTCATTTAACTTCTTAGTGCCTAGAACATTGAAGATTAAGCTGTAAAACTCATATTTTAAGTCTTAGATGGGCTGAGCAAAAGGAAATCCCAAGGCTGAAACTCCTTGCAATAAAATCACAGATCCTTCCTGTTATTCAAAACACTATGATACACACAAAAAAGATGCTATGTATAGGTTTGTATCCCAAAGAAGTCATAAAAATGGGGGAAGGATTCACATGTACAAAAATATTTATAGCAGTTCTTTTTGTGGTGGCAAATAATTGGAAATGAAGGGGATGCCCATCAGTTGGTGAATGGCTGAACAAGTTGTGGTATATGGATGTAATGGAATACTAGTATGATATAAGAAATGATGAGCAGGTGGGCTTCAGAAAAAGATAAACTGATGCTGAGTGAAGTAAGCAGTAACAGCAACATTGTGCAGTGATCATCTTTGATAGACTTAATTCCTCTCAGCAATACAAGGATCTAAGACAACTCTAAAAGACTCATGATGGAAAATGCTATCCACATCCAGAGAAAGAACCATGGAGTCTGAATGCAGATCAAAGCATATTATTCTCTCTCTCTCTCATTTCTTCTTTCTTGTGTTTTTTTTTTCTTTTTGCTTCTAATTCTTCCTTGCAACATGACAAATGTGGAAATATGTTTAATATGATTGTACATGTATAGCCTATATCAGATTACTCATTGTCTTGGGGAAAGAGTAGAGGGAGGGGAAGACAATTTAGAAATCAAAATGTTAAAGAAATGAATGTTAAAAACTAAAACAAATAAATATTTAAAAAATAAAGTTTCTATGTGGTTGTTATTTTTATAAGATGAAAAAATATAAAACACTTTGACTTAAACTTCTCTCCTGGGTGACATGTTGTCCTATCATTTTTTAGAAGAAGCTATCTCTGTAAAAAGCATAATTTGACTGGACCTTTTGTCTGGTCATATATAAATCCAATATTTTATTATTTTAGGATAAACAAACAACAGCTTCGTTAAGGAATTTGCATGTAGCCTTCTGGACCACATGTTCCTCACACAGGCTAAGGAATATGATCTTTTGTTTATAAGTCTTAGATCATGCCAAGGCAGAAAACACAGAGTTCTATTTTCTACCACAATTAGCAGCTCCCAGGACAGCTTAGAAATTAGCCAGCTACAAAAACAAGGCCTAGATGTACACCTAATGGACAGCAAATGCATTCTGATACTCTGTCTGCCTAAAAGGTTATCTATAGATTGCTTCCCCCTTTGGGCAGCCTCAAACTGTTGTGCGTGTGTTGGAAGTGAGACAGATTTTTACAATGCTGATTTAGTCTGAACAGCTGAGACCCAAGGCTCTCTGTGCTTTCCCAAATCACCTCTGACTCTCTCAGAAAGAATCAAGAATCAACTTGGTGGGGTTGCTTGAGTGATTCTGGGGGAGAGGGAAAGTAAAGGAAGGCTTTATTCCAATTCAGCTTCTTACTCATCTAGAAAGGCAACATGGGAGTGTTTGACAAGCTTCAAGTGGAGATAACTCTGATACAGGACCACCTGGAATCAAATCCTGCCTCTAACACTTACCAGTTTTCACTTAATCTGAAACAAAAGCAATTTCACTCAACAAATATTTATTAAGTCCCTTTTTGTACCAGGCCAGGCATACAAGGTAGTGCCTGATTCTAGTGGGCAATTCTTTAAGACAAATTATGTTACATATGACTTTAAGCTCTCTGGGTCTCAGGTTTTTTTTTTTGTTTGTTTTGTTTTTTTTATCTGTAAAATGTTCTAGATTAAAGGTTTGTAGCTAGGAGTCAATGGATTCCAAGAGATCTATGAATTTGAATGGGAAAAAAATACAACATTGTAAACTCTAAGTTAGTATTTCCCTCAGTTATTTAAAAATGTTATTCTGAGAAGGAAGGAAATGAGCATTTATTAAGTGCCAACATTATACCAGATCCTGCACTAAATGCTTTATAAATATTATCTCATTTGAACCTGAGGAGGTAGATGCTATTGTTATGTCCTTTTTACAGTTGAGAAAACTAAGGCAGACAGAGGTTAAGTCAAGTGACTTGCTCAGGATCACACAGCTAGCAAGTCTTAGAGGCCACATTTGAACTCTGGTCTTCCTGAGTCCTGGTCCAGCTGTGTACCAGCTAGCTGCTTCATCAGATTGCCAACAGGATGCTTGACAAAATAAGGTTAAAGTTTAAAGACCTTCCAGGTCTACCTCTACAATTCTAATTTCAGTCAACTCCAGTAAAGGGAGTACCAGCATCCAAGGTGCCTAGGACAAAAATCACAGGTCCCTGATATATTGATTGAATCACCCGGGAAGATCTAAGCTTGACTTTCCTGACCAACAGACTCATTTCCTTAAACCCTTTATAGTTCATTTATTCTGACCTGGAAAGACAAAGTACATTGCTCCCTTCAGTGGCATGCTTAGTGCTTGAATCTACAGGAATTATTGAAGAAAAATTTCCCATGAACCTACTAGGAATTTTTCTTCAGAACAGATTTAGGCCCTATCAAGGCATGTGCTCTTCCCAACAACTGAGCTGTCAGTGGCCTTCTCAGAGGAGCAGACTCTAGATGGAGCAAATCAATCATCTTCTAATTAAAGCATATTTGGATCCTCCAAGTGTGTAGCCACAGGCCTTTGAGCGAAGACACGAAAGGAAAGTTTCATTCTCCCTGACAGAGCTTTAGAACTAATAAGAGATTTATATAATGCTTTAAAGTTTGCAAAGTATCAGATATACATTACTTCATTTGAGTTTCACTACGACCCCATTGGAGAGATACTACAGGTAGTATTGTCCTCATTTTGTAAATGAGGAAATTGAGGGTCAGAAATTGAAACTGACAGACCCCAGGTCATCAATTATCTGGTGAGGGTCAAAGGAGGAATCCACAGATCTTCAGGACTCCAAGTCTTAACACACCATCTCTCCACACATCCACTGCACCTCAGAAATAACCAAGGGCTACCAAGGTTTATGGAGGATAAAAATGATTTCTCTGTTAAGCATGGAAATTTACTTGAAAATAAAGGGGTTGTTGCTGAGCTAGAGGTGGGGAGACATTTTTTAGAAAGTGGCTCCCACGCCTTAAAGGATTGAATTGTTTCATATAAGTAAGTAAATAGAAAACATTTTTTTTTAAATTATGCATGAGAGAACAGAATATTCATTAGGTCCAGACTTTCCCAGTATGTCTAAATTGAGATGTCCCATGAAAGAAAAAAATACAGATAATTTCTCAGGCAAGGATAGGAATATAAGATTTGCTTAAGGGATGCTCAAATTAGGCAGCTTCAACAGCTGTATAAAATATTCCTGTACATGGGAGGGTAACTCTTTGGTCAAGAGGGTCTTGAAGATGGGACTAAAATTCAGTCTGCCTCAGTTCTTTAGTCTGAGCATCATGAAAAGGATGGTTTTAAATTTAACTCAAGCCAAGTTGACGTCTGCAGGTTTTGACTAAACTGAATAAGGAGAAATGCCTAGGTTTGGCCACAGTGCTTTCAGTCTAGACTAGAGCCTCTTAGTCATTGACTGTCCTGATAACTCTACATACACACATATTATTTGAGGGCAGAAGGAGAACATAGAAATGACAAAATGACAAAAATGGATAAACTAAACAGTCCATGTCATTTTATCAAAACTGGTCTGCCCGACATGACAAAGCCATCTATAATCAGTTTGGTGCCCATCTGATGTACAAAGATGAACAGATTTATTAGCTTTTGAAGGAATGTATCAATGAGTACTAAACTTACCAAATTTGCAACTCTAGCTGCCTTTAATGTCAAATATCAACCAATGAGATTTGTCTATCTTCCTATCTCTTTCTCTCTCCATCTTTACTTCCTTCCTTCCTTCCCTTTCTCTTCAGAACTTTAAAAAATATGAAAAAAAGTATACAGAGCTTGAAGAAACCTTAGAAATGATCTAGTCTAACTTTCTCATTTTACAGGTGAGAAAACTGAGGTCTCGAAAGTGTAAGTGACTAGTCACAGATCGATCAGCAATACAGCTAGGAGGAGAATCAGGTCTCCTGATTGCAAATCCTGTGATCATTCTAATATACACCATTGGTTTCCCTCAAATCTATTTTAAAAGATGATTCAAAAATATTTTCAATCCTTATTACCCATTAGTTGAAAGTAAATCTTTTAAAATTATTTTTTTATGTTTGCTTTCTTCTCCTCAACAATTTTGGGAGAAAAATATCTCAATGGGTCATTAGGAGGTACACTGGATCAGAAAGCAGGAAGACCTGAGTTCAAATCCAGCTTCAAACATTGAATAGCTATTTAACCCTGGGCAAATCACTTAACCTCTGTTTGCCTCTGTTTCTTCAACTGCCAAGTGGGGATAACAGTGCTTACCTCCTAGAGATCTTATGAGGATCAAATGAAATACTATTTGTAAAACACTTAGCACAGTGACTGCCACATGGTGGTTGATGATCAATCCTTCCAGTTGTATCTCACTCTTTGTGAGCCCATTTGGGGTTTTCTTGGCAAAGACACTGGAATGGTTTGCTATTTCCATCTCCAGCTCATTTTACAAGTGAGGAAACTGTGGCAAATAGAATTAAATGACTTGCCCAAGGTCACACAATCAGTAAGTGTCTGAGGCTGGATTTGAACTTAGGTCTTTCTAATTCCACGCCAGGCTCTCTTGCATCCATTGCACCACCTAATTGCCCATACTGCGCCATCTAACTTGCTGAAAACAATAAATACTTGTTTTCTCCCATCCTTCATTATGACAGTTGCCCTTCTTCTCCAGGCCCCTTGGGCTCTTAAAAGCTATGATGGTTCAATAAAGGCTCTGGTAGACCTTACTATGCTATAGGAGGTATCTTCATCCTAACTCTGCAATCATTGGATGCCCACCATTTGAGGGCCAGCCTTACTGAGCTTTAGAAACACTCACCATCAGGTTAGCTTCAGGGGTATGAATTTTTCAGCTACTAAAATTCTCAGACACTTTCTACTGAGCCATAAGGAAGATTCAATCTGCATTAGGAGAGGAGAAGCATGAACCAACCAAATGGACGAAGTTAATTTTGCTGTCCCCAAGACTGACTCTTATTCTGTTTCAGATTTTACTTTTGATGATTGGCATGATAAAGAATCAAATGGCTTGTTTCTATGAAGTCTTTCCCATTAGCCTGAAATAGTGTCAAGAGCATTGGCTTTGGCACTAAGGAGACCTGAGTTTGAATTCCAGCTCTACTTCTTAGCTAGCTGTGTGACCTTGGACAAATTATTTCATTTCTCTGGGCCCCAGCTCCTTCAGCTATAAGCAGAGGGGTAGGGGACTAATTAATCTGTAAAGTCCCTTCCAGGGTCAAGTCCTGGGAAAGTAATCTTACATCTCCATCTTGATTATTGGTACTATCACAGCTTACCCTTTTGGTTGCCCATTGCATCCATCTTCACTAAATGACTTAGAGTCTATTGAAAGGTACCTCAACAAGAACCCATAGTTTGAATTTCTATCTGGAAGAATCAAAAGAGAAGTACTCTTGTGTAAGCTTCTATCATCTCCCCAACTGCATGGAGATTGAAAGTATGCACAACCAAGTCTGAGGTCCAGTTTTACACAGGCAAACAATTTCCTATATGGAATGCTGAAGGGAAAGGAGATGCTACCCAAACACACAGGTCCAGATGCAGTCAATCAACCACCTTTTCCTTATGTGCTGGTTCATTTTTGCTGTGGCTCAAGGAAGTTCCATGAAGAATGGAGAATCTTCTAAACTATCTGTGATGATCAAGATTCTAGGTTTCCCCTTGATAAAAGGAGTGGTTTATATTTAAAGGAGTTCAAAAACTATCAACAGGGTTGAAATAGCCAAAGTGCTAGTTATTAGGACAATCAGATTCTTAAATATTGCTGATCTTCTAAAATGAATGACTCTGGACTGTACTTAAAGGTCAGCTCTGTTACCTCTGTTAATGAAGGTAGCAAGAAATAATAAGAAACATCATTCACTGCAATCCAAGATCTCTTCTGTAGCCAAGGTGGAAGTAACTGGTGGCATTAATAAATAGAGAGTAAGGGATGCCTGAGGCAATTGTTTGTGTCTTTTCACCATTTAAATCATATTTTGCTATTTGTATATTTATTTCTTTTCTTTCTCTTTATCTTCTACTTTCCCTTTTTTTATTCCCTTTCTGCTCTCACAATTCCTGAAGGTATTATTTGTGGCACTTTCACTAAAGAGTTCCCAATTTCTTTTCAGGCCAATACATCCCTTTCCCACTTTACCTTCAAAGAAATTGCTCCCAAGTAATCAAGATATCTGAGCAAGGGACAAGAAGAACTTGTACTTTGCATAATCCACCTTTAAATAGTAGGGATAATTGGTATAGCCCATTTACCCAAGGCAGCAAGACTTGAATCTGTCTAGCATCTTTCTCTATGGTTCATTTTAGTATGGGAGTAGTAGACTGAAATAGCGGAGACGACTTTCAGAATGGACTAGGGTAGCAAATACTATCTGTAAGTTTGATTGCCAGAATCCGTATTTACTAGAACAATAGAACTGTCAGTAATTACATTAATGATCTTTAAAATATTAGAAATATTAATGACTTTGTTGTGCACTTTGTTATATACTCATGCTTATTCTGAATAAAATAAAATTCTGCTCATTGGAAAAAACCTCACCTTTAACTGTTCCTGGAACACTTTTGCCCAGAATCTTTCCCTCTCTTCCATCAAATTTGCCTTTAAATGTATTTGTATAGTCTACCCCTTCTCCAGTCCTCATTCCAGAAAACTATAAGGTCCCTGAGGCAAGAAATGGATCATTTTCCATCTTTGTTTCTCCAATACTTCCCATAGTTCTTTGCACATGGTGGATGCTTAATATTTGTTGAATGGAATTGAATTCTTTCAGTATGATATGAAAATGAGTCATGAGAAGAATTATTTTTAAAATAAAGATAAAAACTACTGGTCTGAAATAATCCACCCTTCTTTTCCATTTTCCTCTGGTAATCATTGGAAAGGATAAGCCATGATCATGTTGAACTAAAGCTAATATCTGCATTCACAAAACCAAGTCAGGATGGAATTCAATTTACTTCTCTTCAGTTCAGGTTCAGTCTAGTAAAAGCATTACTGACATATGGGTGGCCTTTACAAATAGTCTGAAAAGCAACCAGTGCCTATTCAAGCTGAATAATCACAAGAATCCAACTCAAAAATCACAAAAAGAAGGTTTTTTTAAACTGTAAAAGAGTAACATACGTTTTGACTAAATTAGAGCGTTCTATAAAAGCACAGGATCATCAATGACAAAAGATTATGGAAAAAGTTATGTAATTAAGGTTTGCTAGGGAGCCTACAAGTGAAATCTTATTACTACAAACACAATTACAACAAAGGTCTCTATCTTATAAAAAAAATCCAGGAACATTAGTAGATGGCCCAATTATTTTGAGTAATAATCAGTGCAACCAAATTCCAATATGACAAACATAATTTGAACACATCTTTGGGAGATGTTCATAGGATTTGACTTGGAATAAGGGCAATTAAGACTCTTGACACTCCAACAACTTTCTTTCTATAATCCCAGTTTCAATATGTTAGCCTTTCTTTAGCAAATATTAGACTTTAGCACCAACCTTCATATCACTATCACTGATGCAAGACTATTGCAGTTTAAGGGAGAACTTTCCATATAAAATCTGCTTAGGTTGGGGAACTAGAGATGTAATAATGGACCGGGAAGACAGAAGGGGCAGGAAACAGAGGGAGCTGCTAAGAGATAGAAGTTTGAACTCAGCTCTTTTCTTAATTGTAAAGAAAATTGATTTCCAGCGAAGAAGACTTTACTACCTCAGGGATGCATCTTATTATCTAAAGTTGATTGTTGATTCAGAATACTAAGTCAGGCAGTTAAGAAACATTTATTAAGAACTTACTTACTATTGCCAGACACTGTACCAAGCTCTGGGGATACAAGGGTGAAAACATCCCTGTCTTCAAGGATCTCATTTTTTAATAGAGGGAAAACCAGGTAAACAACAAAATACAAAATGAGATAAATGGTGTAAACTGGAGGAATTCTCAGAGAGAAGTCACTAGAATTGAGGGGAATGAGGAAAGGCTTCTTGTAAAAGGTGAGATTTGAAAGAATTCATGGGAGCCAGGAGAGGGAGGTAAGGAGAAGGAGAATTCCAAGTATGGGTTGTTGTTGTGTTGTTTGTCCTTCATTCTTGAAGAGGACTGTGACATCAAGATGATGACATGACTTGTGGTTAACTTTGATTTGAGTGAGGGAGGGCTGTGCAAGGTCACTAGCCTCACCTTCTTCTCCTGAGCCATCTGGGGTCCAGTGGCCTGATATTCATCAGGACAACTGGAGATGGCCCAGGATACAGTGGGAGACTCTGGCCATTTCAGACTGAGGTCTTATCACATTCTCACTTTGAGTGAGATACACCCATTCAATGAGTAGGCTTCTTTAAGTATTTATTAAAGTGATGATCCCTTTAATAAAAAAAAAATCTAACTGGGAGGGAAAGACCCTCAGAGTTCCTGAGTAAAAGAGAAACAATGGCTATTTAATAATTACATTCACTCTTGGCTAGGTGGGTGGGGACTTGTTGTCCAATCTATGAGCTCCAGAGCGAATTGGGCTTAAGCTTGATTTTTGAGCCAGAAATGTAGTCAGGAAACCCAAGGGGAGGGGAGGGGAGGGGAGGAAAGGAGCTGCTACTCACTCACAAGTTGTGTTTGTCCTTTGTTCTTGAAGAGGTCCATGACATCAAGATGATAATATGACTTATAGTTGACTTTCATTTGAGTGAGGAAGGGCTGTGGAAGGTGACCAACCTCACTTTTTTTTGCTGAGCCATCTGGGTCCAGCAACCTGATGTTCATCAGGATGACTGGAGATGGGGGGAGGGGCAGGTTGGATAGCTGATTCAAATGCCTAGAGTGGAGAGAGGAAATATTTTTGTGAAAGGAGCAGCAAGGAGGCCAATTCGCTGGATCATAGAGAATATTGAATAGATGGGAAGTGGTTAAGTTATGAAAGGCTTTAAAAACCAAATAGAGGATTGTATATTTGATCCTAGAGGTGATAGGGAGACATTGGAATT
>CM053773.1:145564290-145628361 GCA_028658325.1 Potorous gilbertii
GTTATCTGGCCCTACAGGACAATAGAGAAGATGGGGTAAGGGAAGGGAGGGATGAAAGAAGGGAGGGCAGATTGGTGATATGGGTAATTAGAATGCTCAGTGTATTGATGGGGGAGTGGACAAATGTGGAGAAAATTTTGGAACCCAAAATCTTATGAAAATGAATGTGAAAAGTTAAATAAATAAATTTATAAAACAAAAAAAAGAATTTTGAAAATCAAGTTAGACAGGTGGAGGAAAAAATGGGAAGAGAAATGAGAGAAATGCAAGAAAAGCATGAAAAGCAGGTCAACACTTTGCTAAAGGAGACCCAAAAAAATGCTGATGAAAATAACACCTTGAAAAACAGGCAACTCATTTGGCAAAAGAGATTCAAAAAGCCAATGAGGAGAAGAATGCTTTCAAAAGCAGAATTAGCCAAATGGAAAAGTAGGTTCAAAAGCTCAATGAAGAAAACAGTTCTTTCAAAATTAGAATGGAACAGATGGAGGCTAATGACTTTCTGAGAAACCAAGAAATCACAAAACACAACCAAAAGAATGAAAAAAATGGAAGATAATGTGAAATATCTCATTGGAAAAATTATATTTACCTCTCCCCACCAGCAGAAATTGTGCAGGGTTGTTTATTTCTAAAGAAAGGGTGGGCTAAAACATTATGCAAGGACCAACTTTGATAGACCGAGCTCTTCTCAGCAATACAATGATCTAATACATTCCAAAAGACTCATGATGGAAAATGCTATCCACATCCCAAGAAAGAACTATGGAGTCTGAATGAAGATAGAAGCAGACTATCTTCTCTCTTTTTTTCTTTCTTGTGTTTTGTTCCTTTTGTTCTGGTTCTTTTTTTCAAAACATGATTAATGTGGAAATACGTTTAATATGATTGCACATACATTGCTTATAACACATTGCAAGTCATCTTAGGGAGGAGAGAGAGGATGGAGGGGGAATATTTAGAACTCAAATTATAAAAGTGGATGTTGTAAACTAAAAAATAAATAAATTTATAATTCTTTTTAAAAAATAAAGAATAAGCTAAGATCTAAAAAATTACCTTATATTAGAAACACTTCCTAATCAAGACTGAAAATCCCAGGTGAAAAGAATGTTTTTGAACACTATGAAATAACTGACTTGATGATATTTTTCACAGAACCTTCTATGTAAACTGGATCTTGTTTCTGTCACACAACATCATGATTACAATCAAAATTCCTTTGTCTCTCAAATTTGGTCATGTTCAATCCACCAAATTTTATTGTCCTTTACTTCTAGAAGCACACTTTCCTACTTTAAAACAATTGACCATTCCATTTTTTTTATATAACAAAGCAGATATTTCTATTTTATTACAACTTCTTCAGACCCCCTACATTTGTGTTAGGGCTAGTGAATTCCTGTTCCTCAAATGTAACTTCAATTCTATAGGACCTACATGTTGAATCTCTCTCTCTCTCTCTCTCTCTCTCTCTCTCTCTCTCTCTCTCTCTCTCTCTCTCCCTCCCTCCCTCCCTCCCCCCTCCATCCCTTCCTCTCTCTGTATCTCGCTCCCTCTCTTCCTCTCTCTCTCTGTATCTCTCTTCCTCCCTCTCTCCTTCTCCATCTACTTCTCCCTCTCTTCTTCTCCTCCTTCCCCCTAACTTTCTATCTCACACTTTCTTCTCCCTCCCCCTCTCTCTTCCTATTTCTCCTTCCTTTCTCCTTCCCTCTTTTCCTCCTCCCCTCTTTCAAGTGCTTCCATGACTGATAAATATTCTGTTCTTCACCAATCAGACAGACATATCTTCAGAGAATAGATTTCTTGGCGGTAACATCCCTAAGACAGACAGTGCAAAGGAAATGGATCTTTAAATATCAGACAGTGGTAAAACTGGCATGCATAGGTCCAGGTGGTGTTTATTCAGAAGCTATGTCAGGAAACTATTTTCTGGAGATACTAAAAACTGTCTAAGTCAGTCACAAACTAATTAAAGGGTCTCAGTTTCCTCAGCTATAAAATAAAGGGGTTTGGCTAGATAATCTCTGAAGTCTTTTTCAACACTGAATCCATGACCTTATTAAGAACTCTATAAATGACAGTCCTTTACAATCCCAGAAAGTATTCACTGAGAAGATGTGTACAATTTTGCTCTTCAACCTATGTTACCAGAAACTAAAGATTGTGCAAATAAACACAAGCAACATTCTCAATGTTATTCATCCTGATGTGCAACCAATACATACCACAGAATTGTAAATCAATAAGACCAAGAAAATAGGAGCTCCTTGAGGGCAAAGAGTGTTTTGTGGATGTATCCATAATCTCAGTACCTAGCACAGTACCTGACAGATAATGAATACTTAATTAATGCTTTTTGAATAAAAGGGTTTAGCATGGGAAAATTTATAGGTATTGACATAAAGGAAAGTCACAATATAAAGCAAAGTCATCAAAACCAGAAAAAGAGCACACCAAATGATTACAACATTGAGAATAGAAAGAAAAATAAATAACACCAACAAAAGAAATTGAATGCTAAATAATTGCAGTGATCAAACTTAGCCCCAGACAGATAAGTGTGCACCTTCCTCTTTTTAAAAAGTAGGCACTATGAGTATGGAACATTGTATCTGCTGTCATATTTCATTTATGCTTTGGTTAATTTTGCTGAGCTACTTTCCCCCTCCCATTTTCTTTGGTTATAAGGAATAGGTCTCTGAATTTGGGGGAATGGAGAGGAATATATTTAGAAATCAAGGTGATAAACTACAACATTTTAAAATGGCATTTATAGATCATTTCATCCAACCTCTTCATTCCAACCTGCCCACAGTTATAACTAGTGAGTGGTAGAGCTAAGAATGAAACACAACCTTCTGACTCCATCCAAATCTGGTCATTTTTCCCCAACACCAAAATTCCTCTTACTGTAGTGAGGCATAGGTTTGCACAAATTATAATGATATTATGATCAATAGCTAAACCTTCCAGGCAGTGTTTAGTAGTGGAAGGAGTGCTGGGTTTGAGGTCAGGAAGATATGAGTCCAAATCCCACCTCTGATATTTATTAATTGTGCGACTGGAAAAGCACCTCTTCCTTCTGTGTGTCTCTACCAACTCTCTGGGATCTATCCAGTAAGTTATAGGCAGGTTCAAACAGTGACAGTGGAAAAAGTTCCAAGACCCCGGGCTCCCTAGACTTATGAAATAACAGAGGCTTCATGAATTCATATATCTAAAAACTTTGTTAGAGTGCATATAATCCTTAACTTCAGAACACAAAGAACCTTTAGAATTGCACTCCATTTAGTAAGTGAGGTAACTGAGGACTAATTAATATTTTTTTAGGATTAAGTTATTTGCCTAGGGTCACAAGGGCCATAAATACTGAAAAGGAACAATGACATCATGGGATGATGTCTTGACTTGTGCATGAACTGGATTTAAGTGAAGCAGAGTTGCGCAGTCATATCTCCTCCAAAGCCACAGAAATCCAGTGCCAAGACAAAAGTCAACATGGCTGGTGATGGCTCAGGATGCAGTGGATGACCTTGGCATATTAGATGTCTGAGCAAGCTCTAAGCACCTCATATTGCTTGCTTCAGCTGCCTTCATGGACATTGGAACAAATTGTTTTCATCCAATTAAAATTCAGATCTTCCCACTCTGAATTGTGTTCTTTCTATAGTTCCACTGTAATTAACTGCAACCTAGTCATCAAGGTGATAAAATCCATCAACACCTCCATATCCACCTTCATCCTCACCCTTGTCCTCACAAGGACAAGTAACTGTAACTCAACAACTCAGCATTCATACAGAAACACAAACTTTGAAGATATTTTTACCCCTGTCACTCAAAGTGACAGGCTCACATGCTGAATTATTAAGTACTGACTATGTGCCAGTCACTGAGCTAAGTACTGGGAATGCAAAGAAAGGCAAAACAAACAAACAAACAAAAACCCAGTCCCTGTGCTCAAATATAGTTGAATTGGGGAAACAATATGAAATAACTATGTACAAAGAGTCCACTCAAGACACATGCATGAAACACAACTTTGGGGTGGGAAGTGAAGTGAATCTACCTAGGCACAGGCAGTTCAAAACAATTATCTATGTTCAAGTTGCCTAGATTTCTGATTTGAGATTGAAATGGCCAAAGTGCCCCATAATAGTGTAGAATTCTGGAGTTTCCTCATGGGATCGGGTCCATACCCCCAGAGATTCTGTGGACCAAAAGCCAAAGAGAGCACTTACAGACCTCCTTGGTACTGTACCATATTTTTACACTTTGAGGAATGAAGATTCTGTATCCTCCCTCCATTCCACATACCTTCTTACACTCATTATTTTCTCAGACTACTAAGAAATACACTTTTGCAGTTTAAATAAAAACCCAAACTTAAGCCTATTTCCTCTATATCCAAGTCAGAGTCCAAAATGTCATCTCACTCAATCATCAAGATTGGCAGCATCAAATATGGAGGATGTATTCAAGGCATGGTAGGATACATGAAGTATACTACTGTAAGAGCTAAAGATCTTCCTCACTCATTAATAGACCTCAAATGGAGACCATTAAGGAAAGCTTGATTAGGGGAGACTTGTTTTGTAGGAAGGCCCACACTGTTTGTTAATTTCTAATGAGGCACTGGCTCGTGATGCCCTCCAGCTCTGAAAAGGGTATAAATACTCTGAGGTGAGGTTTTTCTTTGGGGAATACTCTTTGGAAGAAGGTTCATGCCAGATGAGACTCTGGGTAGTCATTAAGGCGCCCTCCAGCTTTGAAAACCCAGATGTTGGTGCTTCTCTCTCTGGTAACTATGTATGAATGTCATAGTCAGACAGTTGGATCTGTCTGTGGTTCTGTGATGTATGTATTGCTTATGATCTGATAGTTAGAAGCCCTGTCTCGTGGTCCTTATTTCTCTGATTGTATTTTCTCTTTTGGTGCATATAATTAAAGAAGATTGTTGACTCCTCAAGTTATTTTCCTCAGAAAAGCAGATCTAAGAACCTGTGCCAGCAGAACATCCTGGATGTGTCAGGTGCATGGTGCTGCAACTACCCAGTCCCTTATACTAAATTACCTGCTAGTTGAGGAGATGATACAAATATGTTGAGGAAAAAACAAGTATAATGACTGCCTTAGACTTCAGTTTCATTCTCTATAAGATGAAGGCTTGGGTTCTTTCAAACACCTTCTGGTCCTGTAGCATAAGATAAAAATGCTTCATGGTAGAATAGGATAAAAAGAGCAGTCAGGTGGTACAGTGCATAGAGGGCTGGAACCAGAGTCAGGAAGACTTCTCTTCTTGAGTTCAAATCTGCCTTTAGATACTTACTAGTTGTGTGACCCCAAGCAAGGTATTCGACCCTGTTGTCCTTAGGTCCCTCATCAATAAAATGAGCTGGAAAAGGAAATGCAAACCACTCCAGTATCTCTGCTAAGAAAACCCCATATAGGGTCACGAAGGGTCAGACATCATTGAAATGACTCAACAGCATTGTGTAGAAGATGGAATACCCACCTAGCAGTTGAGGAGTCCTAGATTCAAACCTCATCTCTGATATACATGAACTTTGTGACTATGGATAAGTTATCTAAATTTTCAGTGACCCAAGCAATTCTCTAAGACTAAGTAGCAAAATCCTTGTCCGTCTGCATTGGTGAAGGAATTTTTGCACATCAAGTGTTCTCTACACTGATGGAAATAACTCTTCTAGATCAAATATATGAATATATATTATTTTGTGCTGATCTTCTATATGAAATATGTGTGCATTTTTGCACATATGTATATAAAATCATGGAGAATTCTAAAGACAGAACCAAGACACAACAGAACAGCAAAGACTGCGAGCAGCCACTAGGCCTCAGGTCCTTAGTTTCCTTCTTAGGAATCAATACATGACTGAGGCTTGAAGATTTGCATGCCCAAGTGACAACACTCTTGGGCAAATTGTCACTCAAGAAGAGACCAGGACTTTGGAGAAGAATTTCAAAATTAAAAACAAAACAGCCTAGCAGATGTGGATTTGAAACCACATCAAGCATCCTGTTCTCACCTCTCTTATGCTCTAGGCAAAAGAATCCTAAAGTATAAATGGACTTCTGGGTTCTCTTCACATTGTCAACAGTAAATAGGTCTATCACAATCAGAAACTGCCTGACAGACTCTGATTCACATTTGCATTCAATCCAAAATAGTCCCAGAGAGGAAAGCTGCCCACATCTGACTTGGGATTTGTGTCAATCTTGGGCCTTGGCTCAGTAAGGAGAAGTTTCTCTCTGAACACTGAGTCACTTTCTTCATTTAACATGTTGTGGGTGTTGTGTTTGGCAGCCTTGAATGTCGAGTGCTCAGGCCCGGCATCTCATCTCAGCCCATCACCTTGTTATGTTGCATGATATTGTATCCCAACGTGATAAGGAGAAATGAGAAAAATGTAAAATGGCCCAGACCTTCTGCCTACTTTCCCCAAGCAAAGCTGTGGGTAATGACTTTGCCTGCTGCAACACTTTATCAGATGTCAAACTCAGCTGGGCTAGCCAGGGCAGGTCAGCTGGCATTTGAATTTATAGCAAATCCGACAGAAAGCTTTGCCTACCTCTGCTACCAATGAAAACAGACATCAGAAAATAAGCACACTGACATTGCTAAGACTCACAGATCCTAACCCACAATTATTAGCTACTTAAGTGTGATGCTCTCTCACATACGGCTAGAGCCAGTGGGAGAAAGTTTATGATTATCCTGGTTTGAAATTTCGCAAAGTTGGGATACAGCAGCCAAGAGGCCAAACAGCTTATCCAAGATGAGAAAACTGTTTTAACACCAGAACTATAATTGAAGAGCTCTTGGCTTCATGAGCTTATATCTAAAGCAGGCCTGCCTCTATATTTTCTCCTCTCAAGTCCAAGTTCTTTCCTCTCCAAAGTACTAAATTTTCCAAATTTGCCTTCAATCAAGCTTCCCTTAATGGTGTCCACATGAGGCCTGTTAATGAACAGGGGAGATATTTAACTCTTATAGCAGTGCAGAAACAATTAATATGGTTATTCTATGTTTATATAAAGCTAATGTGCATTAACAAGTTGCTGTTTAGTTGTGTTTGCCTTTTTGTGACCCTATTTGGAGTTTTCTTGGCTAAGTTACTGAAGTGGTTTTCCATTTCCTTTTCTAGCTCTTTTTACAGATGAGGAAACTGAGGCAGAAAGGATTAAGTGACTTGCCCAGGGTCATACAGCTAGTTTGAGATCAAATTTGAACTAGGTTTTCCTGACTCCAGGCCCAGGACTCTATCCACTGTGCTTCCTGACTGTTCATAATAGTGAGTAAAGTGTAGCTATTGAAATCAAGAAGGCCTGGGTTCTAATCTTCCTTCTTGAGACTTAATAGTTGAGAAACCCTAGACCAGCCTCTTTGAAACTCATTTTCCACATCTGTAAAACAGGGATGAAAAATCACTTACTTCTTATGTTTGAAGTATAAAGTGCATCATAAACATTTAAGCTCTATATAATGGTAGCTAATTACAAGTTACAGATAGCTTGTCATATGCATTCATGGAGAGAATTCTCTGCACAGATTCTGTGTCCACATTTGGATAGATTTCTAACTTGATGTTTTCCTACAAGTTTTCACATGACCACATTTGATTTTTCGAACAACCCCAAGAGCTAGGTGGAATGGTAGTGTTATGCCCATTTTATAGAAAAAGAAACTAAGAAAATGGTTCAGGGGTTGGGAACCTGTGGCCACAAGATGACATGTGGCTCTCTAGGTCACATATGTTCTTCAGGCCACAGGTTCCTCACAGATGATTTGCCTGAGTTCACATAGAGGATCATTGATAAGGCTCAAATTAGAGCTCAGCTCTCCCAAATCCCTTTCTACCACCTCCCACTATCAGATACTTACTTCTTTGTCTTATACTAGATTTCATATTCTGAATACTTTGAATGGAGAAAAGGAATTACCTTTTGTGCTTGGTTCCTTTTTGACCTCTACTGCCTTTTCTTTTTAATTTGAGGGATCCTTACAGCAATGGGGAATCTTACATAAGCATGATCTGGAACATGAAAATGTTTAAAAGAAGAAAAGAAAAGGACTGCCAGAAGAAGTGTGGTCCATGTAATCTTCAAGATTCAGTGAGTGCTTCTTCTGTCCACACTAAAATACAACTCTAATAACACCTTAGTCCTTCCTTACATAGACTTGGAGAGATCATAGAATTTTAAAGTTGGAAGGACCCTCAGAGGTCAGTCAACCAACAAGTATTTAAGTACCTACTGTGTGCCAGGCCCTGTGCTAAGCCCCATGGATGCAAAGAAAGTAAAAAACAATTCCTGCTCTCAAGGAGCTTGCATTTTAAGGGGAGAGACAACATGTAAATAATCATGTAAGTAAAAGATACACACACACACACACACACACACACACACACACACACACACACACACATATATATATAAACAGAGTAAATTGGAAATATTCAGAGGGAAGGCAAGACTAGTGGGTGGAGTGTTCTGGGAAAGACCTCTTATAGAAGGTGGGATTTGAACTGAGTCTTGAAGGAAATCAAGCAAGCCAAAAGATTGACATGAGGGAGAACAGGATCCTGAGCATGAGTCATTGAAAAGGGATGGAGTTGGGAGCTAAAGTGTTATGTCTGTGAACAGAACGAAGGCCCATGTCACTAGATCATAGGGTATATGAAGGGTAATAAAGTATAAAAAGACTTGGAGGTTGGAGAAGGCAAGGTCCTAAGAGGCTCTACCTGTTAAACGGAGGACTTTATATTTGATCCTGGAGGTAATAAGGAAACATTAGTGTTTATTGTGCAGGGGTGGGTGGGAGGGAGGAGAAGAGTGACATGGTCCGACATGTACTTTAGAATTATTAATGGGCAGCTGATTGGAAGATGGACTAGACTAAGGAAAGCCTTAAGGCAGTGAGACCAACCAGCAGGTAATTGCAATAGTTCAGGTATAAGGTGATGAGATCCTGTTTTCTTTACAAAGACAATAAATAAATATTAGGGATGTACTGGTAAATGTGAAACATTTGGCTCTCAAAAAAAGTGTTCCTTATACACTTTTAAGTTCAATCTGCATTACTGAGATTTTCTTAAGGCTTGACAACCAACAAAACAATAAATCAAGCCCTGATTTGTAGCATTTGCCAGTTTCTGAGGTGTTATGCTCATACTGAAAATTTAACAACTGGTCTCTCTCCATCTGGTTGGCGCTGACTCTAACAGAACCCTGTTAGATACATGCATACATACACACACATATACATGTGCATGCATATTTATATTCACATAAATATCTGAGGTCAGTAGTTGTAGCTAAATCAAAGAAAAACTTTTAAGTTCTCTAGATAAGAGAGTAAGAGAGTTGGCAAAGTTGGTGTCTTTGTGAATCCAGTGTCAACAAAAAGGATCATTTCATGGGAAACTTTATGAATTTACCTTACAATGTTCATGATGCAGTTGAGCAAAAAGACTAGCATGAAAATAATTTAATTTATGCAGCAACATCTGTTGCAGAGGATAAAGAAATAGAGTATATGACATACTTAACAAGACACTTTTGAGCAAGTCAATATGTAACTCAAAACTCTTACTTTGTTTGGTGAAAAAGTTGGCACAAAGGAGGATGTACCTCCCCCCCTCCAAAAAAAAATGGTTGGAAAATATGATTAGGAATGAAGGAAAGCGTCCAAAAGCTTATAAATTACTTGCAAGCCTCACCCTTATATGTCAGAAACATTTTCTTCACAAGTGTATCAGAGGATATTGGAAAATGAAAGTGGACTTCTTAATTAACAAACCAGAAATAATTAATTACTGCCATGTCATTCATTTAAGAACCAGTTTTCTCTGTGTAATCATAGCATCAACTAATAAATGTCCAACATTAACACAAAATTGCAGGGTGGGGTGGAGAAAGATCGGAGTACACTGTGTGCAATTGGTACAGTTACAACCAGAACTGTTTAAATAAGCTAAATTGACTCTAATAATTTGGAAATGGATAAAAGCATAGATATTGATTCTGAGTATCAGTAATTTGTTTGATAAGTTTAAATTTTCCTAATGTAAACAGCTGTCTAATTGAGTAGACTGAACAAACAGAAAGTGCCTCAGAAAATACTTGATATCTATTTGACAGAAAAGAGTATGGGATAAATTTTAAAATAATGGTAGCAAATAATTATTTCAAGATAGCAAAGGCAATAGAGGAAGGTCACTGAAGATTATAACAAATGTCATCTTTCAAAATAACAAAAAGTGACAGAGGAAAAGACAAGTCTACAGGAATTTTGATGTGAGATTCAACGAAGTCAGATAATCCTGAGAAAACTTATAGATGTTCTTTCCAGAAGGACCACAAATAGATCTAAAATGGGACAAATTTTCTATCATTACTATAGAAATATGCCATTGTTACCATTGACAGTATAATTACTATATTTGGACTCAATGTTCTATATTGAGGAAGTGGAAATAGCACTTAAGAAGATTAAAGGCGGAAAAAAGAGCTTAAAAATTTGTGTGGGAGGCAACACAACATTAACGATACTCAGGGTTTGATTCAAAATATATTTGTTCCAGAACATAAACTATCAACTCAAATAAATACAAAGCAGACAAATCCCTTTCTGGTAAGGGGCTAAGGGAGCAAAATCACATTGTGTGACGTTGCAGAAAGTCAAAACAGTACGAAGAATGGGGTACCTTTCAGAGGACAGGTAGAAAACATTGCCAGGAAGATTTCATAAAGCAATTCATTCCAGGAGGCTCCCAGAGTTGAAACAACTGAATTAAGCGGAAATGAAGTTGGTCAACAAGCATTTATCAAGGGCTGACAATATGCTAAATGCTGAAGAGATAAAGAAAGGCAAAAGATAGTTCTTACCCTCAGGGAGCCCACAAACAAATGAGAGAGAAAATGAGTAAATTATGTACAAACAAGATACATATACAGGATATATAGGAAATAATTTACAGGGAAGGCACTAGAATTAAAAGAGAGTGGGACGGATTTCCTGAAAGGTGGGATTTTAGTTGGGACTTCAAGACAGGGAAGTCTGTAGACAGAGATGAGGAAGGAGAACATTTCAGAGAAAAACTCCAGAGAACACACTCCAAACTGAAAATTAATCTAAGAGATGGAAAAGAACAACAATGAAATTGATGTTACTGGATTGAAGAGTGCTTGTTGGTGTCTAAAATGTAAGTGATTAGAAAAATAGAAGCTAGATTATGAAGAGCTTTGAATGCAAAACTGAACATTTTGTATTTGATCCTTCAGGCAATAAGAGGCCACCAGAGACTATTGAGTTGGGGAGGAGGGGAAGGGGTAACATGATTGGACTGTGCTTTTGGGAAATCATTTTAGTGCCTGAATGAAGGAAGGAGTGAAGTGTAGAGAGACTTGTGGCAGGCCAACCAACCAGCAAGTTACTGCAATAGCCCTGGCATCAAGGCACTGGCAGTATCAGAAAAGAAAAAGGATATATTCTGGTTGTTACAAAGGTGAGATCAACATGCCCTGTCATCATATTGAATTTATGGGATGAGATATAATGAGTAGAAGATAACACCTAAATTGTGAGCCTGGGGGACGGGGAAGATGAGGTTACCCTAGAAAATACTAGAGAATGATACTGTCAGTACTATTAGATAGTAATGGGGAAGTTTGGATGGGGGAAAGTTTAGGGGAAAGAGAATATGTTCAGTTTTGGACATGGTGAGTTACAGATGTCTACTGGAATAGAGTTCTAATGTCCAGATGTGAGCCTGAAGTCAGTAAATAAGTTAAGGCTGGATCAGTAGATTTGAGAATCATCAGCGCAGAAATAATAACAAAATCCATGATGAGATTACCAAGTGAAGTTATACAGAGGCTAATGAGAAGAACTGCAGGACCAGAGACAATCGTATTGGAATGATTGGTCTGAAAACCTAGAAATGGTCTGAGTGCATTGGCTCTTCTACTAGAGCGAGCTGTCTGAACTTTCTGTGCGTCATGAACCCCTTTGAGCTTCCAGTGAAGCCTATAGATTCCTTCTAGGCGTAATGTTTGTTACCCACATTCATAAGGGAAGGAAATGCTAAATTTCAGTAGTGAGTTAGTGAAAATAAAGATCACTGACTCCTATAATCTATCCATGGACTCCTTGGAGACCCAGGTGAAAATTCTCTGTTGTTTCAGTTACTCAGTCACATCCTATTCTTCTTGACTATGTGATTTTTTTGATTTGTTTGGGAGGGGGCTATAGATACTGCAGAGGTTTGCCATGTCCTTCTCTAAGTATTTATGACATTCAGGTAGTAATGAGGTGTCTAAGTGAGAACAGAGAAGTGTTTAACAACCAGCTCTCTGAAAAATAGAGGTATACCCAACATACCTTTAAATTTGATCTACCATTTTCTGTGTTGATGTGGGGTCAGGACTTCTGCTGTTCTGTATGCCCCATACAATCTGAATGAGCTTACTCCTAATTTCCCATTCTAGAGGTGCCCCATGATGAAAACAGGTCACGTACCATGGAATTCCAAGGGACTGACCTTAAGAACAATAATTCATCTCAGCATTTTCAATGAAAGAGACTTTGAGCAGTCAAAAAATGTTTTCCTCTACTGCTGACTTACTCACTAAAACAAACCACTGCTCTGAGTAGATTCAGGAACAATTCTTAAGGGATGTGTTGGAGTGGTCTGCTGATTATAATGTTAACATTATCTATATTTTATTTCTTCTTGCTTAGTTAAATCTAACTGTGTTTTAATTATCTAAGTGTTACTCCAATTTACCCTATTCTGCCTCTGCCAAAGACCTTTCCATGCTCAGAGAGATATTACTCCAGGAAGGGTTAACTTAAAAAAAAAACCTATGGAAATAGATTTCTTTCTTTTTCTTATATCATGTTCATTTCTGATTCTACCCCTTTTCTCTCCTCTTTCCTGACTTTTCCATCCAGGGTCATCCTAGTAACACAAAATTAAAAATATATATAACAACAACCATAAAAAATACTAAGCAGCACATAAATTGAATCTTAGAGTACTTACAATATTTTATGACCATGGCTCCCTACCTCTAAAATGAAAGGAGATAGGTACATGTCCTTAAGTAAAAAAGATTTTTAAAGACATGGTTTTCAACCTAAGTATCCCTTTTCTCAATTTCCAGTTCCCCAAAATAGCACTAGATGTTCCTAGGAACCAGAAGAAAGGTTAAAGGGGAAAAAAAATCTGTCACCCGGGTAGTATGGTGAGTTCTTACGTGTCTTGCCTTAATATGAGGTGAATGTTCTCCCTGTGGAATGACAGGATCATTGTGGGTCCTCATTCTTTTTTTAATACAGTGGCATGAGGCATTTTTATGTGTAGCCAACCTAAAGTCATAGTGAAAGACATCCAGAGGTATCCCAACTCACTACTTTGGGGACACCAGGGGAGAGATTCAAAGCTGAGAAACATCAGCATCCTGGCTTCACTTCTCCTCCCAATCTCATTGTTTTCTCTGCACCCACTCCACTCATTCTCATCTCACTCCCCACTCAGCATCTACCACAGAGTCCAGCTGCCTTCCACTCCCTAGATGACATTCTACTCTAATAGAAGTGCCAATTTTCTTAATTTCTCCACTTAATTCAAGTTAATGCAATCTCTTCATCCAGAGACCCATTTTAGGTTGTTTTACGGACACAATTGGAGGCATCCATATAGCCGGTGTTACATGTTGTCACAGGGAACTAGGACTGGCACTTTTATCTATCTCCTCAGGAAGCCTGCTTAGTGGTTCATGAGGGAGTAGTGAAGGGGTGTGACCTTGCAGTCTAATACTGGACCTCTCTGGTTTTGCTGTCAGAGAAAGCTGGATGATGAAATTGACAGAATGCCAGGTCTGGAGTCAGCACAGAATAGGTTCAAATTCAGCCTTGGATGCTCACTCACTGTGTAACCTTAGACAAGTCACTGAACTGCTGCCTCAGTTTCTCAGCTACAAAAGGGAAAAAATAATAGTACCTACCTCTCAGGGTTGATGTAAGCATGAAATGGGATTATAATTGCAAAGGGCTTAATAAAGTACCTGGCATATAACAGGTATTTAACAAATGTTGTTTCCTTATTTCACCTAGATCTAGTCTTCCTGGGTAATGAAGGATTGGTCTCATGGCAGCTACGTTGTTCAGTGAATAGGGCACAGGGCCTGGAATCAGGAAAATGAGTTCAAATTCAGTCTCAGACACTTACTAAGTGGGCAAATCACTGAAACCTCTGCTTGCCTCAGTTTCTCTAGTAGTAATTCAACCTGCCTCCCAGGATTGTTGGGAGAATCAAATGAGATAAGTTATAAAGCTCTTGGTACAGTGCCTGCCACAGAGTAGGTACTATATAAATGCTAGCTATTTATTGTTATTTTTAATGAGTAATGGAAATCTGGTGTAATGAACATCATCATGTCCTATCTATTCTAAGTTTTCAGAGAATTGCAGAGTCAGACAGGTCCTCAGATATATGGGTCTAGTCTAGTCTAGTCTAGAACATCATTGCCATTGCCCTGATCAGCTAGTTAGCAGACTAATGTCTGGAGAGTGGAATGGAAATTTGTGGTGAAATAGTTAAAGGCAGAACTCTAAACTATAAGCTCAGGCCTGAGAAGAATAATTAGTTAATGGCCTCAAAGTGCTTTGTGGATGGGAAAAAAATGGTGAGTATTATTAATGATGACCTTGTGTGGGCAGTGGGAACTGTGGCTATGGCTAAGAGCAAGTTTGCTTTCTCTTTGTTGTTGGTTTCCTACAGTCTGGATCAACTTGACCCCCAAGCCCAAGATAGCATAGGATGTTCCTGGGGATAAGAGGGAAGATTAAGGGGGAAAATAATTTGTTGCCTTATTAAAAGGGCAAGGTTTTATACGTGTTGCCTTAATGTCAGGAATGAACAGAATCCGTGTGGTCCTCACTCTTTTTTAGTACAGCAACACAAAGCATTTTTATACAGGCAAAGCAGATGAAGTCACTGTGAAATAACGCATTTCAGAGGCATCCTTTTGGTAAGCAGCCTGGAGTAGTAAATAATAAATAATAAAGGGTAAGACATCTGTGTCTCACGTCTGTCCTTTCCCAGACACGTCCCCTTGTGCAAGTCCTTTGACCTCTGCCCTTCCATGTCCCCATTTGTAATATGTGTGTGTCCCCTGTCCCTAGCATTGTAGTGAGTTAGATCCAATACAAGTGCATTGTAACACAATTAGGAGGTTATTGTACTGGACTATGACGAGTCATCTCTTTAAAATCAGTATGCTCAGAGAAACAGCATAGCATCATGGATAGAGGATCAGAGTCAGGAAAACCTTGGTTTCAGTGGGCCAACCCACCCTACCCCCAACAATATGGCCTCTGTATCTTCATGCAAGTCACTTACAATCATATCACCCCTTTATTCAATAAACTCCACTGACTCCCTATTACCTCCAGGATCAAATATAAAATCCTCAGCTTGGCTTTTAAAGCCCTTCAGAACTTGATGCTTTCCTCCTTTTCCAGCACTTTACTCTCTTTCATGTACTTTATAATACAATGACGCTGGCCTCTTTCTTGTTCTTTTAATATGACATTCCCTCTCCAAACTGGATATTTTTACTGACTGTTCCCCAGGTCTGGAATTCTTTCCCTCATCATCTCCATCTCCTGGCATCTGTAGCTTCTTACAAGTCCCTGCTAAAATCCCGCTAGTGGGCCATCACCAGTCATCCTGACCTATGTCTTACCAGTGGACTTCAATGACTCTGAAAGAGAGAGCAAGACTGATGACTTTGTAAAGCTCGGCTTCACTTAAATCCAATTCACTTACAAGTCTTCACCCTCCTGATGTCACAGCCCTCTTTGAGAATGAAGGGCGAACGGTATAACGACAACAAAATCCCACCATTTACAGGGAGACTTTCTCCATTTTCCTTAATACCAGTAGTACCCTCCCACTGAAACTCTCTCCGAGTTATCCTCCATATTATCTAGTTTTCACGTAGCCATTTGTATTTTGTTTCCTTCATTATCTCGTGACCTCCTTGAAGGCAGGGGTTGTTTTTGCCTTTTTTAACAGGAAGCCTGGCACATATTAGGTGCTTAATAAATGCTTGTTAATTTAACTTGACTTAATTTCTCAGTGCTTTAGTTCAGAAGTGTTGAATAGCTGGAGAGAAGTTTCAGTACTCTCCAGTGTGCTCTGAACCAAATTAAAACATAAGCCAGAAAATACTTAAGAAAAGAACTAAAAATATAATAGAATATAGATTGGTGGTGTGTGATTTTCTAAATCACTATGCAATCTGCAGGGATCCTTAGGTATGGTTTGGTTGCCCCATTTGACACTAACTGAGTCTAACTGACTCTCTAACATTATATGATTCTGAAGGGGATGCATTTTGTGAGAGTGTTTTCGTATGTGAGAGCTGCCTATTTTTTGTTGTTTAATCATGTCGTTGATGTTCCTAGGCCAGTGGAATCACGGGTCCAGGCCTTGTCCCTACTGTATTGCCATATTTACTGAGATAGATCCAATGAGAGAATGTTTGTGGATGTGTTCTGTAATATTAGCCTCAGATGTTATGTTGCCACATTTTTTTAACTCAAGAAAAGAAAGTCAATGTATTTCAGTTTTATTTTTAAAGAAAACTCAGGTTCAGCTTCCCTTTTTCTAGCTGACCAGCAACCAAATTGCCAGGTCATTCTAGAACAACCTTTCCCAGCTCACTCGTGCTAAATTGCCTTTCATTTATTTATCACTTTGCCAGAGTTCCTGCTTCTCTAACCTTCCAAAGTGACAACTTTGTAGGAAAATGAGGACCGTAGACCCTTGCCATTCAAAACAGATCTGTTTTAGAGGTCCTGGAGAGAATAAGAAACTCCATAAATACTGAGTTGTACCTATTAAAAAAAAAATGACCCTTTCCCTTAGACCTTCCTTCCCATGGACTGCATTAGTATTCTCTTTTGGCGGCAAAGGCAAGGGTTTGGGAGTAACAGTGAATAAAACAAGGCAATTTCCCCAATTTTGGCATATTGGAAAAACACAGAACTAGGAGTCAGAGGGTGTGGGTTCTAGTGCTAGCTCAGCCAATTAACAAGGACTTTAAGCAAGTGAAATTGAGAATATATTAGTTACACTCAGAGTCAATTTCAAACCCTCCCCTTACTAGATGTATGGCCCTGGGCAAGTCACTTAAACTTCTCTGTACAATGAGGGGGTTGGACTTGATCTTGAAGGTCCTTTCTAGTTTTAACACTAATCCTAATAATTAATATGGCTGAGCCTCCCTTTTTGAACCTAAGTGACACAAATCATAACCCCTACCTATTTTACTCAGAACATGGGCTACTGCTCTAAGAGAGAAAGAGAGGACAGTCACAGTAGGACATCTGGGTCCAACGGGAGCAGCAAAAGTTTGCTGAGTCCCTAAGAGGATGCCAGAAAGGAAGCAAAGGACAATACTTCAAGTAGAAGGGCACAGAAAACAGGCTGCTCGTTTTATGGTTCTTCCTGGTTTCAGCACAAAGGGAGGCTACAATCTCAGACCCACTGAAATTCCGACCATATCATTCAATCCAACAAGTATTTCTAAATTGTGGCCACCCAGCAAGGTCCTGTGTTAGCCACTGGAGATATGGAGAGAGTTGACACAAAAATTTATCCTCAAGAAATTAACACTTGGATAAGAGAAATACAAATAACTAATAAACGGGAATAATCAAATTAACTATAAAGAACCTGTGAAAGAAGACAGTCTCTGCATCTGAAAAAAGACCTGGTAAATAGAAGTATGTATGGAATTACTTTAAATATATATGTATATATGTGTATATATATATATATATATATATATATATATATATATGCACACACACACACACACACATATATATATATATATACCATACATACACACACTCATGTATTTGTCACATGCACACACATACATATTGGTATCTAAATGGTAGCTATAGGGAAGGGGGGAGAAAAAAGGGGGAAAGAGAAAGTGACATGATAACTATATTATATATTTAGAAGGACTAGCAAGTTGTACATAATAGATTTCCAGTGTCATGTGCATTCATCTTTCTCCCGCCCCACCTCCCGCCCCAGTTCTACTATGTTATGGAAATTCTTTAATTACTTCTTAGGTTTAGAATAAAATAATTTTTTTTAAAAAGGGAGAGTGAGATATATGTGAAGCATAATGATGTTTCAGCAAAGCTATAACGTGATGAAATTAGGGTAAGGAAATGTGCTTTCATTTGGAAAGGTGGCAGAGCTTAGCAAGAACTTCAAGACAGCCCAAATGTTACGTTCTATCAGGGTTTCTTCACCTGAAGTTAATGAACTTTTTTAAAAAAATGTTGTATATTTATGTTGTATTTCAATATTATTAATTTCCTTTGTAATTCTATGCATTTTCTTGAATTCTTTAAAAAAACATTATTCTGAGAAGGGGTCCATTGGCTTCACCAAGTGGTAAATTTTAGAAATAAACAAAAGAAAGTTAAGAACCTCTATCTCATAAGTATCATGGAACTAAAAAGTTCCTTGGAGGTCATCTGGTCAGAGAATCATAAATCTAGAACTGAAAGGGATATTAGAGATCATTTAGTCAAACTCTCTCATTTTATAGATGAGAATTCTGAGGCCCAATGAAGTTGAGACTTGCCCAAGGCCACAGAGGATGGACTTGAATTCAGGTGCTCTGTCTGACTTCATTGCCAGTATTTTTTCTACCATACCACATTTTTTCCAACATATATAGATATATAAATACACATATATAATTTGTTTTATTTTTAAATTATGAAATAAATAAAACATTTCCATAACATACCAGAATAAGAAAAGATGATTGCACATGAAACTGCAAATGTATTATGTACAACTTGCTATGTCTTTTAAATATATAATAAAGTTATAATGTAAATTTCTTTTTTTCCTTTTTTCTTCCCTCCCCTTCCAACCTAAACTTGGCTACCATTACACACAAATACATATGTATGCATATGAGTGTATGTATACATATATATGTATCTTTATCTATCTAGCTACATATATATATATATATATATATATATATATATATATATATATGTATCAAAGTAAAGACTAAGATAGATTTAATTAAAAGAGATAGATAGGGTAACTGCATTTTGATAAAAGACACCATAGACAATGAAACTTCTACTTGTTTCTCCTTATACTGACCTCTAGGGTCAAACAGACGTAGTATAATTCCTCCTCCACACAGTGGTCTTTCAGATACTTGAAGATAGCTATCTTCCTTCCCCTGCCCTTCCCTGTTCTACCCAAGTGTTCTCTTTTCCAGGCTAAATTTGTCCAGCTTCTTCAATCAAATTCCCGTAAGACATTATTCAAGGTCTTTCACCTTTGGATGTTCTCCAGGTTCTCAAAGTCCTTCTTTAGCCATGACCCCTAGAACTGAACACAATACTCCAGAAGAGATCTGCTAAGGGCATAGTGTAGCAGACGGCCCACGTCCCTACACAGCTCGGTGAAGTGGTTGAAAGAAAAGAGTCACGGGAGGCGGGAAAAGATAGACCAATTCCCCCTTTCAGCTTCTAAGTCCCAGAAACTTTTTAACACAGGACAAAATTGAATTCATTTTTTTTTTGGCTTCTAAATCACACTGTACACTCACATTGAGTCTCTATCCCCACAGATCTTTTCCAAAACAACTGCCATCTAACCATGCATCATCCATCTTGTACTTGTGAAATTGATTTTTTGCACCCAAGTGTAAGATCTTACATTTATCCCTATTTAGTTTCATCTTTTTGAGCTCCTGTCTCTCATCTCCAAATGCCTGCAAGACAACTTCACTTCGGTGTCCCAGAGGCATCTCAAACTCACAGGTCCAAAACTAAACTTAAATCCTTGCTCCTAAAGCCACTCCTCTTCCTACCTTTCCTGTTTCTGTCTTGGATATCACATCCTTCTAGTTACTTTAGTTCACACATTTGGAATCATCCTCAACTCTTTCTTGACTAACCTCCCTCTTTCCCTATCCCCAAATAGAATAAGTTGCAAATTTTTGTCCATTTTTGCTCCGTATCATTTCTCAAATTCATGTCCTTCTCTCTACTTATCTCTACCACCCTAGTTCAGGCCCTCTTAATCACTTCTTGCCTGGATTATTTCAATAGCCTCCTAGTTGGTCTTCCTAGTTGTTACTTTTTAATTCAATCCATATTCACTAGCAAATTAATATTCCTAAAGCACAATCTGCCCATGACACTCCCTTGTGCAAAACAACACTCTATAATTTGCAATCATGTGCCATCCTTGGTAGAATTATTTTTAATAAAAAAGTGAAACGTTTACACAAATTAAAGAAATACCTGAACACAAGAGATCATGGATGGACTTTTTCTTTTTTTCTATATGTGTGTTTTAGGCAAATTTTATGATTTTATTATTATAAGGAACTCCTGCTGAAGACACTCCTTTTACCAATGAAACTTAATATGTTTCCATGAATTTCTAATCCTTAGTTTCTTATCTATAAAAAAAGGGAGCTGAATTAGATGTCTTCTAAGGTCTTTTACATCTCTGGAGCTATGATATTAAAGAGAGAGAGGGAGACAGAGAAAAATACAGAGGGAGAGAAATGAGGAGAGGGGAAAAGAAGGGAGGGGAAGGAAGGGAAAGAGAGGATAAGAATGAAGAGCGGGAGAAAGGAAGGGAGAGGGGAAGGGGAAGGAGACAGAGAGAGAGAGACAGAGACTGTAACTCACCTGAAACCTTTGGTCCAATTGCTTAGAATTTGGATATAAGGATATTTTATTTTTAACTAACTAATACAGTATATAATATATATTTAATTAATATTTAACTATTTTGTAAAAGACACCATGACTTGCATTTGTATAGTGGCTTACATTTTACAAAGCATGTTCCTTACAGTCAGTCCATCAACAAGTATTCATTAAGTGCTTCCTTCCTATGTATCAGGTCCGGGGCTAAGTTCTGGGGATACAAAGAAAGGCAAAATAAACAAATGAATGAATGAATACAGAAGTCGCTGACATCAAGAAACTCACTTTTTAATGGAAGAGAAAGCTGTGTCTTGAAATCACATCCCATTTATCCCACATTCAGTGCTTGTTCCCCTATACCACATAGCTGTTCATGCTTGGTTTTGAAGGCAGGGATGATCTGGCTACCGTACACAACTACAGGTTGTAGTCTGGAAATGACTAAATCTTGTCTGTTGGCAAGTTCTATAGAATACAAGAACCGTTGGCCTAGTAATAGCAATTCATTCTATGACACCATGATTTTAGGAGAAACAGTATTATACCACTGTCCCCAAGCAACAATATTATATAGATGGTCAACCATCCCAATGATGCTATTTCAAGACTCTGTGGCTTTGCTGTCACTGCTATCTTTACTGTACTAATGAATGTTCGAGCATATGTCACTGGTTGGGTCACTCTCATGCACAGTTTGCCTATATGGCCTATTGGACATGACCACTTCCAGCTTAATCCCCAGTAGGGTTAAATAGTAATCTAATGAACCAGAAACAAGTTATTCCCCTTTCCTTGAGCTAGAATCACAATATTTTCTTAGGTTGATATTTTTAAAACATATAGTAGGTGGTGTGAATCATCTATCAGAAAGCCATGAATTGTGATACACTCCCACAGACAGTAGGTGTCATGTAACTCCATAGTTTCTATGATAGATATTTTTAATGCTTCAAAAATAATATTGATCTTTCTAGGTTGTTTTTTTCTGGAAGGGCTAAAACTTTCTCACTGGGACAAGACAAAGAATATATTATGATGATCTATTAACAAGCATTTCAGCAATTAATTCTCATTTATTCTCTATGGTTAAATCCAATAATGATACCAGCCTTGCCCACCCTAGCTACAGATTTTAAGCATGAAGATATTGATAACTTTGACAACAACTCACCTTCATTACTTGTTCTCAAAGTAATTCAATAGAATACCCTCAGTTTTTGCCCAGACCACAAATGCAATTCAATACTCTCATTGCTGTAGATCAGCCAGTTCAATCTCTCTTTTAGTCAATCAATAGAGGCATTAGGCTCCCCAGCCCAAAGGAAAACAAAGGCCAAGTACACAGAACCAGCAAATTAACATCTGCTTTGGAATAAACTTGAAGTTACCCATGCACTTATTTTTCAAAGTCCATTTCGGGTCCTAGCTTTCCTGCCTCTCCCTTGTGACTTCCTACAATTAACTTATTCCAGGGATCTCAAACATGTCATCTGAGAGTGGACTTCAAGGGTTTGCAAGTCGTATTGGGTAAAATTATTTTTGAGGCCACTATGATGGTAGAGAGCCCTGGATGTGAATTAGAGGACCTGTGTTCAAATGCTGTGTAGTCTTCAGCAGGTCATTAAATGACTCTAGGTCTTGGCTTCCTTTCCTGTAAAATGTGAGAAGTCTGGGTTAGAAGAACTGTGATGTCTCTTCTACTTAAAAATCCCATAATACTCTATTGAAGGACTTCTCTATCTTTTGTGTCTGTCATAGACCCCTTTGGTAGTCTGTGAAATCTATGGACCCCTTTTCAGAACAATATTTTTAAATGCATTAAATAAAATCCACATAACTACAAAGGAACCCAAATATATTCAAAAACAGTTAACAAAATGTTTTTAACAAAAGTTTGTGGACCCCAGACTTGGAACCCCTGCTGTAGTTGAATGCTTCAAGAACCTATAATTTCATCACAGCAATAATCCCTCCAATGAAGCAGAATGTAATTCTTTGGCTCCTCAAGTCAAGACAACAAGCATTTATTAAATACTTATTATGATATATGCCCTATGCTAAACACTGAGAACACACAAAAAGGCCAAAAAAAAACCCCACCAAAGCCCAAAATAACCAATTCTTGGTCTAAGGGGGTTTTAGTCTAATTGAGAGGACAACCTATAAGCTTAGCACAATGCCTAGCACATAATAGGCACCTAATAAATATTTATTGAATGAATGAATTGGATTATTGAAAGTAATCTCAGAGGAAAGGCACTAAGATTAAGGAGGACTGAGAAAGGCTTCTTGAATTAGGGAGGATTTTAACCTAGACTTGAAGGAAATTATGTATGCTGGGGGACAGTGATGAGGAAATAGGGCATTACAGGCATGGGGGACAGATACTGAAAATGTAGAGTCTGGAGGAGTGTCTTTTTTGAGGAACACCAAGGAGATCTGTGTCACTTAGATCCCAGAGCTGGAGAAAGGAATAAAGTGTAGGAAGGGATAAAGTTATTAAGGGCTTTAAAATCTGAACAGAGGATTTATTATTTGATCCTGGAGGTGATCAGAAGCAACTGCAATTTATCAAATGGGGGTGGGGGTGGGGGTCAGCACAGTAAGACCTGTACCTTAGGAAGATTAATTTGACAGCTGAGTGGAGGATGAGCCAGACTTGTGGTAGGTTGAGGGACCATCAGTCTATGGAAATTGTCCGGGCATAAGGTGATAAGGCTGTGAACCAGGGTGATGGCCATCGGAAATGTTACATTAGGTATAGAGAGTGTTAACTAAAGATCCCAGGTCTAAAAGGAGACACAAAATGAAAGAGTCTAATCACAGATTATGAAGCATTTGTTGTCTGAGAAGAGTTTGCAAGGCAGAGGAGAACTTGAAATGGACAGAGTTCTCAGCTGTTCAAAGGGGAGTTGGATAGGGTGAGATACTAATAGTTTCTAAAGGTTTTGGGTGGGAAGCAGAAGTTAAGGGAGAAGCCATGTTTGGACACAGTAAGTCAGAGAGCAGGATGATTAGAGAATCCTGAGCAAGGTCTTGGGACTGTAGCTGCAGTTCAAGGCTGGCTCTGAGCCAGTGAAGGCTGTCTCTGGTTTCTGACAGATGCAGGCATCTCCAAATTTGGTTCGAGTTGACTTGCAAAGGATTATTAGTATGTCAAGCAGCTCTGAGACTTCTGATTTGTTGGTTGTTGTGTATCTCCAGTGTTCTGTTGCCTTGTCAAGGGAAGTTCCAACATATCTAACAGGATAGTACAGTTGTTACAAAGTACACAAGAGTGAGGAGAATTTCAACTAGATTTAGAGTCCAGGTTAGCAGTATTAAGAAAGTCTGAAAGAGAGGAGTGTTTGGGAGTGAGGACACTCAGTAGGCCATTCTGTTATTTAACCTTCCAGTGTCCAGCCTTCCCATGATGTGTCTCCTTAAACTAAGCCTATTAGTCATATATTCAATCTTTCATGGCATCCATACGTGAAGCCTTCAGCATGGTGGAATCTGCCAAATATTGTTCTCATCACCTTTGAGAACCCAGAGTATCCCACACACAATGAAGACGCAGGAAGAAGAATCTTATTTTGGCTTCCTCTTGACTCAATTGATCAATCATTGATGTACTTACTACGTGCCAAGCCGTAGGCATACAAAAATAGGCAAAAAAACCATTCCCTACCTTCAGGGAGTATGCAATCTAATGCGGGAGACAAGATGCAAACAAATATATGCAGAACTATAAATAATTAATAGAGAGAAGGTACTAACATTAAGAAGGGTTAAGAAAGGTTTCCCGTAGATGATGGGATTTTAGTTGGAATTTAGAAGCCAAAGAAGTCAGCAGTCAGGGCAGAGGAGGGAAAGTGTTCTAAGGATGAGGGACAGCCAGAGAAAATGTCCAAAGCTGAAAGATGGAGTGTTTTGTTGGTGAAACAGACAAGAGGCTAGTGTCTCTTGATCACTAGATCAAAGAGTACTCTTCAGTGAACAAGGTGTACATAGACTGGAAAGGTCAAAGAAGGCTAGGTTATGAAACACTTGGAATTTCAAATATAGTATTTCACATCTGATCCTAGAGATAATAGGGAACCACCAGAGTTCATTGATTGGAGGGGGTAGTGGTGATATGTTTAGATCTACTTTTTGGAAAATCACTTTAGTGGTTGAATAGAGAGTGAATGGATTGAGATTTGAGATAGGCAGACCTACCTGCTAGTATTTGTTACTACTATACCTGCCAGCTATTGCAATAATCAAGGTATGAGGTGATGAGGGCTTGCGAAAGATAGGCATATAAGAGAAGGGGGATGGTTCAAGAGATGATGTCAATATGAAATCAATAGGTCTTGGCAACAGCTTGGACATGAGGAGTGAGAGATAATGAGGAATCCAGAAGGACTGATACCATCTATAGCAAAAGGGAGGGTAGGAGGGAAAGGTTTAGGGAGAAAGATAATGAATTCTACTTTGGACATGTTGAGTTCAAATGTCTATTGAACATCCAGTTAGAGATATTTGAAGCATAGAGATATGAGATTAGACGTCAGCAGAGAAGGTAATTTGAGAATCATTAGCATAGAGATGATAATTAAATCCATGGGAGCTGAAGAGGTCACCAAGAGAAGCACTAAGGGGGGAAAAGAGAAGAGGGCAGAGTCCTGCTGGACACCTACTAACTCCAGTTATTAACATTCTCTTCCCTTGTAAATTATTCTGCATTTACTTAGTAGTATACACATCACATTCCCCAACAGATGTAAATTCCTTGTGTTTAGGGTCTTTTCCTTTTTTGTCTGTGCATCCTTGGTGATTAGCACAGTATGGTGATTAATGAATGTTTTCTGTGTTGAGTGAGTTTTAGAAAGGATTTGTTGTCTGTAATGAAATAAGGAACCAGTTAAAGAATCTCTAAGATGGTGATTATGGGCAGTTATGGTAAGTGGCTATAGGTCCATTTCCATCAGGTTGATCATATCCTAGAGGTAAAGATGGAAGGTCTTAAAAGTCATCGCATTTAATCCCCTCATTTTATATATCAGGAAACTGAGGTACCTAGACACTATGCCACTTGTCCTACGTTACCAGGGTAGTAAGTTACAGAACTGGAATTTGAACTCAGGTCCTTCTAATGACTCCAAGTCCAACATTCTTTCCACAACATTGAGGTGTCCTCACCCTCCTTTATCACATTCATTACTCTCCCCCTAAAGCAGAAAGAATCAGAGATTGAGAAAGGCTTCATCTAGTTTATAATAAAAAGGGAGAAGGTTAAAAAGGGGATTTTTCAAAACGTAATCTTCCTCAAAATATCTTCCCTACACAATATTGAGCGTGTGTCTATTTAATAGTCCCCAAACTGTTTAAAGATGGGAAAAAAATTCAGTCTACCTGATTATTGGTCATCATACAATCAAATAATCCTAGAAATTAGATTCTCCCACTGTTGCTTATAAAAACTACCCTTAACTTAATCCCCTAATCCAGTGGCCTTTTCTCAGTATTGATCCTCTCTGACCTTTTTGAACATTGGACATTGTTTACCAAAATGAAGTGTTTGGACAGTTTTCATTTGTTTGTTTTCCTATATTTGGTTAAACCATTTTGATTTTGTGTCTCCGGACACAAAATCTGAGGATTGCTCTTCTGGTTCCATACATGTACTTTTTCTTATGCTCCAAACTGTAAGGAACTTCCAATAATAATAAGTTAGCATTTATATGATGCTTTAAGGTTTGCACCATACTTTATAAATATTACCTCATTTTATCCTTACAACAGCAGGTGCTATTAATATACCCATTTTATAGATGAGGAACTGAGGCAAATAGAAGTTAAGTGATTTGCCCCAGATCACACAACTAACCATTTGTCTGAGGTCAGATTTAAACATGGGTCTTCTCAACTCCAGGCCCATTGCTCCATCTACTGCACCACCTAGTTACTTCCATTTCATCTACTCTAACTCCATTTCATAGAGGGAAAAGAGAGGGGAGAGAGGTTAAATGACATTCTCAAAGTCACACAGATAACAAGTGGCAGTGACCTTGCACAGGCTCTCTTCCAGTACCTAGCTTTTGCATGTTGTCTCTCTTGGATGGACTGTGAGTTCCTTCATGATAGGCACATTTTGTCTTTCTTCACATCCCCAATACTCAGCACGGTGCCTGGCGCAAAAGAAGTTCCTAATAAAAACTTGTTGACTTGACTCTAACTTGAGACCAAATACTCTTTTCTCTTGTACCACACTGACCAGAACCAAATGATCCATAAAACTCTCAGATGTACTAGTTTAGTTTAGGCCTTTGAGTCATGGGAGGATATTTTCATTTTTTGCCTGTGTAATATATGGGAAAAGGAATGATGATGGATAGCAGTAGGAAAGCTCTGTAAGGAATTTCTCCCCATTCATCCTTTCAAAAGGGACTATAACTGTAGAAACTGAGCTTCAGCATAGAAGGCTATCTAATCTGGTCTAGATTAGACTCTGGAGGTGTAAAACAGAGTTTGGGAAACCTCATATTACAAAGTTCCTGAAAAAGCAGGGTTGATTCTGGGGTATTCGCTTGGTTCTTGGGTAGGGCTCAAAAGATTGTTTATATCAATATTATTTATATTGTTATATACCCTCCTTTGGCTTTTTTTTCAAAAGGACCAGATAAAACCTGACCCCTTACAAAGATCTGAAACCAAGTCAGCTTCCTATAATTCTTCTGTCCTCAGGATCATCCCCCTCAATTGACAAACCCTGTAACAATTATAAATGCACTATGAACCATTTCTTTCCCATCCTTACTCCTAAAATTCTACTCAAAGTTTACCGGTGACCCCCAATCACCAATTGCAATGTCTTGTTTCTTGACCTTCATTTCAAATTTTTGAAAACATTTGACAAAATTTAATATTCTTTCCTTCTTTTTACTTTCTCCTGTTATCTCTGAGCTTGTCTTTTGCTGATTCTCCTTCTGCCTTCCTGACCATTCTGACTCTTTCTCCATATTTCATCCCTCATTTTCCTTCCTCTAAGGGTGAGTATCCTTCAAGGCTCTCTACTAGGAGTTCTCTTCTATCTCTTGATTTTCCTCTCTTGGATGTATTATCTTCTCCTTAGACTTTAACTATTAGCTGTATGCTGATGATTCCCATAACTATATTTCAAAACTAGACCTTTCTCCTGAGTTCCACATTTGGATTCCAAACTGTATAGTAGGCATCTTTACCTGAATGCCCCACTGTTACCTTAATACCAACATATCCAGTACTAAAAGTACCAACTTTTTCTGAAAAGGGGAAAAAAGTATTCCAAGGGAAACAATAGGTGAAATATAGCAGGACTGCCACCACCTTGATCACTCCTTTTCCTTAGATGTTGATAGAGACAACTTAGTACTCTGGGTCTAAGATAACTGAGAATATCAATGTCTTACTCCCTCTCCTAGAACACAATCCTCTGTTGTCAGCCTGGTTCTTGCTGCTATAATTGAGAGCCATTTCTATCAATTGATGACCAATTGGAACCCACAAAACAGGCAAGAAAACCTAACTGAAAGCCTCATTCCATGAAGAAGAGACAAAAGGCAAGATGTGCCAGATGAGGCGAACCATCACCAGTCACCTAGACTACCATCTCTGTTCAGACCTGAATGGAGATAGACCAAGATCCTGAACCTAAGAGCTTAGATATTGTTCTGCTTCCAACCAACCTGGTCCTTATAACCATCATCATAGAACAACATTTCTTTGGAAAATGGCCCTGCCATCCAGGCCACCACCAACACTAATTGCCAATTGCAGGGCATTTACCCAGATGGGCAGGTAAGTCAAACAGCCATGCAAATGGAAACGTCCACTAGACCACTCGCCTTGTTTCTAACATGGCCCCCACAGCTATAGTCCAGGAAAGCAAACATAATACAAAAGTAAAATGGTACATGCTTCTGTGCATGTATCAACCCCTGTCTCCTCAGCAGCCACAGCTCCCAAAGACCCAGGGAAAAAAGGTTTTGAATCCCAAAGACCTTAGCACTGTCAAATGGTTCAATGTCAGAATTGGATATGGTTCTAGTCATGAAAATGGCATTAAAAATTCATTGCTGTCTACCACTGAACCCTAAGAATCCCTGATTTTTTCCAATGAATTCGCAGCAGAAATATTATTTACGTATTATCTCTCCGTGTTGGATTGGGAGGTGCTCAAGGGCAGGGACTCTTAGTTTTCTATCTAGAAAAAAGCTCTTCAGTAATATGCTTTGTACATGTTGTAAGTACTTAAATGCTTTTTCATTCATTTATTTACATTCTATTCCCTTCACTGTCTCCCCTGTTTCTGTTAATGACACAAGTATTCTCCTAGTGAGAATATTTATATAATAAGCCTCTTAGTCATTTTTTACTTCTTCTCTCTTGTTCCCTGTTGATTAGCCCCCTACATCTAACAGTTTGTTTTAAAAGATGTACAAACAGCCAGGTTCACATTAACACTTTATATTTCTGATGCATTTTCTTCACATTCTGTATATTTGTTCATGGACATACTTTACTCTCTCCTTATAGAATGTGACCTTCTTGAGGGCAAGGACTAGGTCTCCTTCGTTTTGACATCCTAAGTACCTTCTCAAGTACCTTGCAACCAAGAGGTACTCAATAAGTGCTTCATTCAATTGAACCGGTTTAAACTGTAGAGAGAATACAAAATGATTCCAAAGTCAAGGTAAAGCTGAACTGAGGATTGCTTTAATGCAATCTGAACCAGTAGTTGAGTAAGTCATTTTTATTAATCAAACAATAAATAAACATCTATTAAGCACCTACTGTGTGTCAGGCACTGTGCTAGGTAGTGGGGATGCAAATACAAAAAAGTGAAACAATCTCAGTACTCAAGGAACTTGCATTCTATCAGAAGGAAGAAATGATTTGCAGATAAATAGCTACAATACATATATATATATATATTTTTTTTTAAAAAAACATAATTAAATTAAAAAAACATAATCGAAGAGAACACTGCCAACTGAATCAGGAAAATCCTCTTGGAGGATACATGAGCTGAAACTTGAAGGAAGGTAATGTCTCCAAGGAGAAATGAAAGTGAGGAGAAAGAACATTTCCAAGCACAGAATTATCTCCTATTCAAAGGCACTGAAGATATATGAAGGGCCAGCTCCCAATATACCATAGGATTCATCTGGCTTCTTATGAGGTAAACAAGGGCAGCTAGGTGGTACAGTGGATAGAGCACCAGTGCAGGAGTCAGGAGGACCTGAGTTCAAATGTCACCTCAGACACTTGATACTCACTAGCTCTGTGACCTTGGGCAAGTCACTTAACCCCAATTGCCTCATCTCCAGTCATCCTGATGAATATCTGGTCACTGGATTCAGGTGGCTCTGGAAGAGAAGTGAGGCTGGTGACCTGCCCAGCCCTCCCTCAATCAAAACAAAGTCAAGTGCAAATCATGTCATCATTTCTCTGATGGCATGGTCTTCTTCAGCAATGAAGGACAAACACATACCAGGCAAATCCCAACGTTCTCAGAAACTCTTTGCTCTCCCACTGCATCAGTACAGTTTTCCACAAAGCAATCCTATAAGACTGCACTTTAAGCATGTTCTTCCTCTTTTCCAGAATTTACGTTTCCTTTTTAGGAGATTCAAGGGAAATCATTTTATAATCTTTTCTTTTACAACATATGTTCTCCCTTGTGTTTTTGCCCATCAACAAAATTGATAAATGACAAGAACACTTTCTCATTTCACTCCAACCTCAATAGACTAAATTTTCCATTTCAGCATCAACTTCTTGCATATTTTTCCTTGCCAGCATGATGTATTCTAATATTCTTTCCCACAAACTCAGAACTGGAAGTGATATTAGGAATGATCTAGTCCTACCCTCTCCTCCACATTTTGTGGAACTCAAAGCCCAGAGAGAGGCAGAGATTGATTCAAAACTACTGAATATCAGGTTACTGTGTTCTTTAACACCCGAAAGAATAGGAAAGAGATTACAAACATCTCAAGAACATGGCAGTCTCTGAGCTTGTGACATAGTTTCATCATTGTTCAGCCTTTCAGTACATGCTGTGTCTTACAGTCTCCAACAGTCTGCAGTATAGAACACTGTATAAGATACTGCATAAGGGAAACATAAAATAAAGACACCCAAGGAGAACCACCCAGATGATCACCCTCCTCCACTTCACAGCCCAGCAGCAAAGAGGTCGAACGCAGCTTTTCCAACTGTCAACCCAGTAGAAGGACCATTTCAGAAACACCAGCAGACCTGGGCCGAGTGGGCTTTAATGAGTTGGATATTGGCAGCCGTCGAAGGACAACAAGGCCAGTAACCTTGCCAGGGGTATTGACAACTGCTACCTCCCTGCCCCCACAGATCAATCGCCTCTCTGATGCTGATAACACAGAACTAGCTGGGAAAAGAAAAACGATTAGAGCCTAGGACTTCTATATATCAGCCCTTTCTTTCCATTTTACTCTTGATGAGCTGACCCTTCCATCCTAGCAGACCCAGCAGATACTTGCTTTCTTCTTTAGCTTCTGATGAGCTCATTCCCTACCGCTCCATTTGGCACACGGTTTCTGCACAGGGAGCTATTTTTTAAGATGCCAATTTTTTTTGTCACTTGGGATCTTGTAGCAGTTCCACAGCATGACATGCCACTATATAAATCATCATTTGAGGGCCACCTGCCAATAAACATAACCACAGGAAGTTTCTAAAGTGTAATTAGATTTCCCAATATATTTATTCCCCTACTTGGGGGGGGGGGGCTATGCAAAGGCCACCAGTACCAATATTAGAAAAGCCCCACCTACCTTTTCCCTGATTTCCTAGTATAACTACCCCATTAAAAGAGTCTCTGGTTGGTAATGAAAATATGAACATTAAATGCTTTTGTATAAGTGGCTAGGGAGGGGAAAGTAGGAACACTTCTGTTAAGAATAGTTATTTAATTATGAGCATTTATGATGCTGTTAAGGTATCAGAACCCCACAGCTTGCTTTACAAACACTGTATTTCTCAATCTAGTTTATGCTGGTTTCTCTCCATTTTCAGAATTTTGTTTCCTGGGTAATTTGAAAACAGCAGGCCAGTTTGGGGATAAACATTAAAATACAAATACTTCTGCTTTTCTGATTTTATAAATCAGCCTCACAAAGTACTTGCAATTTAAAGCATTTTTTTAAAACCATACATTTCTAAGGTACTTGCTGTGCTATAATATCTTGCACTGAATAGGTTGTTGATTCATGGCAACAGATTTAATGTCAGTGCCTTTACTATTTAACATAAAACTTGGGCAATAGAATTGGCCCGGGTCCAGGGATCCAGGAGAGAGAGCACTAAAGGTTCCCTGTCTTGATGATGCTATGCAACAGTTCTCAGTTCATGAAATATACAGAGAAACTATTTCTTTTATTGCTGACAATTATAGCATTGGAAAATGGTTGGAGCTAAAAGTGGATGTTGGGGTCATTTAGTGACTAAATTTTAGGTTATCCCCTTTATTCAACAGGTGAGTTCCCTGAAGCTTTGAGCAGGTTAAATGAATTTAAAGTCATGCAGATGGCTATTGGGAGAGCCATCATAAGAATCTAAACTTGAAACTGGAAGCCATCAAGGCCAAGTACCCTCATTTTATAGATGAAGAAAATGGAACCAGAGAGGCTAGATGACTCTCCCAGCATCACAGAGCTACCTGTTAGGTGTCTGAGGGCAGGCTTGAAACACAGTTTTTCTTGACTCCAAATCCAGTGCCCTCTCCAACAAATTATGTTAACATTCTAATGCCACAGAATCATCAAAACTAGAAGGATTATGGAACGCTGTTTTGAAAACAGTTCATTAACCTAAAAGTGCTGTATAAATGCTAGCTAGTATCCTTATCATCGTTGTTCTTCAAATAACTGTTCAATTTGGTGGTGGAAGGCAAGGGAATCAGGTGGTTTGGTTATTTGGCAATGAGTAGAAAAACCATGGGCTGACTGCATAAATTGATCGTGTTGGGTAGACTCAATTCATGAATGATCTGAGTCCTTCCATGGAATGAGTTAGCTTTTCCTAGTAAAATTTAGAAAAAAGGAAAAGCTTTTCTGCCAGTTATAATGTAAGCTCCTTGAGATCAAGGACTTCTGTGTTTTTTCTTTTAATTACAGTCCATGTAAACTCTGAGGATCCTTATTTCAACTTCCACTCCCCCCAATGAGTTCTCTGGCTCCAGAGAGCTTAGCTCCATTTCCCCTTCAGGGTTTTAGGGGTACCCTTGAGGTGTCATACATGAGTCTAATGAAATCAGCTTGTGTCTCTACCAGTGTGCAAAGATTGTCGGTTGAGAATAGCTTTTAGAAAGGGATACTTACCAAGGAGTACAATGAGACAGTTGGTACAAAACATCCCCACTCCCTCCTCCCTGCAAATAAGTCTTTGACACACTGACCAACAATCACATTCCAAGGGAAAGTAGGCTTAAGCTTAGAGAACATATGTGGCAAATAGATAACTCGTAGGTCTTGGTTGCTAGAAGTTCCCTTTAGGTTTTCTTTGCTGATCTCTTTTGTGGCATTATGAATCTGTCTATTCTGGTCTGGCCTCCTAATATGATGCTACTGTCAGCTGATCTGAGGATATGGCTAAGATATCAATGGAAAGATGGGAAGTCCAAAGTCCAAAAACCCTTCAAAGTTTACAGCATCCTCCTCCAGTCAAGAGAGGTGGGGAAGCAAAGCTGGTCATGGCAGAAGTTAAGTCTCTTTCTCCTCTTACCCACCCCTCCCCAGGTTTCTTCTCATGAATTCAGAATGCTCCAATTTTGAGAATGCATCTTTTCTTGACTCACTTGATAATTTATAGATGAGTCCTGGGTAGAGCCAAGTTTCTTTTGCCCTGTATCTACAGTTACCTTGTACAACATCATTACAGTTGAAAGACTTTTCCACACTTAATCTAAGGCCTAGAGACTGATTGATTGGGTTTCTTATAACTGACTTTAAGTGGAGTGGGGTTGAGCAAACCAAAGCACATTGTAGTCAATCAGTAAATACTTGTTGGGTGACTGATCCTGACAGTGCTAGTTCACATTGCAAGATTTAGTTTTAAATTTTCCTAATTCATTTTTTTAACCTCTCTGTCATCTACTTTACCCAGAAATTTGGTTTTGGGGGTATTTGGCCCCACTGGTCTTAGAAATAGCATTGTAGAAATCAATATGCCTTTAGTGTTTGACAAAATGTCATCTGACTGTTAATCCTTTTAGGAAAGCTAAACACAAGGCTAATTACCCTTTCTCAAGAATGGTGTTAAACTATGGTATCCTGACCCTGGTTTCCTGTTTAGTCCTCAGCTAGGGTAGAGATAGGAGTTGTTTAAATCCTTCCCTACTGGCCTTTTACCTGGCTTATTTCTGAAACAATAGCTGGGTGAAACCAGGGATAAATTATTGTCCATACATCATGGAGATGTTGCTTGAGAATACAAATTTCCTCCTCTCTTCTCCCCCTCCCACCTGCCCCTGCCTTCATCCTTATTTTGGAAGTTGAAAAGCTGTGAAACTGGTTGTAGGAAAAGGCCTTGAACTCCCCTGGCGCCATGACCACACTTGACCATTCTGGCATGACATGTCTCATCAGTGTGACTGTGTCTGGCAGAGGTAGGCAGAGGCAGAATTATGTATGTCTTTGGATTTGGGTGGCTTTCCCTGACATTAATCACTTGTCAACTGATTTGTCCCTGTGCCCAGAAATGGCACTGAGTGTGCTGTAAGAGACTAAAAAAAACCGTATATTTCTCTTTTCTGTCTGTCTCCCTCCCTGTGCTTTCTTCTTCTTTCTTTCTCCCTCCTCCCTCTCTCTCTCTCTCCCTCTCTGTCTGTCTCTCTCTTCCTCTCTTTCCTCCCTATGACAATCCCTCTCCCTGCTCCTTTTCTTCCTTCTGTCCTTTCCCTTCCTCTCTCCCATCTTTCTTCATTCATTTTTCTCTCTTACTTTCTTTCCCTCCCTTTTATACTCCCTTCTCCCATATCTTCCCTCTCTACTTTCTTTTCTTCTTCCCTCCCTCCCTTTTTTCCTTTCTCCCTACCTATCTTCTTTTTCCTCCTCCCCTCCTTCCCTTCCTTCTTTCCTTCATTTTTCTTTTCCTTCCTTCTTTCCTTTATGACTTCCTTTCTTTCCTCCCACAAAATTCAACTCACTCTTCAATTGTATGTACCTTTGTATGTACTGAAATGTATGTACAATTGTATGTACAATTGTATGTACTGAAATGTACCTTTGGCACGTATCTCTTTTTCTTTTCTCCTCAATTCTTGTGAAGAGACTCATCTTGGAAACCAAATAGGAGCAACATGACAGAACAGACACTAATATCTGAGTTTTATGCTATGACCATAGGTATCTATTAAAGCAATTGGATGAGCTCTTTTAAAGTCATTCCAGCAATCTGAACCAAGCAAGGAGGATTAGCTTCTGTAGTTGACATTCAAAGCTCTCCAACAGCTGGTCTCTATACCCAATTAATTTCTTTTGACATGTCTTGAATTTTAAGTTGTTGGGGTTTTTAATTAAATATTGAAGAATTATGGTAGCACAGTATGATATTCTATTGTCAAATAATTTACAGAGCTGTGTTGCATTACTATTTTAAAGTAATTTCCCTAGCATGCAAGGTCTCTGAAAACATGCAAGACAGTATTGTTTAGTGGTGGGGAACTATTGGACTGAAGGACAGAAAACTTGGGTTAAAGTTCTAATTCTGCTATTTAGAGCTGTGTGACCTTAGGCAACTCACTGTAACCCTTTTTCAACCTCATTTTCCTCATATAAAAAATGCAGATTATAGTACTTGTACTGTCTACTTCACGGGGTATAATTTATTGTAAAGTGCTTTGCAACATGTATGTTCATGTATATGTATATGTATGTGTATGTATGCATATGTATATATGTGTATGCATACAAGAATGTGTTTATGTGTATGCATATTGTGTATGTATTGTGTGTGATATATATGTATGTGTATATATGTGTGTGTTTATATATGTATATCATATGTATGTGTATATATCTGTACACGCATGTATATCGTATATATATATGTGTGTGTGTATATATGTACACGTATATCTATATAAATAAATCTACTCATATGCTTATGTCCTGTACGAATAGCAGTAATTATTACGCTGAAGTCTAAAAGTGCTAGACTTACTCATATATTGAATAACAAGGAAAAATAATCTTACCCTTAGTATCTCTTACAACTGTCACAATTTTAGATAAGTAGGCCTCTGAGGCAGCAGTTTTGGAGGTGTCAATGAGCACCTCCAAAGGAAGAAAAGGAAGAAAAAGAAGGGAGAAGTAAGGAGAGAGGAAGTGAGCTCTCTACAGGTAAGGAGGCTGCTTTAGCCACAACATTCTGTAGCTGGCATAGTATTGTAGAACCCATCTCCTTCCCTCTTCCACCCCAGACTTCATACTCTTATAAATCAGTCCCTTCCATCCCTGCCCCCAAGGGATCCATTAATATAATTGTAAGCATATCCCTCTTCAGTCTGAAGGCTACAACTATCCCAGTAAGGAACCTACACAGAGTCTGGGGATATGTTGGCAAGGGGGTTACCTAGGCAATCCCTCCTTCCATGCCTAGGCTAGATTCTTTGAGTATGAAGTTAGTTGTCTTTTCCTTAAGGAGGGTTAGTTTTTAACTTTTTTTGTGTCATGGACCCTTCAGAATAATATGTTTAAATACATAAAATAAAATACATAGGAATGCAAAGAAAATCAAGTATATTAACATATAGTTAACAAAAAAATAAAAACAAGTTCATGGAACCCCATTTTAAGAATACCCCCTTTGGGGGGAAAGACTCTAGGAATTTCTTAAACCTGTTGTCTCCCCGGTAATCACTTTCATTAAAGGGGCCCAAGACTGAGGTTAGAGTTTCTCCAAGAAGGCATTCCTGAACCAAAGCCAGATTTGCATACCTTTCCCTCACCCCCATTCATTCATCACGAATCACCCCATCTTGTCTGACCATCAGGCTACCATAATACTTCTATACCTTTTATTTAATATAACTCATCCCAAGGTCACTGCCATCATTATTTTCTATCATCCTAGTTCTTTTGCAAATATAGCTCGAAGAGATCAATGTTCTAGCAGTTATTTTATAGGAAAGGAAACTGAGTCCCAGGGGAGGAAATGACCCTGAAAAGACAATATGTCTTAGGTGACTAAAGTATAAGTCAAGATTCAAATTCAGTTCCTGTTCCTCCAAATGTCATGTTCTTCTACTACATTAACTTGATTCATTGCTTTACAAGGTGATGAAGGTAAGAGGAAAGCTATCTAAAAATAGAAAGGAAATGCTTTGGGAATTGGTGAGATCCCCATAACCATAGTACTGAAGTATTCTAAAGATCATAGGTTCTCATATTTAGAACTGGAAAGGGCTTCAGATGACACTGAATGCAACCTCCTCAAGATACATACAAGGAGCTTGAAGTACATAGAAGATAAATCATTTTCCCAGGATCATATAGCTGGTCTTTGAGGCAGGATTTTAACCCATGTCTTTATGATTTCCAGTCTGGTACCCTATCAATTACAATACAAAGCTGAATGTCTTTTACTGGGCATCTTGTAGAAGTGATCCCCTGTTCAGGTATGGGTTAGACTAGAGGCAGATAGTTGATGCAGTGGATAGAATACTGGGCTTGGATTCAGGAAGGCTGATCTTCATGAGTTCAACTCCAGCTTCAGACATTTACTAGATGTGTGACTCTGGGCAAGTCACTTATCCCTATTTATCTCAGTTTCCTCATCTGTAAAATGATCTAGAGAAGGAAATGGCTAACTACCCCAGTATTTTTGCCAAAAAAAACACTCAAAATAGAGTCAAGAAGAGTTGGATATGACTGAACAACAACAGAATAGATGGCCTCTGAGGTCCCTTCCAACTCTGAGTTTCTGTGATTTGGTGGCTTTTTCAAGGAGTTATTCTTATTCCCTCTTGGTTTGCACTTGGTTATTCATTCTCAATAACTTTTTTACATGAAGTTTGACCCCTAAACATTATGGGGCACTCTACTCAGGTGTCTGACCCATTTCTGTTGTGGGTGCCCAGGTCCTACCAATCTTACACTCATTCTCGTGGTCTGCGATGTACCCAACATCAGAGGATTCTTGGGGAAAATACTAGTCTTTCTATGGTTCTCCGAAAACTTAAGACTTCTAACACTCCCAGCTTTTGTGAGTGAGAACTGCTTTCTTTATTGGTTTAGTGTAACTAACAAAGGGCGAAGGCAATAAAGGAGGTCATTACTGTGGTTTTATCCACTTAGGATGTTGGATCAAGTCTCCCAAGGTTTTCATACCGGCAAAACTCTGTACTCTTCCCTATGCACTGTATGAACTCTAATCCCATGAATCATCAACAGTACCATGAGGTCAACGCATGTATCCATATTTGATACAGTCCTTATTCATAATCAAAGAAGTAAAAGGGATACAATCAGTATACATTAAACGGCTGCCTGCAAATTTCTCTCAGATTTGTATGGCTTATAAATAATGTATGGGCTCAAGATGGCTGTACTCATCCACTCCCATTGAGGACTGCCAACGTCTCCCATGCTGACTTTTTGAAAATGTCCCCAAAGCTTTCCCACTGACCCCCGCTTTCAAGTCAGTTTGGGAACTCATTGCTTCTGTTCAGAATTCTGTCATAGGCAGTAGCTTCTTAACCAGCATGCATCACTCCTTGGAACTTGTTAATCTCTGGTGGAGCTAGAGAAAATTGTTCAGAGCAAGATAGACATGGAGAGAAACATCTCCAGGAGCCATGGTCATCATATTTTCACCTTTCATTTCATCTTTCTTTGTCCTTCCATCTGTAACACATGTAAATCTATCATTTATCTGTTTGTCTATTTTTTGTGTGCACTGTTATCTGCATGCTTTCTCTCCCTCCGGAATGTGAGCTCCTTCAGGGTGAGGATATTGGTTTTGGTTTAATTTACATCTCCAGCACTCAACACAGCACTTGGTATATAGGAAACAGTTTAATAGGATTTCTTGACCTGAAGCCTGTGAACTTAAAAAAAAATTCTTTAACTATTTCAGTATAGTCATTTCTTTTGTAATCTTCTGTACTTAATTTCTTCATTTGAAGAAATTATTCTGAGGACTGTGGGCTTCACCAGACTGCTAGAGGTGTCCATAACTACAGGAAAAAGATTAAGAATGACTCAATAAGTATTTGTTGACTGGCTGTCCTTTAAAAAAACACACACACGCCTGCCACTGTACATCACGTCATTTCCTTCCTTGTCCCTTAAGCTGTTCCTCAGAAGCTCAACCACTTTCGCTTCTCCCTTTATTTACAGAAGAAGGGGCCTCAAGTGAACTTGCTGCACTATTGTCTCCTCCTGATGGGTGATTAGATATAGGGGAAGCACTAAAATTGTAAGCAATTCTTCCTTCCCCCAGTCACACCCCCAAGATGAGGAATCTCTGTGGATTTTAAAAGCCCAAAGATCTAGGCTGTTTTTATTTTATAAACAAGATTTTTCCTGGAGGCTGGGGAAGGAAGCTCTCAAGAGTTTCACCAAGCCAAAGATATCCACATTGTCTGTATCTTTATCTTTCTTTTATCTCTCCCTCTCTCTACTCTGCCCCCAGTGATCTTTTGCAAATGTAATTGTGGGATCTTTGCTAGGTGATGAGTCTAGAATTGACCTACTCTCTCATATTTTTTTACCCATTTCTCAGCAAAGTGTGTGGCCCTGGGTACAGTGGCTGAAGTAGTGGCATCACTAGCTTTTATGTAGGGATATAAGCTACTACGTGTCTGGAGAGGTCTTCTTGACTCTAAGTATAGTATTCTGTTTACTACCCTGTTCAATATTAATTCAGTCAACAATGCACTTACTGCCAAAAGCTTTATAAACAGAAATGAATGGGAAGAATACTATGTAACCTCATATGGAGACCTGGGTTCTAGTCTTGACTTTACCACCCTAGGACAGGGGTGGGGAACCTGTGGTCTTGAAGTCACATGTGGCCTTCTAGGTCTTTGGGTGCAGCTTTTTGACTGAGTCTAAGTTTTATAGAACAAATCCTTTTATTAAAGAGATTTGTTCTGTGAAGTTTGGTTTCTGTCAAAGAGCCACACTTGAGAACCTACATGGTCACAGGTTCCCTACCCCTGCCCTAGGATTTTGGAACTGGAAAGGGGGTAATCTAGTCCTCATTTTACAAATGCGGAAATTGAAACCATAAAGATATAGACATTTGCCCAGGTTCATATAGGAAGTAAAAGTAACAGGGCCAAGATTTGAACCTAAGTAGTAAAATCATAGGCTTGTAGTATCAACTAGAAGGAGATTCCTTTATTTTACAGATGAGAAAAGTTAGACCCAGAGATAACTTACCCAAAGTCACAAAGGTAGGAAATAGCAAAAGACTTATGTCTTCTGACTCCAGGTTCAGTGATCTTTTCATAATAACATAGACTGTCTCAGGTCCTCTTACTACAAATGCAGGATTTCTTCCCCTACATGCTTCTTTCCCTAAAACTTTAACAAGTAATTAAAATTTTTGAACCTTGATACCATTTCACAAAAATATATGATCTCTAAGGTCCCTTTCATATCTGACATTCAATAATTCAATGAATTGAAATGGCAGGCTATTCTGCTCAGTGCAATGGGGTGGTCCTGAACACTTGTCAATTTCACCAATAGTTGTGTTAATTCTTCTAAATTCAGATCACTTGTCCATATTAGTCATTTGGCATTTATTCCTAAACTGCCTTGTAGCAACTTTTTTATTATTGTTTTATATTGTCATTGAAAGCTTTAAAGGATGTCGATTTTATTTCCCCAACTAACCTATCAGCTGCTAGAGGACAAGGTTTCTCCAAAACCATGTGGCCTCTAGCATTGTCATGGAGAGCAACTAAGGCCTGAGTGGCAGCAGGAGCTCTTCATTTGAAAGGATTTCAGAAGCTAGGAAGCAGGGCCAGCTGCACGTGGCTAGGCATTCATTAAAACATACCCATGACCACAGGCTAATGGTGTTCAATAAATTAAAATAACTGTCTAGTTTGACATTGTTACTTGCCTAATGTTAAACTGTTGTATCCTGATCCTGAGGCCTCAATTCTTGTTGCCCCCATCCAGAACCTTGTGATTCCTAGGTTGAGTCTATTTTTCTTACTCCTTTCTCTATACTCCCAGTTTTTCTAAGCTCAGTTTTTAAATTAGATTTTTTTTAAAAGTAACAAGAATTTATTTCCTCTCTTTCCCATCTATTTCCCAGCCCTGAGGGGAAAAAGAAAATACTTATAAGAAATATGCAAAGTCAAGCAAAACAAATTCCCACATTGGTCATGTCCAAAAAGATAGGTGTCTCCTTCTGCATGTTTAGTCCATTACCTCGCTGTCAGGAGGTGGGTAGCATCCTTAAGCATCAGACTTCTGGAACCATGACTGATTATCGTATTGATCAGGGTTATTTAGCCTTTCAAAGTTCCTCAGTTCTCAATCTTGACCTTTCAAGACCATGCTTCTGATCTCTACCCATAGAGGAACGTCTTTGTGATACATTGCCTCTCAATTCCTGCCCACCTCCATCAAGAAAAGAAAACAAAAAACATAACAAAGCAAAAAATCATGGCGCAATCAACATCTTTGATGCTACCAAGATCAGTAGTCAATCAGTCCAGTCAAAGCCCCAGGTGTAGGGCACAATATAAGGGCAATCATTTCATGCTCATTGTATTCCATGGACAGAAAAGGGTTCTCCATGAGTTATAGACAGGAAATGAGGACTGTGTATTTCTATCACACTTGTGGTTAGGGTCTGAAAAGATGGAAAAGTAGATTAGAGGTTAATGCTCTCCCTCTGAACAAAAAAAAGAGGAGCAAGTTTAGGAGGAGGAGTGAACTTCAGGCAAAATTGTAAAGATGCAGCTGTATTTAGAACGCTATTCCTTCAAAAGCCTCACCTGATCTTTGTGGTATGAGCTAATGAGAACTTAAAGCAACTTTTTGGGCTAAAAAGCTGTGTTTTTTATGCTCCTCTTAATTATCTACCCCTCCCCGCCACTGCAGAACCCCATCACGATAACTTGCATTTACATAATTCTTTAAGAATTGCAAAGTGCAATCTTCATAACAGCTCTGCAAGGTAGATAGTGCATTCTTTTTTACATTTCAGATATGAGTACATGGAGATTCAGAGGGGTTGAAGCAAAAGTGTTGGACTCATGGGTGGCATGAAGCCCACAACACTCCAAAGTGCTATGGGGAGTCAGACTAAAATGTAATTGGGAAATATCATGAAAATTAAACATAATGTTTCTATGTGGTTTTGACCTGTAGGGATCCTTCTGTGGGGTTTAGCGGCTCCCATTTCTATTTAAGTTCAACACCACTGTGTTAAAAGACTTTCCCAAGGTCATAGGGCCATTGCCTGATCTAGATTTGAACTCAGGTCTCTCTTGATTTAAAGTCTACGTCTCTTCCTATGTCACCATGCAACTCTTTCCTCCAGATTTGTCCCTTTTTTCTTTCCCAGTCAAAAATGGCCAGTCCCATGTTTCCTGAAATGATGATCCCAGTTAAGTTAATGCACTAATGTTTAATACTAATTCCTAGAAAACACTGAAGCTTATTAAAGCCTAAAACTGTACTAAGACTTTTTATATTTTAGTAACAGCTGTCTGGCACTACTGACAGGCTGTAGGTGAGATCACAGAAACATAGATTTTGAGCTAAAAAGTATATAGATGTCTTGTAATCCAGTCACCTTATTTCATATGTGAGAAAACTGAAGCCCATAGAGGTTAAGTTATTTACCTAAGATTATTTAGAGAGTAAGTGAAAGAAGAGGGTTTGAACTCAGGTCCCCTGAAATTCAATAGAGATAAAATAAAATCTTGCACTTGAGTAATGGGAATAACATCTTAAATCTTGCCCCCATGCAAGTCAGACTATTTTTTTTTCCCTTAAAATACATTAACTGGTTCAGGAAACTAAAGGTTCAAATTCGGGGTAGTAGTCAGGGACACTAAGACATAATGGATAATTCAGGCAAACTTTGTTCCACTAAATCATCTTGAGGTGTTCTAATTCTTTATGGAATATTCCTCTCCTGTTACAGCTAAGTGAATCTCTTTTAGTTAGCTGCTCAGTGACTTAAGATTATCTCTCATGTTTCAATATCAAACCACAAGGCTGGATTGACTCAGGCCCAGAAAAGGATAACTTGGACTCAAACAAATGTAACTTCACAAGTACAAGATGGGAGAAATATAATTAGATGGCAGTTTGTCTAGGGGAAAAAAAAATCTGGAGGTGTTAGTGGATTGCAAGTTCATTATGAGTCAATAGTATGATATGTCATTTTAGAAAAAAATCTAAAACAAAACAAAAAAACCTAATGCTATCTTTGGCTGCTTTGAGAGGCATAGCTTTCAAGAGTAAGAAAGAGATATTCCCTCTACATTCTGCACTGGAATATTCGGAATATTTTGTCCTATTCTGAGTATTGTACATGACACTTAAATTGAAGCAAGATCAGAGCAAGGCAATTTGGACAACAAACAACTAGATGATAAAAGATGTTGAGGCCATGCCATATGAAACTATATAGAAGGAACTGAGAATATTTAGGCAGGAAAAGAAAAATCTCAAAAAGAATATGAAAGCTCTCTTCACTTTCTTCAAGTATTTAAAGGGATTTCTTGTGGACATAAGATAAAGAGCAGAACGAGGGGCATTTGGTTGAAACTTCAAGGAGATAAATTTAGGATTGATATTGCTCCCAATTAGAGGTATCAAAAAGTATAATGGACTGCCTCGAGATGTGGTGAATAATCTCATTGGAGATTTCCAAAAGGAGGTCTAATGGTATCTTGTCCAATCTTGTTCCAGGGATACTTGTTTAAGTATAGTATCTGAAACTCCTTTAATCTCTAAGGTTCTGTAGTTCAATAATTCTCCTTCTCACAAGACTCACTTTATTTAGGGACCAGATTATGACAATATTACCAAATATCTTGAGGTGGGCATTCTTTATCTGGGGTCTATTCATTTTTCAAAATAGTTTGATAACTGTATTTCAATATATTTGTACTCTTTTGTGATCTTACATATTTTATTTTATGATTTTAAGGCCATTCTTCTGTGAAAGGGTCAAAAGGCTTCACCTGACTGACAAAGGGGTTTATGGCACACAAAAGAGGTTAAGAATTCCTGCCTTGTAGGTGTTATTATCAGTGAAAGGCCCAATATGATCTTGAATATAAATTTAAAATATTAAGGTCAGAATGTCCCATGGAGAAACCAAGAGGTATAACTTCAGAAGAAAAAAAGTGCATCACTTTGAAATGACTCAGATGGCCTACTCCAGCAAAATTCAGCCTCATTTTCCCTCTCCTTGCCCTAGGATTGTGCCCTATTCCGTATCCACACTGTGATCTTTTAAACTCTTCAAACTTTAGTGCTAGTGCTCAGCTTTCCACTGTGGCACAGAGAATATTCCCCAGCCCCCCAAGGCTGTGTTGTTCATTTACCACCATATCATCCATCTGTTCATTTATTTCCAACTGTACCCATACACATGATATTAGAGTTTCGTTCTGAGGTAGAGTGCTTAGAGTCAGAATGGCCAAAGAAGAGGTCTCAGGGCCATCCCGCAAGGGCAGTCAGAAAATCTGCCTTCAAGGGGGAACTGAAATCTAGGATACCTGGGGTCCAAAGAAAATACTAATTAAATGAGTCAGGGTTTAGGAGAACCAAGCCAAGATTCCAGGTCAAAATTTAGTAAGATCTTAAGGGAAAATGTATTTTTCATGGTGACCTGAACCTGAATAAAGGCTTTTGAAGGCCATGCGGTTCAGTGGAAAGACAAGACCTGGAGTTGAAACATTTATATTTGTATGCCATCTCCAGTTCTTAATTACTGTCTGACCAAGGGCAATCCACTTAAGCTTTTCTGAAGATCGGTTTCCTCATTTGTAAAATGGTTAGGAAATAATAACCTAAAATATCAACCTTCCAGGTTGCTGGGAGTATCAAATGAGATGAAATAATATATAAATAGTACTGTCATTTATAGCAGGTCTTGAGGCTGGGGCATAGTGATCTTGACTTTGATTCTGAGAAAATTTTAGAATTCACTCATAAAAAAATGGTATGTGATAACTAGAAAAGGAAACAATGATCACAAAGAACCAGGATGGTTTTGTCACAAACAAATGGCACTAGACTAACCTCAGTTCCCATTTTAACAGCATTACTAACATTCAGGCAGAGAAATGCCTCAGATGTGATTTACATGGATAAAGAAAATACAAAGCATTTAATAAAATATCTTGGGCTATTCTTGTGGGGAAAACATGGAGAGAGTGTTGGACAACAATAAGATCATAAAGATCAAAAATGATTGAATAACTAGATTTAAAAAGTAGTTGTTAATGATTCAGCATCACTTTGAAAGGGGGTCCATGGGATTGTCCCATGGATCTGTGCTTGATCCTGTGCTATTCCTTTCTGTGACTTGATTAGAGGCTTAAATAGCTTGCTGACCTAAATTGCAGAATGACCCAAAGTTGATAGGGCCAGTTAATACAAAGGATGATAGAGTCAGGTATCCAAAATCTTGACAAGCTAGTGCATTGAGCTAAAGTTAATTAAAGTGGAATTCAATGGGATAAATGTATCCCTTGAGTTTAAGATGATAAATAATGGTTTTTTTTTTAAAAAATTAACTGTACAATATAGGTGGAAGAAACATGATTAGGTACCAGTTTTTCTGAAGAAGGTCTGAGAGGGTTTAATGAACTGCAAACTCAAGATGAGTGATGGTGTAATATGCCTCAAAAAAACCCAACAACAGTTAAAGCTAAAGTGTTTTCATCTATATCAATTTCCAGGGATAAGAAGATGATGGACCCTCTGTCCTCTGCCCCTTGCCCTGTACTGACCACATCTGGAGGGGTTGTATTTTGTTCTGAGCCCTACAGTTTCAGACAGACTTTAATAAGCTAGAGTGTCCAGATGAACATGAAAAGAACGGGGAAAGGCCTCAAGTTTCTGCTGTATAAAAATTGCTTAATGGAATTGAGGATGTTTAGCAGGTAAAATCTGATGGAGACATGACAGCTGTCATCAAGCATTTGAAGCACTGTCATGTGGAAGAGGGATTAGGCTTGTACTATTTGGCCCCAGAAGGAAGAATGAGAACCAACGGGTAGAAGTTACAACGAGGAAAATTTAGACTTTATGTCAGGAAAAACTTTGTAGAGACTAGAGCTATCCTAAAGTGGGACACACTGCCTCTGGAGATGGTTTTCAGGCAGAAAGGAGATGACCAATTATTGAACATCTTGTAGTGGGGATTCTGTTTTAGGTTGTACTAGAGGTTACCAAGATCCCTTCTGACTTGGAAATCCTGGGATTCTGTCACCTCTGAGATTTAAGGAGGGACTGAGACATAGGTCTCAAAGATTTTAAACACTTAGAATAGAAGCATCCAGTGCTTTCTGAGTGTGTGTGTACATGTGTGTGGATGTGTGGTGTGTGTCTGCAAGCCTATGTGTGTGTAGAGAGTCATCATTTAGTAACTGAAGACAAGATGCTTTTATAAAGTCTAAGAATGATGGGATCTTTCCTCAGCCTGTGAAGAGCTTACAGGGAGTCCTTCAGGTCTCTGTATGCTTTAGGAATTGAGGTATTTGGAGGTATCTTGAAAGCTGGATATTATTTCCTGTGTGACCATCGGAAAGTCACATAATTCCTCTACCCTTCAGTTTTCTTATCTGTAAAATGGAGAGAAAATACCTGAACCCATTCTTTGTAGGTACCTTATATGGTGTGTGTGTATAAACACACAGTGATATGTATTATAGATATATGTATATATATATCTGTAATATATATTATATATGGGAATAACCTTATTTTTTCCAATACCCTTGGTTGTCCCTGCATATTCCTAGTTCCTAACCATCTACTACCACCAGCACTTCCCCCAGTCCCTTGGGCCAGGGGCTACCATTTTAATTTGGTTGGTTGATTTGGTTGGTTGGTGATATAGTGGATAGAACGCCTGACTCTAAGTCAGGAGACCTGAGTTCCAATTCTACTTCAGAGATTTCCTAGCTGCATGATCCTTTCTCAGGTCCAGTTTCCTCATCTGTAAATAGAAATGATGATAATTACATTTACCTTATAGGGTTATGATTTATCCACTGAGATAATGTATGTAAGGTGTTTCATCCATCTTAATGGGCTATATGAATGTTAGCTATTATTAGGGATTAGTCTCACCTTATCTTATTACCAAGTTGGAAAATGCCTAAGTCCTTTGTCAGAGAACAAGAAAAAGATAAGAAATACAGGTCTTGTTAAGAAGCCTGGACTTGGGGTTAATTCCTGATGTGGACCAGGCACCTAAAACGCTAGAGGATTCACTGTTCCATCTCCTTCAGACTTAAAATCATGGAGAGACTCAGCTGTACCAAGCACCATTGCTTCCCTTCTTTGTCATTTGGTGAAGCACTCTAGTCTCCTTTTATTAAATGGTGATAATGGTGTGTTTGGTACAGGCTCTTCATGGTCTCCAGGCAAGAGGAGGTAGATCTATGAAAGGCTAAGCTAGGCCAGGTAGGAGACAAGAGTCTTCCTTCCTGAAGACGAGCTCTGAAGTGTACTCATGCTGAGGCACTCCATGCCCATCTGTAATCCATGAGTGGCTTTTCAGAGCTAGCCCCAAGCAAAACATTTTGAAGTAATCCTCTCAGACAATACTTACCTGCTGCCAACAGGTCCCATAATTCAGGTTGTCCATCTGAATCATCCCTCAAGGGGTATAAGTAAATACAGGTGCCTCCCTCTTCCCAGTGCCCTCCCTTTTAAGCACATTTTTCTCTCTCTGGAACCTTACAGGGTTGCTGAAGGCTGGTTGAATTCTTCTAGAAATCTGATTGTGAAATAAAAATTAAAACATATCCACTCATCAAGAGTTTCTGAAAATCACACTAAGCAACTGCAATTCTGCCCAAAACAAGCAATTAACATATCAGCAAGCAATTAGTAAGTACCTGTTATTTGCTAGTGCAGCTAGATGGCTGTAGGGATAGAGAGCTAAGCCTAGAGTCATGAGGGCCTGAGTTCAAATTCAGCTTCAGACACTTACTAGCTGTGTGATTTCACATAAGTCACTTAATCTCTCTTTGCTGTGATCCACTAGAGAAAGAAATGGCAAACTACTTCAGAATCTTTGCCAAGAAAACCCCATGGACAGTATGGTTCATGGGGTCACCAAGAGCCAGACACAATTCAGGCAAAAACAAAAATGTGCCAGGGTTACAATGACAAAAGTGAAATAACAATTTCCCTTAAGGAACTTACGTTCTAAGTTAAACATATAAATATACAAAATATATGGGGAGGTACTAAAAGACAGGAGAATCAGAAAAGCCCTCTTTTTCAATTTAATCTTGAAGAGAACTAGGAATTCTAAGAGGTAGAGGTAAGGGGAAGATCATATTCTAGACATGCACATTCCAGCCTGTGCAAATTCACGAAAACAGGAAATGGGATGCCATGTGTAAGGAAGGACTAATAGGCCAGTTTGGCTGGACCATAGAGTGCCTGTAGGAGAATAATGTATTGTGTTTGGAAAAATAGACTGGAGTCAAATTGGAAAAGATCTTAACTCTCCATTTTACAGATAAGAAAACTGAAGGTTAGAGAAATTATGTGACTTTCCCATGGTCACATAGGAAATAACATCCAGCTTTCAAGATACCTCCAAATATCTCAGTTCCTAAAGCATACAGAGACCTGAAGGACTCCCTGTAAACTCTTCACAGGCTGAAGAAATCTATGGAATCTATGTTGTATCTTAGAGGCAAGAGGGAGCCCCTAGAGTTTTTTGAGCGGGGTAATAACATATTCCAACCTCTGATTTGGGAATATCACTATGGCAGCTGTGTGGAGGGTAAACTGAGAAAGGAGAGACGCTGCAATGAGACTAATTATGGCAATACTTTGAAAGCAGAAGTTCTCTCCTATTTCCATCTCTCTCTCTCTCTACCCACCCCCAATAGTTTAATAAAGAATATTTGTAGGGAAATGAAATGTTAATCTCTTAAAATTCATATGACACAGATATTTAATCTTTAATGAAAGAATGAATCTACCTTTTCCATCATCATTTCCCCAGCTGACTGTGTTTCAGCATACAGTACTTTAAGTACAGTACAGTACAGTACAAGCATGGAGTTGTGCAGTGGTATCTAACTCAAATAGAAACAGGGTCACACAAACATCCCTATAGCCCTAAAAAAACACACATTGACATTATCTAGGCTCCATTATATTTTTGTTTGTTTTGATGAATATTTCCCAGTTATATTTTAATTTGGAGCCAAATCATACTCAGAAGTATTGCATGCTACATTAGCCTGTGGACCATTTGTTTGACATTTCTGGGGTAATGAATAGGGTCCTGAGACCAAGAAGACATGAATATGACTCCTAGCCATGTTACTTGGCAAGTAACCTGGGCAAATTACTTATCTTTTTTGTGCCTCAGTTTCTTCTGTCATAAAATGAGAAGAATAGATTCAATGATGTCCACTGTCCATTCCAACTCTATGTCTCTGATCCAATGATTGGGCTTCAAACTATTCCTCTGTCATTTGTTCCCTGTGCAACTTTTGACAAATTGCTTTATCTCTCTGAGTCAGTTTCTTGGTCAATAAAATGAGGGAGTTAGACTAGATGACCTCTAACATCCATTTCAGCTCTAAATTTGAGTGTGACCCTGAAGACTTTGATGTCTCAAAGAAACTTTTCTGGAATAAAGTGACTAGAAATAAATCTTCTTAAGAAGAAAATCCTATTTTTGTGCAAAAATATACTAGTAAGGGGCACAGTAAATAGAGTGCAATTCTTGGAACTAGGAAGACCTGAGTTCAAATCCTGCTGTTACTTAACTGTGTGACCCTGAATAAGTCACTTAACTTCTCTCTGCTTCAGTTTCCTCATCTGTGAAATATTGATGACATGACTTGCCCTTGACTTTGTTTTGAGTGAGGGAGGGCTGTGCAGGTCACCAGCCTCACTTCTCCAGAGCCCTCTGAATCCAGTGACCAGATATTCATCAGGATGACTAGAGATGACCCAGGATGAGGCAGCTGGGATTGAGTGACTTGCCCAAGGTCACACAGCTAGTGAGTATGAAGTGTCTGAGGTGACATTTGAACTCAGGCCCTCCTGACTCCTGCGCTGGTGCTCTCTCCACTGCACCACCCAGCTATCCTCATTATGGAATAAAAAGATTGAACTTAATTGTCTCTTTTAGCTTTAAATCTATGATGCCATGATTTAGAGAGACACTGAAGGAGAGGGGTAGAGGGAAAGAGAAAGAGGAGGGGAGAGACAGAAGGTAAAAAGGGAGAGAGGGAGGAAAACAGAGAGAAACAGAGAGAGACAAACAGAAAGACAGAGACAGAGAGAGAAAGAAGGAGAGAGACAGAGACACAGAGAGAGACAGAGAAAGGAGGAAGAGGAGGAAAAGGTAGAGAAGAAAAAGGGAGAACAGTTCAACTCAAGAATGGATCTGTGTGCAAAGTTAAGACTGAATAATTCCAACTGGAAATAGTGCCTCAGAATTTCCTGGTGTATATTCAAACTTGAGGAAGATTTCTTCAGTATAAATCAACCCCACTATGGATAATGCCTTAAAGTAAGACCTAACATCTGCAAGATTTTTTTCCCCTTTGTTCAACTTGAGCGAGAAGTCCGCTGCCCACACATCCACCTCCAAACCTAGATTTGGCCAAGGAAATCCAGCAGAGTACATTTTGGCAGCAAAGAGCGTGAGGTTGCAATTATTGAGTTAGAAAAACCCAGCTTCACATCTGCCTAGCGATTCCAGTGCGGGCAGCAGACATGTGAAAGGGAAGCAGATATGCGGGTAATGTTGTTTGATCCTTGTCTCAAGGCTATCATGGTAGGTTGTGCTCATAAACAAAACTCTGGAAGCCACAGTATTGTTTCCTACTGTCTAATCACCAGCTCTAAGGCATCTCCTGACAAAGAAAAAACACAACTCAAACAAAGCCCTTTATAGAAGCATCCAAAGAAGGCAAAATAAAACTGCTAAACTCCCACCAATGTGTAGAACACCAACCCTTTCTTTTTGAAAGAAGACAGAGCTCCTGGCTCTTTTCAGAATACTCTCACATGATGTAGATAGCTGAAGCCAGGTCGCCTTTTCCACTTTTCCTCAGGGGAAGCTTGATTTCACTGACTAATTCAAACTGCAAAGCAGATGTCAGGGGGAAAACATTTCAACATTCATTACCCTGACCTCCAGAAAAGCGGCTAGAGGAGAGCGGGGAAGCTTTTCCCTATCAGCTCTCACTCTTTCTCTTCTCTAGCCACTGCTGCCATCCAGATGCCTACTCAGATCAGAGCGATGCCTGCAGGAACATGAGGGTAAGCTGTATCATTTTCAGAGGAATTGTAACATTTGCCCACAACTCTCCGAGTGCATCAGGGGCTAACTGCCTCATTTTCTGGAACATGAAATACCAATTAGATTCTCAGCCCTCTTCCCCCGTACTTTAGAAGGTGGGACAGTCTCTGGAGGCTGCCCCAAAGTGGCAATGACTGTTCTGATCAGAGTTTGCAACCTGTGCTCAAGACTTCAATGGTCTCTTCTCACCTTTGTCCATTCCCTCCCCATCCTCTCTGTGTCGAGATGCTGGGATGAGTTTAAGTCAGTCTGTACCTGCAAGGATACAGAATCATGTCTGCTTTATTGTTCTGCTAGATTATAAGCTGCCACAGCACCAATAACAGAAAATTTGCAAAGCACTTTATATGCATCATCTCATTTCATCCTTTTAACGACAATTCAAGGCAGGTGCTACAATTTCCCCCATTTTAGAGTTGAGGAAACTGAGGCTGGGAGAAGTTAAATGACTTGCCCAAGGTCACACAGTTAAACTCTAAAGCAGAATTTAAATTAGGTCCTCCCGACTCCAAATTCAACACTCTACCTAGCTGTCATGATCATTTTATTTGGCTTATAGTTGGTGGTATAGTCTATATAAGAGATGGGAAAATAATTCTTTTTTTTTAAATAAGCAATGTTTAGTCATTCCAGGCAGTCCTCAAAGATTAACCAGCTCTTTTTTTGTACACCAAGATCTAGAAATGAGTCATTTCCATGGTTAGCTAAATTGAGGCCAGGAAAATCAATGTATAATAAAAAATGTGGAGCTTAAAAGTTGGATTTTCCTAACATCTTTTATGACACCTAGATTAGATCTCTGCTGCTATTATTAGACAATAAGATAATACAAATCATTTCCATGTGTACTTACATCATTATCCCCACCCCCTTGTAAAGTGTATGTGAGAGAGTAATTTTTTTTGGTCACTCCTGACAAAGTAAAGCCTACAGTCAGAGCTATGCACCCAACCACATGGATGCTGTCCACCTCTACCACAGCTCTTTCATAAATTCCCTCCTACAAGGAGTTTTTAAAGACTCAGAAGAGTTAACCCCTGTTAACATCTGTCAGGGAGCCCAAGTAAATAGGGCTGCCTGGGGTTAGAGGTGTTGCCGTATATCAACAATTGAATCTACTCTTTAAGAGTAGCAAAGAGATAAATGCCAGCTAGACATCTGGGGACAGATATTGATAATTGTACTCTGAGAAATAATTGTAGGGATATGTAAAAATGGCCATATAAGAAATCTATTGGTGCTGGTGAACATACTGAATCTGGGATCAGACAGAGTCATAATAACAATAGCTATCATTTGTAAAGTGCCTACGATGTGCCAGACACTATTCTAAGTGCATTATAACATTATCTCTTTTGAGCAGCTGCAGCATATTGGGAGTCATTTCAGGGATTGATGGCTAATCATGTTTGAGATGAAGGATAGTAGAATGACATGAGTTCTATCTCTACCACAGTGGCCAATTTTCCTCCTTTCCTTTTAGGTATGAATTTAATGTGGCTTTCTTGTCCCCCATGGAAACCAACAACTGCGGGTTCTGTCCTGTTTTCTGGGAGAATAAAATCTCTAGGGAGACTTCCTTTATCATTGTGATTGTGTGTAAGTGTGAGTATTTGGGTCATATACTTCACAATGGGCGGTTGTCTATGAAGAAAATCAAATCCAGTTTTCCTGGCTGGTGCATATGTAGAAGTGTCCACTAAAGTGTTTCCTTCTCCTCAGAAAATGATAGAATGGAAGAAAATTAATTGACAAAACCTCCTGAAGCACACTTCCTTTTTTTTTCTACAAATGGGGGTAATTCACCTTTCATTCATTCCTCTGATAAAATCTTCAAAATGTCTCCTGTTGGTGTTGCCACCTATAAACAGTATGGCTAGAAGAAAAAAAATAACCACTCTCTTAGTTTGGCTTATATCAGAGGTAAAGGTGGGCTGACATTTCATTTAACTTATATGAGAGGTTCCACGGTAATGGGGAAAACATAGAACTGGTCAACATTCTTTGGAAAAAACTCATGTTAGGCAACCCCCTACACCGGAGAGATCCAGTGCTAGGCTTATGGCTGGATGGAACAGCTTACAACCATGTTGATTTTTCTTCTTTCTCCCTTCTGAGGTAAGATAGATTGAATTCAGGCTATAGCCCAGAGAAATGGGGAAGTTAAGCTCTCATAAAGAAGCCAAACTGGCTTACAGATGCTAAAGTTAGGAAGTCAAACTGTCTTTTTAAATCAAACTAATTCCTAGGTACTGATTCAAATGATTAGATATAATCCGCAATGAATAATTAGTAAAATAATACAGAATAAAATGGGGTATCAATTTTCAATTTCACATTGAACTGGTAGTTAAACACAAACCTCCTGACTTTTTGTTCACAACTTCCACCAGTTTATGACACTATCTCTGACTTTCAGAAATACTCCTTACCATTTTTTTAAAATAAATTTTTATTGTTGTCTACAGTTTTTTTTTACACCATCATAGTGTCCCTTTATGTCTCCTACCCTAAGACCCATCATCCCATAACAGTATTTTTTTAAAAAGAAAAAAATCAGCACAACTGATTGATACATTGAAAAGTCCAAAAACATGTATAACACCCGTAGACCTCCCACCTCCATGAAAGAGGAGGTTTAGAGTGTCTTCTCATATTTCTTCATTCAAGTCATGTTTGATCTTTATAATTTTGTTCCATACAATTTTGATTTTTTGATGTGTAGTCATTCTTTCCATTTACATTGTTGTAGATATTTTATATATGTATGGATATATACATATATGTGCACATATGTATATATATTGTTTTCTTGGCTGTGCTTACTTCCCTCAGCATTAGCTTACATAGATTTTCCCGAACTTCTCTGTATGCATCACACATATAATTTCTTTCAGCACAGTAATATTCTGTTACATTCATAAAACACAATTTGTTTAGTTATTTCCCAATCAGTGTACATCTTCTTTGTTTCCAGTCCTTTGATATGATAAAAAGTGCTGCTATAAATATTTTAGTGTATATGGGGACTTTCTTATCAATGATTCCTTTGAGGTGCAAGCCCAGTAATAGAGTTTCTGCTTCAAAGAGTAGAAATGTTTGTTCCCCCACAAGGCAATTAGGGTTAAGTGACAGCTAGGAAGTGTCACGTGTCTGAGGTCACATTTGAACTAAGGTCTTCCTGACTCCAGGGACAGCGCACTATTCACTATGCCACCTCCTTGGTCTGAATAGGGACTTTTAATCACTTTATTTGCATAATTCAAAATTGTTTTCCAATGGTTATACCGTTTCACAGCTCCACCCCCAGTATATCGGTGTGTCTATCATTTCAGTTTGTCCAATATTATTTCCATCTTTAATTCTTGCCAATTTGCAGGATGTGAGATGAAACCTCAGGGTTGTCTTGATTTACATTTCTTTTATTATTAGTGATTTGGAGCATTCTTTCCTGTGACTACGAATACATCTCAGTTCCTTTGAGAACTATTTGTTCACGTCCTTTGAACACTTACCTATTAGGGAATGACTGTTAGCTGTATACACACATATACATACATACATACATATATACACACACTATATACACACATACAATTATGTATGTATATACATATATATATATATATATATACACACATATACATGGTAAACAGCCATTCATAGGTGTGTATATAGAATTATATAGCCTACATATATGTATATATATTATATAAAATTTTCTGGAGAAATGTTCAGTGCTAATGGGAATAGACAGATAAGTAGATAGATAGATAGATAGATAGATGGATGGATGGATAGATAGATAGATAGATAATCTATACAATACCAAATCCTTATCAGGCAAATGATAGAAAGTTTCCCCCCATTCAACTATTTCCTTGTTATCCCAGGTGCATTAATTTTGTCCATGCAGAAGTTTATCAGTTTCATGTGATCAAAATGATCTATTTATCTTTTGTGATGGCTTCTACCTCTTGTTTGGTGAAGAATACATCTGCTGCTCATTGCAATGAAAGGTATATGATGTACTTCTCTTCCAGTTTTTCGTAGTATTGTCTTTAATATTAAGGTCACATATCCATTTAGCATGTATTGCAGAATATGGAATAAAGTGTTGATCTAAGCCAAATATCTACCAGACTGTTATCTCGTCTTCCCAGCAGTTTTTCTCAAATAAGGAGTTATTTCCTAAGTAATTTATGTTTTTCACTCTATTAAACACTAACTTCCATTGCATTCCATTCCACTGAGTGCCATTGCTTTGGATTTTCCCTTGCCTAGTCAGTTTCATTGATCTACCTCTATTTTTTTCCAAAACACTACAAGATGATTTTGATGACTGCTACTTTATAATATAGTTTGAGGTCTAGAAATGCTGTTCCCCCTTTATCACTCCTGTTCATCATTTCCTTTGATATTTTTGTACTTTATTTTCCAAATGAATTTTGTCATTATTTTAACAAGTTCTATAAAGTATCCACCTCATAATTTGATTGGTACAGTGTTGAAAGTATAAATTAACTTTGGTAGTATTGTCATTTTTATCAAATTGGCACAATCTAGCCATTCACACTGAAAATTTCTCTGGAAAATCAAGATGTTCCTTTTTTCTTTAAGGAGCACTTTGTAACTGAATCTTTACAATTTTTTTTGTGTGCTTTGACAGCTCAATCTCCAGATGTTTTATGTATTTTATAGTTATTTGAAATGAGACTCCCTGTTTTATTTTTGCTTTTTGAGTTTTGTTATTATTATATGGAAATGGTATAGATTTTAAGGGGATTTTTGTAGCCTGCAAATTTGCTGAATCTATTGTCTTCATTAGTATCATTGTTGATGCCTTAAGATTTTATACTATCTTATCATCTCCTAAAAGAGATAGTATTTTCTTCTCTTTGTCTCTGTCTTTAATTATTTTCTCTTGTTTTTGCTATTGATAGCACTTCCAGAACTGTAAAATCAATGCTAGTGAGGAAGGATGTCCTTGCTTCAATCCCATATTTATTGGAAAAATTTCCAGTCAGTTATTCCTATTGCATATGATGTTTACTTTTGGTTTTAGACAGATACTTTTTGATTTAAAAAAAAACTCTCTATGTCTGTACATTGTACCATTTTTAGCATAAAAAATTGTTGTCCTTTGTTGAAGGTTCTTTCTAAGTCTGTTGTGATGATCTTTGTGGTTCTGCATGTTTTGATTTTTAATAAGATTTAATTAAATTGATTGTTTTCCAAATGTTGAACCATCCTTGCATTCTTGATATAAGTCCCAATTGGTCATAATGAATGGTTTCTTGGATAAATTGCTCGAATATCTTTCATAGTATTTAATTTAAAATTTTAAGTCAATATTCATTAAAAATACTGGCCTATAGTTTTTCTTCTGTGTTTTATTTTGCCCTGATTTAGGTTTTAGGACTATATTTGTCTCATAAAAGGATTCTTGTAGGGTGCTTTCTTTTTTCAGTGTTTGAGAATAATTTATGAAGTATAGGTACTAATTGGTTTCTTAAAATTTGATAGAATTCTGTGAATCCAAAAAAACCAGGAGTTTTTTTCTTTGTTATTTCCTTTATACCTAAATCTATTTCCTTTCTTAAAAATCAGTTACTTAAGAGTTCTTTTAGTCTTCTGATAGTTTGGGTACTTTAAATTTTGGAAGGTATTCCACTATTTCTTTTGTGTTCTTCATTTTGTTAGAGAATAATTGCATAATATATTCTACTTATTCTTTCTATTTCATCTCATTTTGTTGTGACTTCATTTTGCACATTTGCTATTTTATTGACCTGATTTTCTGCTCTCTTTATAACCAGATTAACTAATGATTTATAAATTTTATTAGTGTTTTCAAAGCTTTTCGCTTTATCGTTTGTATTTTTTCACTTCTAATTTATCTATTTCTTCTCTAATCTTTAATACTTCTCTTATGCTTATTTTCAGTTCGTTTGTGTAGGTTTTCTATTTTTTTCAAATACACATTCAGTTTATTAAGCCTCTCTCTATTTTGTTGTTGTTCACCCTTCATTTTTCAAGACTACGACTTCACAAATGGGTGATGTCTTCTTTTGCATATGAATTGGATTTTAGTGAGACAGAGTTGTGCAAATAGTCAGCCTCATTTTCTCTTCCAGGGTCATTATAGTCTAGGGGCAAGACAAAACTCAGAATGACTAGTGACAGTCTTGGAGGCAACATTGGCCTCTTTGATATCTTACCAAGCTCTAAGTGCTCCACAATGTTTGCTTCAGCTATCTTCATGGCTGTTGGAATAAATTGTTTTTATCTGTCTGTTCCACTGAGAGAAATCTTCACATGCTTGGGAGAGGCATCCCCCCTCCAACTCACCAATAGGTTTAAAATCTGTTAGCTACCTTCAACCTGGTTTAGCCCATCTGCCAAGTTGATTTATAGGGGAGTAGTTGCTGCACAGCTTGTTGGAGACACAAATGAGTTATATTATTTTGTTGATATGTGTTTGTAGGGATATGATTTTTCCCCTGAACACTGCTATAACTGTATCCCAGAAATTTCGGTATGTTGTTTCACTATCATAATTTTCTTTCACATAATTATTGATTACCTCTATGATTTGTTCTTCGACCCATTGATTATTAAGTATTTCATTTTTAAGTCTCTCTTCCAACAGATTTTAAGGTTTTGTTTTCTTATTGAATCTCTCATTCTTTTTCATTTTATTGCATTATTTATCCATTCACATTTAAAGTCGTGAGAATTAGGTTCATATTTTCTGTTTGTCTCTAATAGTGATTTCTTCCAAGTTATGCTTTTTTCCTTCCATTGTAAACACAGTACTGTTTCTTCAGTTACTTTAACTTAATGGTTTTTTTTTTAAGGTGGCTCTTTTCGTATTGACTCTCTTTCCATTCTCATTCCCATTATCTCCCTCTCACCTGTCACCTGATTCCCGTTGGGGTTTTGCTAATTAGTTCTTTTTTCTATCCTGATTTTATCTGGCTATTTAATTCTCCCCCTTCTCAGTCTAGATCCTTCCTTCCTAGTCTTTCCTTCTATTGAGTAGATTTTTATTTCATTTTTGCACCCCTTTACAGAAGAGGATTTCTCTCACTCTTCATTATCCTTTCTTTCTGTCTACTCTAGATTCTTATTCTCTAGTCCATGGCCCTTTTAAATACCTAGTCACCCTCTAATCTCTGTATTGCTCATGGAATCAGAACTTCCAAGGTATCTATTTTGGGCTCTCCCCTTCTAGGCAGTTTCTGCTACTTCCTTTGTAGGGTTTGTCCCATAGATTCATTTTTTCTCTTGTACCTCATTCTAAAAAAAAATGCCATTTCCTTCTGGTAATAAAGAAGACACTGACCCATTGTAGGACCTTTTTCACACCAGATACCCATTATTCAACCCACCACTGATCTATACCATGCATTTGGTTACCCTTTTTGACAAATATTTGTCCCAAAACATCTCCTTCTGTTCATGCCCCCTGACTTCCCTAGGTGTCTTTTGCTCACAGAATTTCCAATTCTCCTCATTTTGAGGTAGGACGAATATTCCTTTTAAGCACCAAATCCCCTAGGTCACAGCCAGCAAATCCCTTCACAGGGCATATCTTTTCATTCACAGGAGGATTCATCAGTGGAAACTACCCCACCACACCTCCTTGTCTCCTTGTGTACATTTAAAAAGTCTCTTACTCATATCTTGGAGTGACTCTGTTCCTACTTCTGTCCTTGGATGCTGTATTTGTTCATTCCTCCTATATATCTGTTGTGTGGGATGTTCAAGAAGCAAACAATCTCTTCAGGTTTGGTTTACTTTACAAGAATATTTAAAATATCGCTTAATTATTAAACATCTATTTTTTTCACTTATGGTTAAGCTCTGATTTGCAGAATGTGTCACCCTGGGTTGAATTATGAGCTCTACTACTCTTCAGAACTCATTACTCCATTCCCTCCTATGTTTTCTTTTGGACTGAAGAATAATCTTGTATTATTTGAATTTCCTTTTCTTTACATTTATAGATCTTTCTCCTGGTCACTTGCAGAACTTTTTTTCTGAATTGGATTATTAAATTTAGCCACTCTATGTCTTGGAATTTGCATCCTTGGGGATTTTTTCTTGGAGGAAATTTATGAATTCTTTCCATTGAAGTTTGATTTTGGAGGTTCTAGGTAGATATCTTGTATTATTTCTAACATTCTAGTGTTCAAGGTTTTGGACTTAATTGCATTTTTTCCAGGAAATCTGTGATCCTCAGGTTGCCTCTGTGTATACTGTCTTCAAGGTCAGTATATTTTGTGTGGATAATGAGACTATTTTCTTTTAATTTTATTATTTCCCCCCTCTTCCTCTAGATTGTCCTTCATTTCTTTGAATTTGAATTCCCAATCTATTGTTCTCTCTTATTTCTTTGATGAGACTTCTCATTGAAGACTGAAGTTTTTTTCTATTTTGCAAATTGTTTTTGCTGTATAGACCATAAATTTTTCTGTTATAATCTTCACTTCTTTTTTTGAAATACTCAAGATTGCAAGTTATAGTTCCATGTTCTTCTCATATTCCACAGGGTTTTCTGGCTAATCAAGGTTTGGATTGTTTTCCTTTGTTAATATTTATTCATAGATTCCTAAATTTATTTACTAGATCTTGAGGCCATATTTCCTTTTCTACTAATATTTTGCTTGTTAATTTCTCTGTTTATATTCAATGTCTTTGAATTTTCTTCTTTCTGAGATTTCTGATAATTCGTCTTTTTTCCCTATCCCCACCTGTTTCCCTCTATTGCTCACTCTCTGACTCCCTCCTTTTTAGTTGTGGTTTCCCTAGGACTTGGATCTCAAAGAATTCAGCCTCCTTCCAGACTGGGAATTCATGGTTCACAATTAAGTCTTTGCCCCAAGTGACTTTTGGGGGGGAACAGAACCGGTCTCTTTACCTTAGGCTTAATAGAGTAGTGTACGATACCTGCAACATACATTTACATGTATACACATGTCCTAGTGACCTGTACCACTTCCTCTGTTTCTCAATTCTCGGACCTGGCACCAACAATTCAGAGAGTTGTCATGCTATGGGATTTTTGTAATTTAGGTCTCCCAAGCTCTGGGGAGGGAATATTAGGGTATGGAGTTGAACTCAATTTCAAGCCCAAATACACATTCTGTCCATGTCCATCTGTTCCTTTACTGTCTTGTGCAGATCTTTTGTAGCATAAAACTCTGCTGTTTTGGCAATGACTATTTTGCAGTCCCAGAAAATTTCTGCAGACTAACACTAGGATCTCCACAGAAAGAGAAAGGGAAGATTGAAGTTTGGGGTTGGGGTTTATTGCAGGCTCATGTCCTTAGTTCAGCTAGTGCAACCAGTCTCACTGTCAGTAGTATGGTGAGTGGTGGGAAATGAGATGTTGTGTGAACCTCAGGTAGCCATCAGTTCCCATCTTTTTTTAAAACCTTTTTTTAGGTTGCAGGTTTCCTAGATCATGGAGACAGCTGAAGTTTCTTTATCTTTAGTACATAATTTCTGTTTTTGAGAGATTTAAGAGTTCATGTGGATCAGAGAAAATGAATAGTCCTCTATCTAATTGATAATGTGACCTGAAAGAATCCTAACCATTCCTAAAGCCCTAGCTCAAATACCTCTATAATCATTTGGACTTCATTGATTCCTCTTGATGGAAATTATTTCTTTCTCATCTGCCTATACAGAAAATTATTGTTATAAGGATGGGATTCTGCTACCAACTTAATCCAAAATCAAGGACAGAAACGTAAATTGAATCAATCAATCAAAAGAATAAACTAGACATTAACAAGCTCTTAATCAGTTTGAAATAATATAGGTTTTTGTCCACTGGAGAAAATCAGATGATGTCACACAGGAAACATCTTAAGACTGAAATCAAGTCAGGTTAGAATCTGTTGGTCAAAAAATAACCTAGTCAAGTAGTATAAGATTTAAGTTGAGAAAAAAATTCAACTTGAGAGTTAAAACCAAAACACTAAGAAGAAACCATTGGTTGAATTATAGAAGTGAGACAATAGAAAAGTTTCTTTCTCCTCCTTCCCCCCGCCTTCCCCGCCATACCCCCCTAACCCTCAACCTGTTAATGCTGTCATTATACAGATTGAGCCAGCAACAAAGACTACATCTAGCTGGAAAAGAGACAAGGTGGGTAGGATTGACAGTGACCTGAGGAAAGACAGATTCAGGATGGTGGACCCTGTGCAGTGGAAATGCCAACTACAGATAAGATCTGGGAACCATCCAGATAGTTACATTTAAAAGGAATTTCTTGCAATGTGAAGGGAGAAAAGAACTTAACTCTGAGTAACAAGGAGTCATACACCTTTACCACATGTGTTTTCTGGATGTGTGCCTCATTGCCTTCTTATTTCAAGTTTGTACCAAAGAATCAGCCTTTTTGGAAGAATGCATCCCAGACTTTTCAGTATAATTTTTTAAATTACTGTTTTTGTTATTTTGGTAAATACGTTTGCTGTAAAAAAAAAAAAAAAAGTAATTAAGTCCTGCTAATTGTTAACGAGAAGTGCTCATTTTTTTAATGGGAAGCACACTGGTAGGGGCTCATGAGAGATAGTATGAGAAACCTAACCCTGACAGTAGTAAGTCAGCCTCTCTTGGGGGAATCTGAACCACCAGAGCAAGTGAGCGTCAGAAAGAAGTTTTAGACAGAATGCTACAAAATCTCATGCACTTATATCTTATTTGTATTATATTTTATTCCTATATGTATCTTTGTGTGGTAAAGTACCTGATGCTGATTCTAGTCTAGCTGAGATTTACAAGGCAGAGGGTCCACTGTTCACAAAAAAATTTACACAAATTTCCTGGGTTATATGGCAAGAGAAGGTTATACCTACCGGAGTTCAAGGATGTCTCTGTTGTCCATCTTCTTAAAGGTAAAGGACAGTATACCAGTGGTATGCCATGAAATTGCATTTATATTGTGCTGGAAAGATTCTACAATCTTTCTGCAAATCATCTAGCAAGATAAGGTATGGGGGGGCAGGGCCTAGAGCCAAGATGGTGGAGTAGAAAGACAAAAAAAATGCAGGCTCTCCCCACATAGCCCATAAAACACCTGTAGAGAGGGACTTTCCGCAAATTTGGAGCAGCAGAAGTGGAGAACAACAGAGTGGAGGAGATTTCCAGCCCAGGGTGACCTGAAAGGCCCATGGGAAACATCTGTTGCACCAGACATGGAGCAGAGCCCAGTCTCCGCCACGAAGCCCACGTCTCCCAAACAGCCCTCAGGGGAAGAATCTCCAGTTGTGGAATCCCCAGTTGCAGCAGCAGGTTCTCAGATCCCTCCACCCACAGGTGCCAAAGGTCTGTGATGGGGGTTTTCTCAGCTGGCCAGGAAGGGAGAAGGGCCTTCACATAGCTCCACAGAGGCCACATTGTGCAAGTGGCAGCAGTTCTCAAGACAGTCCCTACAACAGACTGAGACTATTTCTGGATTGTAAAAACCTCTGGGGGCACTAAGCTAGCTGGTTTTTGTCTCTCATTGAATGGTGGCCCTACCCCACAGCTTGACTGAATCTCACCAGCACCACCACCACCCCCGCCCCACCCCAGTGCTAGCTTGGCAAATCTGAAGGTCAGGTGCCTGTGGAGAGGAAAGTCTGCAAAGATTCTGGGCACAAAAATCCTTGCCTGCACCCAAACCAGTACATGCTTGACTGTGCCACCTTAGAGGAACTGATATCATACGGGTCCCCAGAGTATACCCTACTCTTGACAAAGGACCCAAAGTCAAGTAATTGGTTGGGAAAATGCCCCAAAAATAAGACCATAGAAGGTTATTTCTTGGTTAACAGATATCTCCTCCCATCCTTTCCGAGGAGGAAGAACAATGCTTACCATCAGGGAAAGACATAAAAGTCAAAGCCTCTGTATCCAAAACATCCAAAATAAATACTCAATGGGCTCAGGCCATGGAAGAGCTCAAAAAGGATTTTGAAAATCAAGTAAGAGAGGTAGAGGAAAACTGGGAAGAGATATGAGAGAGATGCAAGAAAAGCATGAAAAGTGGGTCAACACCTTGCTAAAGGAGACCCAAAAAAATGCTGAAGAAAATAACACCTTGAAAAATAGGCTAACTCAATTGGCAAAAGAGATTCAAAAAGCCAATGAGGAGAAGAATTCTTTTTTTTTATTTATTTGTTTATTTTGTTTAAATGTTCTACAATCACTTCCCCAAAATTAAGATTTTATCCCCACCACATCTTCCCCATACTACCCCACTCCCTCCCCATGATAGCATACAATTCTGTATAGGTTCTACATATACTTTCCTATTGAGCACATTTTCACTATAGTCATGCTATGTAGTCGCACTAAAATAAGTGGAAGAAATCTTATAACAAATCAAAGCATAATACACTAAAACCCCCCCACACACAAACATGATCTGCTACATTCTGCGAATGATTTCCATATTTCTTTCTCTGAGTGTGGAAGGCATTTTGCCTTAGAAAATTGACATTGGGATTTTTTTTTTCAGTAAGTTCTTGTGTTATTACAAAGTTCCAAGTCTACCAGTTTTTTCTGTATGACACTGTGGTCATTGCTGTGCACAAAGTTCTCCTGGTTCTGCTCCTTTCGCTCAGCATCAGATCATATAAGTCCTTGAGGTCTCCCTGAAGTCTTCTTGTTCATCATTT
>CM053773.1:145628861-145645678 GCA_028658325.1 Potorous gilbertii
TTTTATTTCTTCATATCACTATCTAGTATCCTTTTCTTGAAATTCAGAACTACATATTTCCCAAGTTTCAGGAAGTTCCATTATTCAAAGGTAGGCAAAAAGGATTTATCCTTCAGATGTACCTTTAACATTATTTAAAGGTAGGCAAAAAGGCTGCTTGCTTGCTGCTCAGAAGAGTAAAGCCCAGTGAGGAGGAAATGGTAAGAACATTGAATTTTAAGTCAGAAAAAACCTAAATTCAAATTTCCTCATCTACAAAATAAAGATATTACCTATTGTACTTCCCTTGCAGAGTTACTGTGAGGAACAAATGAGATACTGTATATAAAGAGTTCTGAAAATCTGAGTGCTGTACAAATGTCACATATTTATTACTGCTACATAATTTTGATATTTGCTTAGTTGGATAGAGCATTGCACTGAAAAAGTCAAAGCTTAGCTTTCACATTAACCAGTTAACTTCCCAAGAAGGAAAAATGTTTTTGAAGCAAAACTTCACCTCCAACTATTAATTTTTAAAATGTGTGCCACCAGTCCAGGAATGCTATGAATATGACATTGTCTCTTGAGCATATAGCATACCTTCCCTAAGCAGCCCCCTAATGTCTCCATATACATGTAATAATCTCTTTCTATCTCTGTCTTTCTCTCTGATTTAAAGGAAACAGCATTAGTCATTTAGAATTTTTGAGCTATAGATGTACCCCTCAGACTCTTAGAGATTACCTGCACAAAATTCATTTATTTTATATTTTAAAAGTATTTTGAAATGGGCCTTCTCAATTTTGCCTCTATCTGAATACACCTAAGTTTATGGTGCTGGAAAGATGATTACCTCTTCAAATGCATAGCTCTGAGCCCCCACCAATATATCTTTTTTACATCAGACATTAATGATGTATAAATTGAAATTAAAGAGATTTAATTAAAACAAAACTTCAGTGTAATAACAAGGACATACACCATCTATTAAATATTCTCAGGATATATTACCACATAGCTCCCACTTCCAGAATGTCTTTTAGGAATTCTAACTGGCTCCCAGGTCACCTCTTTGTCTCCTCAACATAGTGGAAGGAAGAAATATCAATCTAGTCACAGTGAGGGGCTAGGGACAATTGCTACAGGGTCAGTCTTGGGAGTCCTTGTGTACCAGCATGACAACTACAGAGCATTCCAGAGATCACTGTTATCTTCTTTCGGTAGAGCAGATGCTGAGTTCTGGTGCCTCAGTCACTTCTAATTTTTCCTTATCTGTTTTGTTCTCCTTGTCCTAGCTTTCCTGAAGAAAGTAAGCAACTTTTTAAACAAAAAATACTGCCAGTACCCTTACCTACTTATGCTGTGTGACATTGGTGAGAAAGCAACGAACAAGTCTCTGGGTGATATAATTAAAAGGTAATTTTAATGCAACAGGTGAGGTTTAATTGGGAGCTTTAGAAGCAGCAGGTTGTTGCAGTGAATAAAACATTGGATGTGGAGTTAGAACGATCTGAGTTCAAATCTATCCTTAGATATTCACTACCTGTGTGACTCTGGAAAAGACACAATCTATGTCTCTGTTTTACTCAACTGTAAAATTGGAACAATAATACCACCAATCTCTCAGCGTTGTTATAAGGATCAAATAAAATACTATTTGTAGCACATAATAGACAATAAATACTTGTTTCATTCCTTCCTTGTAGGAACCCTAAGCTCAGGCATATACATACATCTCCCTGTAAATATTATTTAATTTTATCCTAATAACTTTCCCATGGTGCAGGTAGTGCAATTGTTTTATTCCTATTTTACCAATCAGGTAATTGATGCTTAGAGAGGCTAAAGCATTTGTCCAAGGTCAAATAGCTAGTAAGTGGAAAAACTGGCACCCAATTCAAATTATTTATTAAGCACCTATCACATGCATTGCTTCATACTAGGTAATTGGAAAAATACAACGATAAATAAAACATGTTTCTGCTTCTCAAAGAGTTTGCAATATAGTAGCAGGAGAGAAAAGCTACAAATCTTCTCAAATCCACTGTATTATCAATGTGAGTGCTCCTTCCACCAGTGAAGATTGCAATTCATCCATACATTCTTCTGGGCACTTTTCCCTATGTCTTAACATAAATCCTCCACAGAGGAACTTTCCAAGGCAGCAGAAACCTCCCTCTGGTTCTTTTAATATTTCATAGATGTCAAGACTATATTCAGGTTTTTTACCTACATCCCTTGCTCATGCCCAACCTACTTCTCAAACTATTTTCAAAATGTGATCAAGCCTAATTTCTGCATGTTCTTCTGTTTGGGGACCTTTTCCATTGTCCACTGAGCCTATGAAGGATATATGATAGACTTAATACCCATCCTACCATACTTCAAAATACTGGCAATAGGCACTTTTCATTTGCCTTTCTGTTATTTTTTATTCCCATGTAGACAGCAAGAGAAATGTCTTGTAAATGACGATATCATTGAAGAGATTATATAGTGTTGTGAGGTTCTGTGCAATCAGCAAAGTGTCATCTGCAAAAATGAATACCTGAAGAGTCTCACCATCTAATAATGCCCTCTTCTCTATTGTGCTTTGTATAGGAGGGGTGACTGAGTGGTACAGTGGGTAGAGCAATGAGCCTGGAGTCAGGAAGATCTAAGTTTAAATTCAACCTCAGATACTCATCAGCTATGTGACACTGGACTAGTCACCTAACCTCCAATACCTTATTTTACTCCATTGAAAAATGGGAATCATAACAACACCTTCTGGCCAGGGTTGTTTTAAGAAACAAATGATATAGAATTTGTAAAACATTAGGCACAGTGCCTGGAATGTAGTAGGCACTTAATAAATACTTATTCCCCTTCTCACTCTTCTCCTTTGTAAAGGATATATTTTATGATATTGATACCCTCCTTGGGTATCAAATCCATCAGTGGAGATTGTTGTATCAAAGTGTACAAACAGTTTAGTCAATTTTCTCAAAAAAATCCCAGCAGTTTTCCAGGATGACTCGATCAATTCATAGTTCCACCAACAGGGCATCATGGTGCCTGCAGTCCCTGCATCAGTGACTCTTTTTTATTATCACTATCAATTTCATGAGTGTGAGATAATATTTTAGCTGTTTTAATTTGCTTTTCCTCCCTTCCTTAAGAATTCGATAACTTTTTCATAAGGTTATCAATTTGCATTTCTTCTTTTGAAAACAATATATGTATCCCTTGACCAATTTTCAATCAGGAAATGGCTCTTATATGTGTGTGTGTGTATGTTTGTGTATATGTATGTACACCACATATATACAAACACACATATGTATTTATATGTATATATACATACAGACATGCACATGCATATATACATGCACATACAGATACATATAATGTTTCAGTTGTCTTGGATTTGTGTCAGTTCCCACAGTGCCACATTATGGATAGACTTGGGAGGTGACTTGGCCTGCACCTCAGCAAGATTAGTCAAAAGCTCACTTAACAAAGTTGAGACACCCAGAAGGAGAGTCCAGGGTGTGAGAGGGGAGAAAGCAGAGATGATGAGAAGGGATTGGCACAGAACAGCACGTCACCACTTTTTTCTATATCTTTTCTTTCTCATGGTTGGTTATGAATTTGTTATGTAACCATAGTTGTAAAAGATATGGCTTTCTATTCTCCACCAATTTTTAATGGCATGACTTTTATATTTAGATACTATCCATTTGGAATTTATTGTGGAATGTAGTGTAATACATTGGTCTAAACACAATTTTTAACTAATTGCTTTGTATTTTTGATAGCAGTTGTTTTCAAATAAAAAACCTTTCCCTCTGTAGTCTTTGTTCTTGGCAAGTGTCAGGCAGCTGTATCTCTTTGGGTCTAGGTCTTGCTTATCAAATCTATCTCACCTACAGGACCACAAATCATTTCAGTGGTATCTGACTCTTCATTACCCTACTTGGGTTTGTTTTTTTTGTTTTTTTGCAAAGATGTTAGAATGGTTTGACAATTCCTTCTCCAACTCCAGCTCCAAAGAGAGGAGAGGCCCTTAGGAGTAGTATTAACTACAGTCCCAAAGGATCAGGGGCCTTTCCTGGCCAAGGACCAGGGTATAGACAATGAAAGCAGTGGTCACAACTCTCCCTACATCATATGACCTTGAAAGCACTGAAAACTTCTAGCCCTCTAGATATAGTTCTGAAAACAGCAGTATGAAAAAGCCTGACATTTTTGGCATCCAGCCATCATGCCAAAAAAACAAAGCCTAACTTTAACATAAAGTTCCAAATCAAGAAATAGGGTTGAAAATGAGCACACAATAACAACAAAAAGAATCTGGGCATAAAGAGCTATATGGTGGCAGGGAAGATCAAGACTGAAACTCAGAAGGAGACAATGAACTCAAAACAATTTTGAGCAAAGTCTCAAAGGAAAAAAAATGTAGATTGGACACAAGCTCAAAAAGAATTCTTCTGAAGAACAAGAAATGATTTTCCAAATCAAATAAGAGTGATAGAAAAAAATCTGGGTAAAGAAAAGAAAGCAAAGGAAGAAAATCATGACAAGATAATTAATAGCTTGGTTTAAAAAAGAAGGGCACAAAATACTGAAGAAAATAGCTCTTTAAAAAAGAAGAATTAATCAAATGGGAAAAAAAGAGGTACAAAAGGTCACTGAAGAAAATAATTCCTGAGAAATTAGAATTGGGCAACTGGAAGCTGACTCTGTGAAACACTAAGAAACAATAAAAAAAAAGTTAAAGGAATGAAAAGATAGAAGAAAATGTGAAATATTTCATTGGATAAACAGCTGACCTGAAAAATAAACCAAACAGTGATGATTTAAGAGTTATTGGATTAACTGAAAGTCATGATCAAAGAAAGAGCCTAGTCTAAGACATCTTGTCTTAAAAAATTATCAAGAAAAACTCCCCTGATTAGTACAAGAGGGAAAATTGAAATGGAAAGAATCTATCAATCACCATCTGAAAGAGATCTCAAAACAAACACTCCTAGAAATATTACAACCAAATTCTAGAGTTCCAAGATTGAAGAGAAAATATTTCATGAAGCCTGAAAATTCAAATACTATGGAGTCACAGATTTACTGTGGATCACATAAGATTTAGCATCTACCAGATTTAAAAAATGTAGGACTTGGAATATGATAGCTACTAAAAGGAGAAAGAGTTGGAATTACATCCAAGAATAATCTGCCCAGTAAAATGAGTATAATCTTTCCAGGGAAAGATGGATATCTAATGAAAAAGAGAACTTTTAACATTCCTGATAAAAAGAGCAGAGTTGAATAGAAAATGTGATTTTCAAATACAAGATTCAAGAGAAACATGAAAAAGGTACACATGAAAGAGAAACCATAAGGGACTCAATAAGCTTGAACTGTTTACCTTTCTATATGGGAAGATAGATGGTCCATGTATTTTCTTAAGAACTTCATCATTATTAAGGCACTTAAGGACTCTATACAAAAAAGGGATACAAGAATGGGTTGATAATGTTCGGATGACTTAAAAAAATGGGTAGAGGAATACACTGGGACAATGAGGAAGGGAGAGGAAGAACAAAGAAAATTATTTCATAAAAGATGCACCCAAGTATGAGCGTTTAAAGTGAAGAGGAAAATGGGGGTGAAGTGGGAACAAATACTCCTTGAAGCTCACATCTAAATTGGTTGAAAAATGAAAAATATATACATTCATACATATGTACATATATACATACATATATGCATATTCACTTGTAATAGAAATCTATCTTGCCCAACAAGGAAAAAGAACGGAAGAAAATAAGAAAAAGGAGGGGAATGTTAAAAGGACAGACAGAGAAAATAAAGCAGAAGAGGGAGAGGTTAAAAAGAGAGAGGGAAGTATAAATAGAAGAAAATAGGATGGAAGGAAATGCACAATTTGTAATCATAACTGTGATGGGATGAATTCACCTTAAAAAGGACGCAGATAGCAGAATGGATTAGAAGTTAGAATCTAAAAATTTGTGGTTTACAAGAAACACACTTGAAACAGAGAGACACAGTTAAAATAATGGGCTGGAGCAGAATCTTCATTTAAAATAAAAAACGCAGGGAAAGCAAATCACAATCTCAGACAAAGTAAAAGGAAAAGAAAAGAGAGATAATTTAAAGGGGTAAAAAGGGAAATTACAACTTGATAAAAGGAACCACAAACAATATCAATATCAATACTAAACATAGTAATATCAATACTAAACATATATGTACCAAATGGTATAGCATCCAAATTCTTAAAGGAAAAGTTGAATAAATTCTAGGATGAAATAGACAGTAAAACTATACTAGTGGAGGACCTTGACTATCCCCTCTGAGTTACATAAATGTAAGCATACAATAAATAAGAAAGAAATTAATGAGATTAATTGACTCAGAAAAAGTTATATCTGATAGACCTCTGGAGAAAACTGAATGAGAACAGAAAGGATTATATAATTTTCTCAGCCATATATAGCACCTTCACAAAAACTGACTATGTGCTAGGGCATAAAAACCTCACAACCAAAGGCAGAAAACTATTAAAATCACCTATTTCAGACCATAATGCAATAAAAATTACATTTACTAAAGGTCTATGGAAGCACAGAATAACAGTCAATTGGAAACTAAATAATCTAATCCTGAAGAATGAATGGGTCAAAGGAAAAAAATTGGAATAATCAATAGTTTTATTAAAGAGAATAAAAGCAATAAGACAACATTCTAAAATTTGTAGGTTGCAGCCAGAGCAGTACTTAGGGGAACTTTATATCTTTAAATGTTTACTGCAATAAAAGAAAGAGCAAATTAATATGCTGAATATGCAACTAAAAAAATAAAAACTAGAGAAAGAACATATTAAAATCCCCCAATTAAAGTGGCACTTGAAAATCCTGAAAAATCAAAGGAGAAATTAATAAACTTGAAAGTAAGAAAATCATTAAACTAATAAATAAAATTAGGGGTTGATTTTATGAGAAAAAAACTCAATAAAACATAAACTCATTGATTAATTTGATTTAGAAAAAAAAAGAAAACCAAATAACTAGTATCAAAAATGAAAAGTGTGAATACATAATCATTGAAGATAAAATTAAAGCAATTATTAGGAGTTATTTTGCTGAATTATATGCCAGTAAAACTGATAATTTAAATGAAATGAATGTACATTTACAAAAATAAAGATTGGTCAGATTAACAGAAGAGGAAATAGAGTACTTAAAGAAACCTAGCTTAGAAAAAAGAAAGTGAACACACCATGAGTGAGCTCTGAAAGAAAAAAATCCCCAGGACAAGATGGATTCACAAGTAAATTCTGCCAATTATTTAAGGAACAATCAATTCCAATGCTATATAAACTAGTTGGGAAAAAAATAGGTATAGAAGAAGTCCTACCAAATTCTTTTTGTGATGCAAATATGGTTTGATATCAAAACCTGGAAGAGGAAAACCAGAAAAGAATAGCTGTAGAGCAATTTCCTTGATGAATATTGATGGGAAATTTTAAAATAAAATACTAGCAAGGATATTAGAGCAATATATCACAAAGATCATGCACTATGACCAGATGAGATTTATACCAGGAATGTGAGCTGGTTGGGAAAACTATCAGCATAATTGACCACATCAATAACAAAATTATTATCTCAACAGATGCAGAAGGAGCTTTTTGACAAAATACAAACCCATTTCTATTAAATAAAAACCTAGATAGTATAGAAATTAATGGACTGTCTTAAAATGATAAGTGGTACTTATCTAAAACCAAGAGCAAGCATTATCTATGGTGGGTATAAACTTGAATCCTTCCCAATAAGATCAAAATGTAGCAAGAATGCTCATTTAAAAAAAAATAATAATTTTCCCAATTACATGTAAAAACAATTTTTAATATTCACTTAAAATTTTTTTGAGTTCCAAATTCTCCCTCTCTCTTAGATGGTAAGGAATTTGATATAGGTTACACCTGTGCAATCATGCAAAATATATTTCCATATGAATCATGTTTTGAAAGAAAACATAGACCAAAAAATAGATGAAAAAGTAAAGCAAAAAATAATATTCTTTGTCCTGCACTCGGACTTCATCAGTTCTTTCTCTGATGATGGTTAGCATTTTTCATTATGAGTCATTTGGAATTGTCTCGAATCATTGTATTCCTGAGAATAACTAAGTTACTCACAGATGATCATTGCACAATATTATCATTTCTGTTTATAATATTCTCTTGGTTCTGTTCATTTCACTTTGCATCAGTTCATGTAAAACTTTCCAAGTTTTTCTGAAATCATACTGCTCATTATTTCTTAGAGCACGATAGCATTCCATTACAATCTTGTTCAGTCACTCCCCACTTGATAGACAAAGGATGTTCATTATTGCCACTGTTATTTAATATTGTATTAGAAATACTAACTATAGCAATAAGACAAGAAAAAAACATTGAAAGAATAAAAATAATCAATGAGGAAACAAAAGCTATGGCTCTTTGAAGCTGGTATACTTAGGGAACATTAAAGAATCAACTAAAAAACAAATTGAAACAATTAACAACTTCCCCAAAGTTAAAGTATATAAAATAAATCTAAAAAATCATCAGCACTTTTTTTATACTACCAATAAAACCCAGTAGGAAAAGACAGAAAGATAAAATCCATTCAGAATAACAGATAATATAAAATACTTGGGAGTCTACCTGCCAAAATAAGTCCAGGGACTATATGAATACAATTACAAAACACTTTTTATTGAGACAAATCTAAGCAATTGGACAAATATTAATTACTCATGGGTAGGCTAAGCCAATGTAATAAAAATGATAATTCTATCTAAATTAATTTAGTTATTCAATGCTACACTAATCAACCTAGAAAATAATTATTTTATAGAGCTAGAAAAAATAGCAACAAAATTCATCTGAAAGAACAAATGGTCAAGAATATCAAGGGAATCAATGAAAAAAATGTGAGGGAAGATGGCCAACTTGTTCCGGATTTCAAACTATATTACAAAGCAGTAATCATGAAAACAATGTGGCACTGGCTAAGAAATAAAGTGGTGGATCAGTGGAATAGATAATGGACTCAGTAATAAATGACCATAGTAATCTATTGTTTGTTAAATCCAAAGATCCAAGCTTTTGGCAAAAGAACTCGCCATTTGATAAAAACTGCTGGGAAACTGGAAAGCATTTTGGCAGAAACTAGGCACCAGCCCACATTTCACACAGTATGCCAAGATAAAATCAAAATGGATAAATTATTTAGACGTAAATATTGTGATATCATAAACAAATAAGTAAATTAGAATAGAATGGGAAAAAGATGTACCTATCTGATCCATGGATAAGAGAAAAATTTATGACCAAAAAAAGAAATAGAGAGAATTATGAGAAGTAAAAGAGATAATTTTGTTTATGTGAAATCAAAAATCTTTTACACAAACAAAACAAATTCAGCCAAAATTAGAAGGAAAACAGGAAACTGGGAGAAATTTTGCAGCAAGTTTCTCTGAAACCGTCCTCATTTTTCAAATATATGGGGAACTGAGCCAAATTCACAATAACAAGAGCTTCTCCTCAGTTAATAAATTGTCAAAGAATATAAACAGTTTTCGGAAGAAGAAATGAAAGCCATCAATAGTCATATGAAAAATATTCTAAATCATTTCTTATTAGAGAAATTCAAATTCAAACCAATCTGAGATACCAGAACTTATGTGAACCTATCAGATTGGCCAATATAATAGAAAAAGAGAATGGTAATTATTGGAGGCTGACAAATACGTAAAGAGGATAATTTAAACCATTCAAACAGATGAGATCACCATGGAAAATAGTAGGAGGAAAAGAGAAGAGGGCCAAAGATAGAGCTTTTGGGGGGTCCCTATGGAAGCAGACTTAACCTTGATGAAGATCCAGCTAAGGAGAGGGGTGCAGTCAGACAGAGAACCAGAAGAGAGGAATGTCACAAAAACCTAAAGAGAAGACAGTATCAAGGAGAAGATGGTGAACAGCAGTGTCAAAGGCTTATGGAGATATCAAGAAGGACAAGGACTGAGAAAAGGCCATTAGATTTATCAATTGAGATAGTAAATGACTTAGCAGAAAGGAGTTTCAGTTGAATGATGAAAATGGATGTCAGACTGTAAAGAGTAAAAAGGGTTTGAGAGGAAAGGAATTGGTAGTACCTAATATAGATAGCCTTCCCAAGGATTTTAGGCACAAGAAGGAGGAAATACTTAGTAAGAATTAGCGGAGCTGGAAAAATCAAGCGATGGCTTATTGAGTCTGGAATTGAAGGACATGTATATAAGGAGCAGGGAAGCAGCCAGGAGACAAGGAGACACCGAGGACATGTGATAGATTACGGATGGAGCAATCTGGTGAAGAAGGGACATGGTGTGGAATGGGAAGACTTGTGTTTGTAAAAGGTTTGCTTTGGAAAGGAAAAGAGACAAAGATAAATGTGAGACAAGGATAAAAGAGGAGATAGTTGTAGAAGGCAACTCAGTGATGCAAGATGAGCAACAGGGAAATGGTCTCATTTTTTTCAGTGAAATAGAAGGCAAAATTTTCAGCTGAGAGAATGAGGGGAGGGCAGCTATGGAAGATTTTAGGAGGGATGAAAAGGTTTGAAAAAACTTCTGTGGTCAATGAAATAATGAATTGATTAGGGAAACATAAAATTAATTGTTTTGCCACATTGAATGACTAGTTGAGATTCCATAACACAAATTTGTAGTTTTTCTACTCAGCATGGTTTCATTATTCTCTTCTGCTTTGTTCAGAAGCATGTGAATCAGAGGGAAGCTCTGTGAGAAGTAACCAAAGAATGAGTTTTGTTAGTAATATACTGATAATACAATTTTTAGGTATCCTGCCATTTGATGACGTGATTAATCATAATAAATTACTACATCTATTCTCTAGATGGCAGGTTTTAACTTTTTTGTGTCATGCATTCTTTTGGCAGTCTGATGAAATCTGTGGAAACCTTTTCAGAGTAATGTTTTTGAGTGCATAAAATGAGATACATAGGATTACAAAGGAAGTTAATTATATTTAAATACAGGTATCAATACATTAAAAAACAAACAAACAAATTCATCAACCCAAGGTTAAGAATCTTTGCTCAAGAGTTTTTGTGTGGAACATCATAGCATCTCAAAAATGGATAATTTATTCCATTAATTCTTTTGTTATATTTTATTGCAATAAGTAGAATTTCTGGCTTTAGTTCAAATAATAGTGGTGTGAGGGAACACCATTGTTTAACCTTTGAATTTATTGAGAAGGTTTTTAATGTTTCTCCATTACAAATATTTATTTCAAAAATACTTTTGCTGATGTTATAGGAGAACTTTACCATAATTAGGATTTTTAATGTTTTAGCAAAGATGAATTATGTTTTGTCAAAATCCTTTTTTGTATCAAATGATATACTTTTATTAATTTTATAATTGTTATCTTAATTTGTTGAATGTCGAAGCATTATTGGACATCTGATATGAATTAATTTGATAATTATTGCTTTTGAGATATATTGAAGTCGTCCTTTTAACAATCCATATTTTTTATATAAATACTTGTTGCGCAATATGAAACTAAAGTTTTCTTCTTTATTCCTTTTTAGTTTAGGTATTAAGACTATATTTGTTTAAAAAAGAGTTTTCATAGAGTACCATATTTACCAGTCATTTAGGATAACATCTAGCACAAGCAGTAATTAATTGTCCTAATTTTTTATAGGATTTACTTGTGAAATGAGCTAGATAAGCTTTTATTTTTTAAAGAAAAACTCTTTCAAAATTCATTCATGGCTTTAAAAATTATTCTTCTGATATATGGTTTTTGAGGAGACTCCATTTCTTGCTTTGTTGTTTAGATATGCAATTTTTTGCAAACTTTCATTCTTTTCTTTTAGATATTCAGTTTATTCTCATGTATTAGGGTAAGGAATTTTTAACAATTTTCTTTAATTCTTTTTTTATATATATATAATTCTTTTATATATATATATATAATTTTTTTTTATTTATAATTTATAATTTTTTTTTATTTTGGTGATTTGAGTTCCTCTCTGTGTGGGGTATTACAATTTAGCTAATGACTTATGCATTTTGTTAGTATTTGTTAAAAAACTACTTTAAAAATTCACTTTGATAATTTGATTTCAATTTCATTTTTCTCTTTTAATTTTAAAATATCTTTTCATTTTTTGCTCAATTTGTTGTTTTTTTCTTATGTTTAATTTGTCGATGTATTTTTGTATTTTGTTAATGTATTTTTTTTATAAATACAAATTTTCATTAGATCATTGCTTTAGTGGCATCTCACATTCTTTACTATAGTGGCTCATTGTTTCAATCCTCTTTAGAGCAATTATTGTTTCTATGATCTTTTTTCTGTCTGATAAAGTGTTCTTAGTCTCCATGTAAATCTACTTTTTGCTCCTATTTCTACTATTTATTGTTGTGTTATGATGAGTAAAGGATGTACTTGATATTTTGACCTTTCTATATTTTTGTATGACTTATTTTTACGTGATCAGTTTTAAACATTACAATATGATGCTGAAATAGATATATATCTTCAGTGTTCTCATTCAGAAATCACCACAGAGCTATCAAATCTTATTTTCCCAAAGACTATTCAGATTTGTGATTTCTATCTTGCTTATCGTTTTGTGAGATTTATTAATCCAAGCAAAGGAATGTTAATATCATCTATAATTATTATTGTCTATACTATCAAAGTACATTTATATTTCCCTTAGCTTTTCCGTTAGTGACTTAAATTCTATGGTACTTGGGTCCATTTATATTTAATAATTGTATTGTTTCACTACCTATAGTTCCTTTAAATATGATTTTTTTCTTTTTTGTATTTCTTATAGTAGTTATTCTACTGTTGTCTATTACCATCGTAATTCTGGATTTTTATAATTACATGAAGTAGAATGATTTTTTCAGATGTCTTGTTTAAATTTGCTTCTTTATGTTTTATTACCTTTCTCATACACAGAAAAATTAGGAGTTCTATATTTAAGGTTTTTCTCTTCCATTTTCATGTTAAGTTTAATCCATTCATATCAAGGTAAAATTAAGCTTGTGTTTTCCTTCATCAAGCCTTTTTAATAATCTGTTTTCTCTTTATAAATAACTACTAAATCTCTGCAATTTGTTTAAATCACATAAATTGCTCCCATTTCCTTTGTTGTCCCTTTCCACATCACCCAGCTCTACCCCATATTCTTTTATTCCAATTCATTCCTAAAACATGGGTCTGATAATGTTGGTCTCCTACTCAAGAACTTCCAGTGGTCTCTTATTGTTTCTAGAGTAAAACACAAGCTCTTATGCTTGGCATCAAGAACCATTTGCAATCTGCTGCACTGTTTTTTCCAGGCTGATCGCACAGTTGTCTTCCATTTACACTCTACTTTCTAACCAACTCACTGGGACTATTTATTTTTCCCCATGACATTTCATCTCACCCCCACATGCCTTTTCACTGGCTATTCCTCAGTCTTATAATACTCTCCTTGTCATTGCACTGAGTAGGATCTTGAGCTTTTTTCAAGGCTAATTTCAAGTATCATCTCATTCAAAACACCTTTCCTCTTTCCTCAATTATTAGTCCTCCTCCAAATAATTATATATATATATATATATATATATATATATATATATATATACACATACACACACACACACACACACACACATATATGTATGAACATTTTGTTTCTACCAATAGGATACAAACTCTCTAAAGAACGGAGACTTTCTAAATTTTGTATTTGTAGTTCTAATGACTGGCACTGTGCCTAGCACATAGCAAACTTTTAATAAAGTTCTCTCTCTTTATGACCTTCATACAAGGTGAGTCTTCTGTAAGACAAAAGATTTGCAAATATCTTCATGCTGATCTGTTTGCTTATGTTTGTCATGAATACTTTAAGGGGTGATCACCCTGAGTCCCATAGTCCTAGAAAATGGTGTGTGTTGTTGACTTTGGATGCAGGATTAAGCCAACTCCATTAACATATTTATTTGTATCTCTAAGGAGAATGTTTAGCCAGCCCTACCTCTTATCTTCACTCTCTTTATGTCTTTTGGTTTCAATTATACAAATTTCACTGTGACTGTCACTAGATTTCTCCGGTTGGCTGTTGTCCTCAGTTCATAAAGAGGACCTAAATGACATCCTTATGCTGATGTCAAGGTGCAGTGTGTCTAACTGTGGTCAGCATGAACTCAAAAGGTTCTACCACAATTTGGGCATAAATAGTCTATATGAACATTTGATGTGGAGATGTTTCTAAATTTGTGCATTTCATGTTTCTTTTGAGCTACTGTAGTTCCAGTTTGCTCACAGAGCACAGCACCTTGTTTGATATGGGTATGGCATGTTGGGTATTTCCATGCCAGTGTCTTCCTTGTCTCACAATTGATGCCAAAGTTCTTCAGAGAGACCTTGAGAGTGTCCTTGTATCACTTCTTCTGAACAAGCATTTGCCTTGTGTGAGTTCTCCATAAAATAGTCTTTTAGGCACATGTATGTTTAGTATCTCAACAATATAGCCAACCCATTGGAGTTACGCTCTCTGCAGCAGTTTGAATGCTTGGTAGTTTAGCTTGGGAAGAAGCCTCAGTGTTTGATCCTTTACCTTTTTTTTTTTTAGTTTAAATGCTTTTAATACAAAGTATGACTGGCCAGCTTCACTGTGTTCTAAACTTTTTGGGCTCAGCACCTCTTTGAACTCTTAAAAATTACTATAGTTTCAGAGTTTAAATTTTTTTTTAGTATTTTAAAAACTTTTAAATGTTTTATTTTTAATTTAAATGCCTATCAATATTTATAGCTGTATTAGTAGAAACTGATAATATTTAAAATATTTATTGATTTCAAAACAATAATAAACATATTACCTGTCAACATACATACTTTTATGAAAGAAAAACCTGTAAAAGAAACTTATGAGCTTATGAAAAAAGTTCCCCCCTCAAAAAAACATATTAGTGAGAAGATGAAAAATGTTTTATGTATTTTTTATTTTTATTTTTTTAAATTTATTTATTTAACTTTTCAACATTCACTTCCACAAAATTTTGGGTTCCAAATTTTCTCCCCATTTCTCCCCTCCCCCCACCCCAAAACACTGAGCATTCTAATTGCCCCTATCACCAATCTGCCCTCTCTTCTTTCATCCTTCCCTTCCCTTATCCCATCTTCTCTTTTGTCCTCTAGGGCAAGATAACTTTCTATACCCCATTACCTGTATTTCTATTTCCTAGTTGAAAGAACAACACTCAATGATTGTTCCTAAAACTTTGAGTTCCAACTTCTCCCCCTCCCTCCTTCCCCACCCATTTCCTTTGGGAAGGCAGGCAATTCAGTATAATCCATATCTGTGAAGTTTTGCAAATGACTTCCATAATAGTCATGTTGTGTAAGATTTTAATTCCCTCCATCCTATCCTGCCCCCCCATTGCTTCTATTCTCTCTTTTGATCCTGTCCCTCCCCAAGAGTGTTGACTTCAAATTGCTCCCTCTTCCCACTGCCCTCCTTTTCATCATCCCCCCACCCTGCTTATCCCCTTCTCCCCAACTTGCCTGTATTGTAAGATAGATTTTCATACCAAAATGAGTGTACATTTTATTCCTTCCTTTAGTCGAATGTGATGAGAGTAAGCTTTTTTCTCTCACCTCCCCTCTTTTTCCCTCGACTGAAAAGTCTTTTACTTTTCTCTTTTATGAGAGATAATTTGCTCCATTCCATTTCTCCTTTTCTCCTCCCAATATATTTCTCTCTCACCACTTAATTTCATTTTTTCAAGATATGATCCCATCCTATTCAATTCACCCTGTTCTCTCTCTCTCTCTCTCTCTCTCTCTCTCTCTCTCTCTCTCTCTCCCCTGCCTCCGTGTGTGTGTGTGTGTGTGTGTGTGTGTAATCCCACCAACTACCCAGATACTGAAGAAAGTTTCATGAGTTACAAATATTGCCTTTCTATGTAGGATTGTAAATAGTTCAACTTAGTAAGTCCCTTATGATTTCTCTTTGCTGTTTACCTTTTTATGCTTCTCTTCATTCTTGTGTTTGAAAGTCAAATTTTCTTTTCAGCTCTGGTCTTTTCATCAAGAATGCTGGAAAGTCCTCTATTTCATTGAAAGACCATTTTTTCCCCTGAAGTACTATACTCAGTTTTGCTTGGTAGGTGATTCTTGGTTTTAGTCCTAGTTCTTTTGACTTCTGGAATATCATATTTCGAGTCCTGCAACCCCTTAATGTAGAAGCTGCTAGATCTTGTGTTATCTTGATTATATTTCCACAATACTTGAACTGTTTCTTTCTAGCTGCTTGCAATATTTTCTCCTTGACCTGGGAACTCTGGAATTTGGCCACAATGCTCCTATGAGGTTCTCTTTTTGGACCTCTTTCAGCTGGTGATTGGTGGATTCCTTGAATACTTATTTTGCCCTCTGGTTCTAGAATATCAGGGCAGTTTTTCTAGATAATTTCATGAAAGATGATGTCTAGGCTCTTTTTTTTTTTGATCATGGCTTTCAGGTAGTCCCATAATTTTTAAATTATCTCTCCTGGATCTATTTTCTAGGTCAGTTGTTTTTCCAATGAGATATTTCACATTGTCTTCCATTTTTTCAGTCTTTTGGTTTTGTTTTTTGATTTCTTGGTTTCTCATAAAGTCATTAGCCTCCATCTGTTCCATTCTAATTTTGAAAGAACTATTTTCTTCATTGAGCTTTTGAACCTCCTTTTCCATTTGGCTAATTCTGCTTTTTA
>CM053773.1:145646178-145669501 GCA_028658325.1 Potorous gilbertii
AGTAACCAGAGAGAGAAGTGCCAACATCTGGGCTTTCAAAGCTGGAGGGCTTCTTAATGGCTACTCAGAGTCTCATCTGGCACATGAACCTTCTTCCAAAGAGTAAGCCCCAAAGCAAAACCTTACCTAATAGAAATTAACAAAAGGTTTAAAGGCCTATTAATGGGCAGGGAAGATCTTTAACTCTTCCTCCCCCCCACCATTAACCTTACATTAACTTTAAACAATATAGGTAGCATTCGATAGAAATTCTGAAAAATTTTATGGGGGTTTCAGTGTCCTAGAAGGTTAACATAAATCAGCAATAATCCTTGCCTAATAACAAGTATTGACTTCTGTTTCTTTTTATGTTTTTCTCGTTATGTCTAGTATTGTGCATCATGGATAATAGGCACTTAATAAATGCTTATTAAATTAGATAAAGTTGGGTAGTGGACGAGACTTGAGTTCAAATCCAGCCTCAGACACTGATCATTTAACCTAGGTCTCCTTCAGTTTCTGAATCAGAAAACAGGGAATAATAGTAATAGCACTAGCTTCCAGGGTAGTTGTGAGGCTCAAATGCGGTAATTTGTGAAGTGCTCGGCAAATCTTAAAGTGCTAAATAAATGCTGGTTGCTGTTGATATTATTGCTGTTGCAGTTATTATTGCTTCTCAGAGCTTTATGATGAGAGTATAAAGTATAGTATAAAGTATAAGGTTAAAGTATAAAATTTCATAGTATCATAAAGTATGAGAGTTGAAAAAGGACTTCAGCAACCATCTAGACCAACACAACTAAAAGAACTCACTACTATGACACACATACCTGATCCATAGTCATCCAGTCTTTGAAGACTTTTAAGAAGGGGGAATCCATCAATGGGCTTCTGGTCCATTCCATTTTGGGATTGTGCTAATTTTTTATGATATCAAGTCTAATTTATCAATTTACAACTTCCCATCACTGATTTCTCTGGTGCCAAAAAGGACAACTCTAAGCTCTTTTCCACATGACAGTCCTTCACACAATTGAAGAACATTACCAATCCTGCACCCATCTGAATCTTCTCTTTTTCCTGCCTAAATCTCTCCATTTCCTTGAGCCGTTTAACAGGTCGTCTTATGACATGGACTGGAGTCTTATCGTCATTTTGATTGCTTACCCACTTTCCAGTTTTGCAAGGCCTTTTCTAAACTGTGATTGCCCCAAACTGAACACAATAGTCCAAATGGTGGTCTGACCAGGGCAGGGTACAGAAGTACTTCCACTTGCTTATTCATGGACTCTATGCATTTCTTAATTCAGCATTGATTGAATTAGCTTTGAGTTTTTTTTTTTGGCTGCATCATATTTCTAACTTATATTGACCTTCCAATTCATTGAAAACACCAGAAGTTTTTCAGAATTCCTAACTAATTATGTCTCCCCCATGTTGCATTTTGAAGGATTTTTTTTTGTACCTGAGTATAATACTTTATTATAAAAACCTTAAAGTTCTTTAGAAATGCAAACTATCATCATTATTTGATCTTGGCAAATGACCTTCTTAATTAGATGTGTGCTGCTAGCTACAATATGTGTAGTTTTTGGAGCAAAGAAGTTTAAGATGTACTCTAAGCTGCTTTACATTTCTAAATCCAATGCTCCCATGTGCTTTGTTGAGCCCAGCTGGTAAGGGTAAAAGGTACAGTTAAGCAATGATGTTCCCTTTTTTCTGTAAGGTTCTGGCAGCTGTGCTTAGGTATTATCTTTCTTTTGGCAAGTCCCTTCACATGAATCAAGAGACTCAAGGTTCTCTGGCAAGGTTTCCATTTTTCCACAGAAGCATTAAAATGGGCTCAAGCCAGCTACTTGGCCTTCTTTCCCATTGGAATCCATTATATATTGGACACAGTTTGGAATTCTCTCACTATCCACTGGGCACTTGTCAATTTCTCTCCTAAATTGTTGTGGTAAGCAACAACCTGTAGATTTGGTTTGCCCAAGGTAAAAGATAGTGGGATTCTATACTTGTCAAAGGTAAAAAAAAATTGGATTGGCACTATGTACCCAACTTGATGTCATCCTTGTAAATCCATTATTTAGTAATGCAGAGATTTGGTCATTTCAGTTATCTTAATCAAGAACTGATTCATTGCCCTCTCGCTGATTATTAGGAGAAAAGAAAGAATTTGATTACTATTTTTTGTTCATTTGTTTACTTGTTGTGTGTGTTTTTAATATTTTTTTCCAATTACATGTAAAGAAAGTTTTCAGCATTCACTTTTATAAGATTTTAAGTTCCAAACTTTTTTCTCCCTCCCTCTCTCCCCTCACCCCTCCTCAAAATCAATCTGAGATAGGTTATACCTGTACAATTGTATTGAATATATTTCCATATTAGTAATCTGACTACTTTTGGGTATGATCAAGGTACAAAGGCTAAGCCTCAAACTTCATCTTCATATACAATAACTCTTGCAACTTCTATTCTGTGAAATCATCACCATCAACAGTTTGGCAGAAAAAGAAAAAGACATGATTTGGCTTCCTTTAACAGCTACAGTTTTGCTAACAGAGGGTAAAAGACAGAAGTATATTTGGAACTAATGTGTGAAAATGTACTTAATTCTTTTCTCTCACTCTCAGTCCTATTTTTTTAAAGCAGAATCATGAATGTGATCCATTTCTAGAATTCTAGGTGAGGAACTATACTTGATTTCTGGGCACCATCTCCCTTACAAAGGGGCAGCTTTAAGAATCCATGCTAGAAGGCCAAGGCCTACAAGACACAGATGTGTATTCATGCAATGATCAAACCTGTCTCCAAAGAATTGAAGTACAGAGGTGTTGGGAATTGCTGCAGGTGGTGATTGCAGAATAAGGCACATGTTGCCAGATGTGAATGATGTGTTAAGAAGAAAGGAAATAAGTCTTTATTAAGTGACTACTTTGTGCTCTTTGAACTGTCTTAGGAAGATTCTGAGGATCACCTGGCAGGATAAGGTACCAGACACTGAAGTCCTTGCTCGAGCTGAAGATCAGAGATTAAGGAATTTGAAAGTTAGAGGAAACATTAGTTTTGCTTTACTATTAAAGAAACCAAGGCATGGAAGAATTAAAAGCTTATTCTCCTTTGGATGTCTGACCACAAGAGTTCCATCATGTGCTATTTATAATTACATCCTGAGAGGCTAAGGTCAGTCAGGAGTTCAGCAGGGCATGAAGAATGGCCTTCTCACAAGCTCCAACTCAGAGATCATTGATTTCCAATTTTCTCATTTTACTCATTTCTCATTTTCTCATTTACAGGAAACTGAGACCCATAGTGGTTAAATGACTAGCCCAAGATCTCACATAGTAGTTTGCAAAGCAGGAAGCTAAATTCAGTCCTTTGATTCGAAATCTAATGATCTTTTCACTGCTTTACCATATTTAGGATTCTAAAAGATCCCTGCCCCAAAATATCTCTCCCAAGGGCTTTTACTATTGCTATATCATACTGAAAATTCTTAGATTAGTGAGTTCTTCAGATTCAGGCACTGAAGGCACTCATTAAAATGTAAATATCACTTGGGAAAGTTATCCCATTAAGCTATCTTTTGCCTCTAATGCCTTAGATTCATACACATTGATTTCTCAGAGATTAACTAGCCAGTTACCTAACAGGGTTTGAAAGTATGGGATACAGAGTCAGGTAAGTTTTGATCCAGGGGCAAAGGGCCTGAGGAAAGAATGCAATTCTAGGCACCGTCAAGAGAGTGTATGTCCAACAAGCAATCGAACAATCAACATTATAAGTGCTTACCATATTCCAGGCACCAAAGTGAGGGGCTCTAGAAAAAACAAAATGCGGGGCAGTATAAAGTCAATGGGCAATATTAGGAAATAAAGGCAAGGGAGGGAAAAAGAAAATCAAAGAATGGAAAGGGGATTAGACTAAAATCAAACTTTGATGTTACCTCATTCATAAAGCCTTATCTGAGCTAGAATATAATGAATGAATGATAAATAGAAGAAATCTGAAGATAACCGTTACCTCCTCAGCTTATTTTTGTAGCATCTATGTTCATTTTTCCTAGGGTCCATCCTGCTTGTACGCATGCATATAAGCACAAATACACAAAAATAACCCACTCCCACACCATGAATAGTTGAATTCTTTCCAATAAGCAGGCAGGGTTCATAGTCACATTCGTACCCCCGTGTATTCCTTGAATAGATTGATATTCATGTAAATGGGCCCTTTGTGTGCTTGAGTCTATGTGCTAGCCAGGTTCATCAAATATGTATTATTTCCAAGTTTATTCTTTTGCCACATCAGCAAGATTGTACCACCATTTATTACTGCTATGTTCGTAGAGAATGCACTCCTTAATAGGACTGCCTTCTATACTATTGAATTGTTAAAATCATTTATGATTGGTACCCTATTCCTCTTCAGAAAACACCAACAGCAGTCATTACATATAATAATGCACCATTTCAGCCAGAAAGACTTAAGAATTTTGTGGACCATCAAATAGAAAACAGCAGAAAACCGTCCACTGCTCACCAGCAAATAACTCAGATTGGAGGGAGTAAAGGTTCATATACTCTCACCACTAGAAAGGCCTTTAGGGGCCATCCAGTCCAACCTTCTACTTTACAGATGTTAAAACTGAAACCAAGAGGGATTTGCCCAGGTGGCGTAGGGAACTAGTGGCAGAGAAGGTCATAGGGTCATAGATCTAGAGAAGAAAGGTACCTTATAGATCACCTTGTCCAGCTCTCCTGTTATAGATGAAGAAACAAAGGCCAAGAGGGGTTAAATGACAAATCAAATTGTAGTAAATCATTTGGTAGTAAAAATGTCGTAAATAGTCGTAAATGATAGATCCAAGAATCCAGTCAATATCCTCTGATTCCAAATGCAGCAGTCATTCTATTGCACCAGACTGCCTCCAAGAAAAGTATAGTTTTGTGTGATTTTGTTTTGTTTTTTTAATGCCCCTAGAATTGGAATTAATAGGCCTGAGTTCAAATCCTTGCCATTTGACTTATTCGCTATGTGCCTTTGGACAAGTCATTTCCCATTTCTCAGTCTCAATTTCATGATCTTTAAAATGAACAGGGTAGACTGATCTCTGAACATTCATGATTTCAGAAAGTCAGGGCTAAAAATCAGGTCTCGATTCGTGACCCAGAGTTTTTAACTCACTATGACCACTGTTTGGGATGGGAGAAAATAAACCAAGGTATTTTTATTTGATTCTAGCTTCCTACCTTCAAGTCAGCCAAGCTCCTGTCAAATCTCAAGATTCTGATGCCATTTGCAAGAAGTCACTGTGTCTACACTGTAGGGTCAGCCTGTCATTTCTGTATGTGTCTGTTATAGGAAAACAGCTACAAAAACCCAGACAAATCTCTGATAAATTCAGTAAGAAGCATGAGGCAAATCATTTCATTCAAAATGATCTCCCTGGTAGCCTCTTTAAGCTAAAGCCTTAGCTAGGTGGCGCAGTGGATAGAATGCTAGGCCTGGAGTCATGAACACCTGAGTTCAAATAGAAAAACTCAAACAGTTACTAGCTCTGCAAGCCAATTAGCCCTATTTGCCTCAGTTTCCTCATCTGTAAAATGATCTGGAGAAGAAATGACAAACCATTCCCCTATCTCTGCCAAGAAAACCTCAAATGGGGCCATGAATAGCCAGATGGAATTGAAACAACTCAATAGCAGAAACAATGAAATGTGAACCTGGTCTTGAATTTTCCTGGTACATATTAAGTTCTCCCCTGACATCCTCTTCTCCATCTCTGGTGTGGATGTGAGCTCAAAGTTCTCAACAAAATTCGTGTGGAGTGCAATCTCTGGAAGTTTCTACCAAGCAGGAAAGGCTATTAGTAGAAATCCAGTAATTAACTTCATGTCTGTCATCTAAGGTTCAGGATAATGAAGTCTGAAGTAACTCAATCCTAGATTTTGTTTTCCAACTTTAGCAGTTACATTTGATAAGGTGCAAAAGGGTAGTACTCTCCATGGGGGGAAGAACTACCTTCCCCTTCCCCAAATTGAATTATGTGTCTTTAAAATATTGAAATATATTCTAAATGAGGCCTATGGTATAACGGGAAAGAGCCAGAAACGAGAGTAAGACAACCTGAGTTCAAATTCACTTCTAGAGTTTACTACCTGTGTCACCTGGAGCAAGTCAATAAGCATTGCCTACCCTTTGCCTAGGATGTTCTTGATGCAAGGGATACAAAGAAAGAAAAAACAAATAAACAAACAATGCTTGATCTCAAGGAGCTCAAAGTCTAAAGGGGGAGAGAGACTACATGAAAAAAGCTTTGTGTGTGAGAGAGAGAGAATAAATATTTATTAAGTGTCTACTACGTTCCCAGCACTGTGCTTTATAAATAGGGCCTTTGAATCTCCTAGCAATCCTGAGAGGTGACTGCTTTTACATCCCTATTTTACAGGTGAGAAAACTGAGGCAGGAAGAGATTATATGGCTTGACCAGATCACACAATGAGTGAGTGTCTGAGCCTGGATTTGAACACAGATCTTTCTGACTCCAAGCTGAGCCACCAACTGCCTCCTGTATAAACAGTCTATCTGCAGGATAAATTGGAGATAATCTTAAAGGGAAGGCACTAACATTAAAGGAGACTGGGAAAGGCTTCATGGAGAAGGTGAGATTTTAGCTGGGGGAAACCAGATCTTCAGTATTCTGGGCCTCGGTTTCCTCATCTGTAAAATAAAGGAGTTGGGCCAGATGACCTTTGAGGACGTCCCTTCCAGCTCTAGAGCTATGATACTATTTATAATGTCTCCAACTAGAGTGATGCCTCAATTAACAAATCCTCTGGGAATGAAACTCTTTTATAATGATGTCGACTATGTTAATAAAACAAACAGAATCTTCATAAATCATGCAAATCAGTTTTGGATTATCACATACGTAGCTCAACAGCAAATCTTTTTTTTCCTAGTAAACTGTGCTCATCTGGAAATAAAAATTGCTTTACACACTGGATAATTTCAGTAGCCATTCTAATTGGTGTCCTTGTATCAAATGCCCCCGACTCCATGTTCTGCACAGTTGCCAACATTGTTTTCCTAAAGGACAGGTATTACCATGCCATTCCCAACTCAATAAACTTGAAGATTCCTTGTTATCTCTAACATCGAATTGTTGTTGGGTATTTAAAACTCCTCACACCCTGGCTCCAATCTACATTTCCAGCCTTAACACATATTATTCCTCTCCAAACCCTCTATAGTCCAGGCAAACACCTCCTTATTGTTTCTCGTACATGGCACCCCATCTCCCACCTCTATGATTTTGCCCTGCTGTTCTCTATACCTAGGATTCTTTCCTTTCTCACTTTCACCTTTTAGAATCCCTGGTTTCTTGCAAAAAACTCAAGGAACTATAATAACCTTCTTCTCCACGAGGTGTTTTCTGGTTTTCATATCTGCTAACGCCATCCCCTTTCTAATTATCTTTTATTTGTTTTATATGTATATTGTGTATACAAAATGTTTAAGTATATTTTGAGTATGCCTTTCTATGTATATGCCCTCAATCGTGTACTTAGTGTAGATTCACTGAGGACAAGGATATTTCACTTTTATTTTCATATCTTCAATACCTACCACATTTTCTAGAAGGTAGCAGTTACTTAAGAAATTCTTGTTGATTGATTCTATTAAATAATGAACATTTATTAAGCACCTACTGTGGACCAAATCCTGTGACGGGGATGCAAAGATCACAGTGAAAAATCTCTCCACTCAGGGAACTCACATTTTAACTAAAAGATAACAACATGAATACAAATAAGGAAGTACAAAAAATATACAAGTAATTTCAGGGGCAGCAAAATATTGACTGGTGGGGAGGCTCAGGATAGGTCTCATATATGAGATGGCATTTCAACTAAGCCCTAAGTGGAAAAAATAATGTTAAATGTGGAGGATAGGAAAGAATGTTCAAGAAATGAAGATGTTACATGGGAGAAACAGTACATAAGTTAGTTTGGAACATAGCGTTTATGAGGAATAAACTGCAAAGGCAATAATATGAGAAGATATGTTGGATTCAAGTTGTAAAGGATTTTACATTTTCAAGGAGTTTTTGTATGCTCTCCAAGAGGGACTGAAAAACCACTGAAAATTCTTGAGCAAGAAAGTGATATGGTTAGACCCACCATTAGGAGGTTCAATTTGGCAGCTGCATGGAAGATACATTAGACAGGAAAGAGACAGGAGACAACAAGATCAGTTAAGGAGGAGGTCATTGCAGTAGTACAGGTGAGAGGAGAGGAGGGCCTCAATCGGGACAACGGCTGTTTGGAGAAGAGGTAGATATATTACTATTCTGTTGTTTCCTCATGTACCCATCACAATCCATCTCTTATTTGATTGCTGTCAGTGTTCTTCGGTTAGTTCCCCATGAGCAATCTACCTAAAGTCCTGGAGGTATTCCTCAAGTTCTTTTATTATTGTTTTACTTGTAAAACCATATGTATATTTATAAATTTATAAATATATTCATTTATATTTATAAAATAAGTTTATAAATAAAATAAACATTTTATTTATAAAATAAATATTTATATTTATAAAATAAATATTTATATTTATATAAAACATTTATAATGTTTTATTTCTACCTCAGATAGCAACATACATGACCATAAACTTGATCATTAGAATTTACCATCTTTGCTACTAGAAGTATAACTAATTAGGAAACTATTCATAAATGGAAAAAAATAGTACAGTCTTGGCTTTTTAGTCCAAATCACACCCTAAATGACTTTTTTACTATAGTATGATGGGAGTCTGTTGCATTCATGTGGAGTATCTCCACATGGAGTTGCTACGGAACTTGTTCACAGGTGAATCTTGATGATGTATAAATGAATGCCTTAGACAAACTGGGGATTTTCTATAAATGGTTCTGCTTGGTTTACCATGTGGCTGGGAAGGGCCTTTTCCTGGTGACTGTGAATCTAAAACTATAAAACTCTTAAAAAATTCCTTAGTCAGCTTTGGCTAGCTCTTGTGTTTTGGGTGATTCCTTTGCCCACAGAAACCCTAGGAGAGGCCTAAGGTTTCTTTCTCTCTGAGGTCGATCTAAAGAAACTGGTATGCGTCCTTGGTCTAGGAGCAGAGTCTGTGACCTTTGAGGGTAGGAGTCTGTGGTGTTTCTTTCCTACAGTCATCAGCTAAATCTCCCACCTTTTGTGTTCTCCATTCTAAGTGTTGGTGATGAGCAAGTCAATTCTGTTAATCATTTGATATCACCTAGCTTTTGCAAAGCGCTATTTCACATCATGACAGTTTTGTAATATCATGGGTCAGCATAAGAAATTAAATCCAACTTTGGGGGGAGTTTTGCAAAAGTTACAGACAACAAAGGAAAGTTTAGAAACTAAAAATGCATAAAATATGTATAGTATGTTATAATATCAACACATTTTATCTTTTTATACCATAATAATTCAGACTTCTTGTCTGGTACAAAGGGAAGGTCAAAAAACTTTATGTGGATTTTTCAATGTACAAAGAGTGTTGCTCTCCTAACTCCCACAATATTGAAGGGACAACTGTACTTCAGAAAACAACCTGGGGAATATCCCTACCAAACCCTTTATGGGTTGGGGATACTCTCCCATGCTCCTCAATCCCTGGGGGAGAAGGCTCAAAACTTAGCTCTATTTCTCCATAGTATCAGTCCCACCAACTTCACATCCAAAGGAAGCATCTCTGCAAGATGAATCCTTGTTTTAGCCACTATTGATCGTTCCCAGAGGTAGCTACTTATTCCTCAAGGTATTGGTGCTGCACTGACTGTAAAACCTGGCCTGAATTCCCAGTCTTGTGACTTAATCTCCTGATCTGTCAAAAATACCAAGTTTGGAAATCCAGAAGAGGAGCTATGCAAAATAACAAATAAAAGAGCCAAGGACCAAGGTATGGTCTTCAGCACCATAAGCCCTGTACCCTTAGATCATGATCTCTCACTCTCTGGCCAAAGCTGACTTGGCCTTTGTGAAGACGGCTTCAGCTCTGGCTACACAACCAGTTGAAAAAGACTCCTCTTAACCACATGGTTGGCCACCTGGACCCAATTACAGAATATCTATGCAAGCTCTACAGTCTTTCTAAGGCATTTGCCTCCTTTGCATGTGATCATAATTCTCTTGGAAGCAAGCTCCCTGACTTCTCCATATAAAGAGATGCCATCCCAGGTACTCTCTTTACACACCAGATCCACATTAGCCTGCCACCTCCCACAGCAGCTCATTCAACTTTAGGGAAGTTCTAATTGTGAGGAGGTTTTTCTGACTTTAAGCCTTAACTTGCCTTTTTTAGCCTCTCTGATAGCTCCCAGTGCTCTGCCTCAAGAGCTAAATGGAACAAGTCTACATAGTAGTCCTTCAAAGTTCTTAAGCATCACTAGTATATGCCCCATCCCCACCCCCAGGCTTCTCTTATCCAAGTTAACTCCAGTTCTTTCAACCAATTCTCATGTGACACAGACTCAACGTCTTTGCCCTCCTCTGGACAGCTTTCTAATTTATCAATATCTTGTGGCACCCAGAATATAATTTCTTTTTCAGTCTAATCTGACTCTTTGTGACCCAATTTGGGGTTTTCTGGGCAAAGATGCTGGAGCATTCCCTTCTCAAGCTCATTTTACAGATGAGACAACTGAGGCAAACAGGGTTAAGTGACTTGACCAGGGTCACACAGCTAGTGTGTGTCTGAGGCCAGACTTGAATTCAGGAAGATGAGTCTTCCTAGCTTCAGGCCTGTCACTCTATCCACTTTGCCTCCTAGCTGCCCTCAGAATGTAATACAGTGCTCCAAATGTGTTATGATAAAGGATAAGTATAGCAGCATTATCTCCTCATTCATGTATGCCATTTCCCTCATAATGCAGTGTAAAATTGCTTTAGAATTTTTGGCTTCCACATCACAATATTTACTCATTTTGAGCTTGTGGTCCACTCCACCCCCTCTCCAGATCTTTTTCAGATCAACAGATATCTTACAATGGATCACTCATCCTTTATTTTGAAGTTGGCTGTTAAACTCAATTGTAAAACTTTAAATTTAACCCTATTGAATTTTATCTTATTAAATTGAGCCCAATTATGTTCTTTGGCAGAGGTGAGGGGGAGATTCTGATGCTGTCACCCAGTTCTCTTTCTCAGTTTTGTGTCATCTGAAAATCTGATGAAGCATTTGATGAGTCCAGCTACGACTTTATTCAAATCATTAATAAAAATATTAAAAAGCAAAGTCCCAAGCATAGATGCTAGAGACTACCTGACAAGTTGACATTGAGCTAATAATCACTGTTTGAGTAGTAAGTTATCTATTCTTGCTTAATTAGACCCCTTTATACCAGTTCCAACTTTTCCTTCTTTTTTAACCTACTTTAAGCATAAAACTTACTTAGGGCAAGGGTGATAAAGTAGAATTCAGTTTACTTCTATCCTTGTTAATAGCCCCAGTAAAATACTATAAGCTGTTGGAGAGCAGAACAGTGATTGCTAATTCCCTGTAATGACTGCCCAGAACACCTTTCAGAAAGCTCCTGAGAACAGTGCTCAGAAAATAGTCCTACAGAAAAGGCGTTCAGTGCTGTTGGTCATGGAGAGAAAGGTTAAAAATGTGGAAAATTAAAGAGAATTTGTTCTTGTTCATATAATTAGTTACCTGTGTTTTTTTATATCCTCTGGTTGAAACAGAGAAATAAAGTAGTCTCTTTTTTGGAGTGGATTATCATGCTTCTTTTAAAATTGTATATTGAACCCTTTACCTTTATACCTTATTCTTTTTCAAAAGTATTCCTTCCTACCCAGTGAGTCTTCCCAAGTACCAAAGGTTTCAGAACAGTTCAGCAAAATCAACACGTCTGACCATGAATGTAACATTCCATACTCGTAAACCCTTTGGTTGGTTGTCCTTCGTTTGGCATTTGAACAACATGGTCAGCCCATTATACTTGCGCTCTCTGCAGTAGGTTGAAATGCTTGGCAGTTTAGTTCAAGAAAAGGCCTCGGTGTCTGGTACCTTATCCTGCCAGGTGATCTTTAGAATCTTCCTAAAACAATTCAAATGGAAGCAATTCAGTTTCCTGGCATGGCACTGGTAGACTGTCCATGTTTTACAGGCATACAACAATGAGGTCAGCATAATAGCTCTGTAGACCTTCAGTCTGGTAGTCAATGTAATACCTCTGATCTCCTATACTTTCCTTCGGAGTCTCCCAAACACTGAGCTAGCTCTGGCAATGTGTGCATCAACCTCATTGTCAATGCATACATCCCTGGAAAGTACACTACAAAGGTAAATGAACTTATCCACAGTATTCAAAATTCCATTTGCTGTAAACCCTACTTCTTCAATGAAAGAAAAGAAGTACATTTTTTTATAACATAATTTTGTTGGTACATTTTGGTTTTGTATGTCACCCCATCTCGTAATATATTACATCCCCTTTCCTAACCTAAGAAATTAGATCTTAAGATAAAGAAGAGGAAAAAAATAGGAAAAAGGGATTTAATGAAGCTCAAAACCAAGTATATGCAAAGTTCTAAGCTCACAACCTCCCAGTTCTACAAAGAAGTGATGGAGATGTGTTTGCCTATTTCTTCTTAAAGATCAAGTTCAAGCATTATAATTGCATAGGATTGTCTCTCTATTTTTTTTTTTTAGCAATTTTTATCCTCATTATTGTAGTTATTTGTAGGTTTTCTGTTTCTGCTTACCCTTCTTTGTTGCCTCATATAAGTCTTCCTATGTTTCTCCAGCTTCCTCAGAAAATACTTAATCAATAGTGCTTACTATGTGCCAGGCACTGCACTAAGGGCTTTATGATTATCTAATTTAGTCCTCACAACAACTCTGAGAGGTAGGTAATATTCTCATCCTTACTTTACGGAAGAATAAAGTGAGATAGAGGTAAGTGACTTGTCCAGGGTCAAACAACTAGCAGGTGCTCAAGGCTAAACTCTGGTCTTCCTGACTCTCTCTCTCTCTCTCTCTCTCTCTCTCTCTCTCTCTCTCTCTCTCTCTCTCTCTCTCTCTGTCTCTCTCTCTCTGTCTCTCTCTCTCTCTGTCTCTCTCTCTCTCTCTGTCTGTCTGTCTCTCTCTCCCAATTATTTTTTAGCTATTTCTAAAATGATGTGTGACCATAGTTCATTGATTTAAAACTGGAAGGCATCTTAGAGGTCATTTAGTTCAAACTAATTTTAGGGCTAAGGAAACTGAGTCCCGTAGAGGTCAGGTGACTTTCCCAGGGTCACATAAGAAGCACAGTCAGAATGTGAACCCAGGTTCTTTTATTATAAGACCAGAAATATTTCCATTGTATGATACCACCTCAAATTCTTTTTTTTTTTTTTGGAATGTGCTACACTGCAACATATCTCCTTAGAACACCAGCAAGAGAATAAAGTCTTTGTTATCTCAGCATACATACAAAAATATATATAATGAGATATGAGTCCTATTTGTCCTATCTTCAGAACATTTCTCCATTCTCTTTGCTGGATCTCCTCCCCGATAACTCCTGTTAACTGTGACTGTCCCCTTGTTCCAATGCTCTTTCCTGGACACTCTTCTCCCTCTATAGTAATTTATTTGGTGGTCCCATCAGCTCCCATGGCTTCAGTTATGATATCTATGTTAATGATTCTCAAATCTACTTATTTGGCTTTTTTGTTGACTTCCAAGCTCCCATGTCTAACTGCCTATTAGACTTCTCAAACTGGATATCCTATAGATATCATAAATTCAATAACTAAACTAAACTCAATATCTTTCACCCCAAACCCTCTCCCCTTCCAAACTTCCTTATTGCTGATGAAGGCATCACCATCCTCCAAGTCACTCAGGCTTACAGCTGAGGTGTCATCCTTAACTCCTCACTATCTCTCATTCCTCCATTTCCAATCTTTTGCCAAGGCTTTGTAACAACTCTCGAGTATTCCCTCTTCTCTCCTCTGATAGTGCCACCATCCTGGTGCAGCCTCCCATATCCTCACACCTCTTGGTTGATCTGACTGCCACAAATCTCTCTCCATTTCAGTCCATCTCCCATTCAGTCACAAAAGTGATTTTCCTAAAGTGTCCAGACTAGTGTCTTTGTTTATCTTGGTCTCATTAAAGGGACCATGCCCTGGTTACCTCTTAAACAATCCTATTCAATGAATGGGTGTTGCCTCACCCTAAGTGAGTACCTACAAAGTCCTTGGCCTAAAGGAGTCAAGGACTCCCAGTGCATCCTGGGTCATCTCCAGTCATCCTGATGAATATCTGGTTACTGGATCCAGATGGCTCTGAAGGAGAAGTAAGTATTTCCCTATCACCTCCAGGATCAAATATAGAAATTCTCTAATGTTCAAAGCCCTTCATAACCTAACCCCACCCCTCATCACCTTTCCAGTCTTCTTAATACTGATCTCCTTGCTGTTCCATGAGTAATTTAATTTCTCTCTCTATTTGGGGCATTTTCCCTTCCTGTCCTCCCTGCATGCTATGCTTTGCCTTCTCATCTTCACCTCCTGGTCTCCCTGGCTTCCTTCAAATCCCAACTAAAATACCATCTTCTATAAGAATCCATACCCAAACCCTTTTCATTCTAATACTTTCCCTCTATCGATCACTTCCTATTTATCTTGTCTCTATTTTTTTCTGTAATAGTGGTTTGAATGCTGTCTCCCTTATTAGATTGTGAGTTCTTGAGGGCAATGACTGTCTTTTGCCTTTCTTTATATCCCCAGCACTTAGCATAGTGCCTGGCACATAAGAGGCATTTAAAAAATTGTTGACTGACAATTTGAGTAAAATACTGTCCATAACCATATTGACATTATTAATACTCCAATGCTTCAAAATATTTGGAATTTCCCTTGTGCAATGACCAATAGAAATTACAACCTATTGTCACTTTGGTAAATGTTATTCAAGCATTGCTTGGGCTAAAAGAAATCAATACACGGTGGTTTGCTTCTTAGAAATGAATTTTTGAAAACTTAGCTAAACTGATCTTTAGACAAAATTATATTGATAATCACTAACAATAAAATCATTTTTTACATTTGTATTGTGCTTTACAAAGAACTTGCATATTCTCATGTGATTTAATCATCCACTGGAATAGTGACAAGGAATCTATCATTTTATAGATAGGAGAAAAATCTCTGAGTGGGTAAGCACCTCCCCTACAATCCCGCTGCTAATAAAACCATCTGCCTCTCTCAGAGGGCCATTGTAAGACCCAGGACTTTCCAACTGGGTCAGAAAATGCTGCATTGAATATTTTAATATATATGGTGCATTTCTTTCAGTCATTAACTTCCTTGGATTGTGTACCTACTATCTCAGGGTCAAAGGGTCTGGGTATTTTAGTCTTTTTTTAAACATAATTATAATTTTCCTTTCTTTCTTTCTTCTTCTTACTTTTTTTAGAAAGACTGGATGGACCAAATTACAGCCCCATCAGCAAAATATCAGCTTATTTATCTTCCTCCAGTCCCTCCAGTCTTGGCTCTTTCCATTTTTTATCATCTTTATTAATTTGCTGAAACCTCTGAGTTGTTTTAATTTGCATAATAGAATATCTTAGTAGTAGTAACTTAGAACAATCTTTCATGTGGTCAATAATAGCTTACAATTCCTCTTTTGAGCACTGTTTCTTTCTATCCTTTGTGGAATGACTGATGGTTTATGTTCATCCTTTATATATCTTAGATATCAGTCCTTTATCAGAGATATCTGATACAATGGTTTTTCTCCAATCTGTTGGTTCACTTTTGAAAAAAGGAAGTATTATTACTTAAAGGAAATACTGATCTTGAAAGTAACTGAAAGCACTTGAATCTCAATTGGAGAGGATTATTCCAACCTAGGCAGGACCAGATTTGAATCTATCCAAAGATTGATAGTTTAAATTTTTTTCTTCCCTGGAATAAGTAAAGGGAGAGGTAAGAGGGGGCAGCTGTAGTGCAGTTTCTGGAAAGAGAATTGTCCATGGCATCAGAAGACATGGGTTCAAGTCTAAGCTGTGGAATTTACAAGCTATGTTTCCATGGGCAGATGGGCACCTCACTCTACCTTAGGTCTTCGTTTCTTCATCTGTAAAATGAAAGGTTGGGACTTGAACTTCTTTAAAGTCTGTTCTAGTTCTAACATTTTGTGAGTTTACCCATTTAGATACTCCTTCAATGCTGTGCTTACTGCCCTTGCTAAGATGAAAGAGTGCAATTAAAACAGATCAATAGAAAACAAAGATTTTTCCACTGTCTTTGCTATTCTCTCTCCCTTATGCTGAAGAACCATCATGTCTGTCTTCAGAAGAGGTGAATCACAAAATAATGATGGAATTTTTAAAAGGCCTCAATCGACCTTCAGTATAAAGCCAACTCTTCTCTTACTTTCTTTTCTCCTTCTATATAATTGTATTTATTAAACAAAAATTAAAGAAAAAAACATGAGGTAAGGGTGGAGGAAGCAGCAGAGCTAGGGAGAGTTTTGCCTAAATTTATTCAAGTCTGAGAGAATATCATAGTAGGTTAGAAAGGGGCTAAGGGTGGGAACAATGCTTACTTATGGGTTTTCAATGAATAAACCCAGACCTAATGCCAGAGTTTGTGGACATATGCTCCTTACAAAGACAACCAAGTCAGGATCATTCAATCTCAAAACTGGAAAGTCCTGAGGGGCTAGCTGGTTCAGCCCATACTAAAACTAGAAACCCTTCTGCAATATCCACAATATTGGGTCCTTGCCTGATTGAGCACAAGAAGTTACTCCTAGAAATCTGAAGAAATGGTCTCCCCACAAGAGGTTTCCCTTCTATTGCTAGAACTGGAACTAGGCACACATGGTTGGTTCTCCAAACAGTCCTTTTATATCACTCAACACGAGTTCATCTTCCTATTATTCGGTACTCAGGCAGACTTTCCCATCTGAAATTCTCTGATTTTGTCATCTCAAATGTTGTTTCCCACTGGAGTCTCCTCCACATATCTGTCAACCCTTTATCATCAAAAGATCAACTCCAAAATGTTCAATTCAAATTCCCTACAGAAAATTGTCTCTGATTCTTCCTCTCTTTCCAGCTGTTGAGGCCTCCTGCTAAAACTAATTTGTATTGAATTGTATAAATTTATATGTGGACATTATGCTTCATCTCTCCCCACAAAATGCTGCAGAGTCCGGGTCCACAAGCATAGAACATAATATTATATAGAATTTTTACTATTAAAAAATATTTTGTTAAAAGGGATGATTTTGGGGGTGAGGGGGTAGGGGAGAGATGTAGAGAAAAATCCAAGTAACATTAAAAACCAAAGATATCAACTTTGAATGAAAAAATTATTTTGACTATTATAAATTCCCAGATTAACTACAAAGGACATATGAAGGAAGACACTATCTGCATCCAGAGAAAGAACGGATAAATAAAAGTATGTATAGAATGACTTTATGCTCACACACACACACATTTGTAGCTAATGTTAGCCACCTCTAGGGTGGAGGGGAGGGAAGGAGAATAAAAAGGAATTTACATGATAACTGTATTATATATTTAAAAGGAATACCAAGTTGTATATGATAGACTTGCAGTTTCATGTGAAATCATCCTTTTTTATTACACTATTTTATGGAAATGCTTGTTTTATTCCATAAGTTAAAATTAAAATAAATAATTAAAAAATACAACAGTATCAATAACACCTATTTTCAAAAATAATATAAGATCTTTGAGGGTAGGAAATGTTTAATTTTGTTCTTGCATCCCCAGAGCCTAGCACAATGCCTGACACTTAGTAGTTGTTCAATAAATGCTTGCTGATTTATCAATTCTTTATAAAAGACATTAGAATTCAAAAACCCAGCAATGGTTTTTAGGGCCTATTCTGGGCCAGGACTGACTCAAGTCAGATGGCAGTTCAAGCTTGAGATTAGAACAAAATGAGATACTTATGGACCATTTAACGCTCAACAAAAGAAATTATTTAACCTTACCATGGAAAAGATATTCAGCAAAAGTAGAGCTGATGTAATTGGTCACAGCTCCCTTTACTTTTATAGGGAGGCCTTTCTAGTCAAGAGAGTGTATTGACCCACTTGCAGGGCAGCAAAGGACCTGCCCAGCCTGACAAGCTCCAACTCCTCGTGTGCTGGGCCACTGAGAAGCTCTGTTGGACCCTTAATCCCTTGGAATTAAATGTAGAAGATTGTTTCCTTGCCTTTTTAAGGGGAAACTAACCTAATTTACGTGGGGTAGATGTTGCTCCTACCATAGGATTACAGGCATGATCCAGCTCATTGAAAGAGATACAAAAAAGGAAAACGACGCCCAGGCAGAGAAAATAATTCTGCCTATCCTCCCCCCCCACACACACACACACATTCTTCATCCCTGTTCTCCCAGCTCCCTCAAGATCGCACAGGTAGAAAGTAGCAAAGCTGATATTCAGCAAAGAGTATGAAGTTGACTCCAAATCCAGCCCTCTTTTCAGGGCCTACCATAGTTTTATTTTTCTTCTTTCTTTTTTAAAAATAAATTTGAAGGAAAATAACTAAAATGCCAGGTCTCATGTCAAGTATGCTCTAGTCAAGGGTCCACAATAGAAGATAATTTTGTTGAAAAAATACCATGCTACAAAAGCAAGAAAGACTGTAGGAGAAGTGTTGGTGACAAAAGAAGACCACTTTGCAGAGAGAAGACAGAGATCACAGGGGAATGAGTCATATAGAATTATGAACATTCTCTATGGGAAAGCAAAGAAGTTATGTGTCCATGTCTAAATGACCCTTTTTTGTTTACAGCACCCTCTCTGGTCTGCTACATGTCTAGAACAGATCTTAAAGTATGGCAATGCTGGTGTGAATCAGTGTCCCTGGATTCCCAAAGGCATAAGTGTAAGCTCTGGTCAATCTGTAGTTCTGTCATTTAATGATGCAGATTCACCACCAGGATGGCTATGGGACTCAAAGATGATTTAAGTCATGAAAGGTTTGCAATGTGCATCAAGGTGACATATTCACCTCACTAGCAAAATCTTGCTAAGGACTCTTGGAGTATGTGCACAGTCCTTAAAGTAAAGGACTATCTCTTCATTGCATAAATTTAGTCACTAATTCTTACATTCAGGTACCCTTAAGGACTCTCTGTTGTTTATTTAGAATCCCCAAACATGAAAATGAATCAGATGTGCTACTCATGAAACATTCATTTCTCAAAATAAAATACTTTTTTAACTCAAGAATTGATGATTTCTTGAATATCAAAATTCCACTACATCCTAATAAACATTCTTCCTTAATTGACTATGGTAAAAAAAAATAAATAATCACTGCTATGGTCAACCTCTCTTCCCACCCACCTATTTCCAAAGTTAGGTTGTATTTATTTTCTTGACATTTTGTACAAAGGTGAACATTGTTGTTTGTTATTTATCTTGAACAGCATCAGTGATATAGAAAGGTGGTCTTGACTTGCAAGTGAGTTGGATTTATTTGAGGCAGGGCTGTGCAACTCATCGGCCTCACTCTCTTCTCCATTGCCCTGTAGGTGTGGTGGCAAGATCTAGATCAGGACAACTGGAGATGACCCTAGCATAGAGGATAGGGAGTTGACTTGGGTTTAAGTCCTATATTGCCTTTGTGATGTTTTCCTAGACATTTAACTTTCCACACTCCAGCCAACTTTCTAGCTATAAGTTGCAAAGGGCATACCAATCCTCCATTGGTAGAAGGAGATTCCTCACTAAGAGTACTTTATAAAAATGAAATCATAGATGTATTCCATCATTCCTCCATCCCCCCTCACCAATTTTGTTTTTTAATGGCATGACGCTATATATCCTAAGATAGCTAGCTAGCTAGATGACTTTTAAGTCATAAATATATGCATTTATGTATACTTACATATGCTCTTACATGCGTATATTTCATAGTCGATAGAATATATATATAGTAAGTACCATAAACATATTTTATCCTGTAATAGAGAATGCTAACCTTGGAGTCAGAAAACTTTAGATCAAATACTGCCTCAAATAGTAGCTTTGTGACCGTGGACAAGTCTTCTGATTACTGTCAGCCTTAATTTCTCCACCTGTAAAATAGAGATAATAGTATCATTTATTTCATAGGGTTGCTGCAAAGACCAAGTGAGATAACATGTAAAGCATTCTGTGAGCCTTAAAGCATCTTTAATGTTAGCTATTAGCTACTATTATCCAAAGACATGTTTCCTCCACCCTCTTTCAGTAGAATGTAAATTCCTCAATTTCAGAAAATGTTTTTTTTTTTGTATTCCCAGCACCTAGCATGGTGCCTAGCACATAGTAGGGACTTGAAAAACACTAAATTTTATCGATGATGATTACAAAAATAAGGACAATGATAGTAGTTAGCATTTATATAGCACTTTACTTACATTGACTCGTTGGATCGTCAACGACTCTGGGATCAGGTGTTATTATAACTCCAGTTTTACAGATGAGGAAACTGAGACTGAGAGAGTTTAAGTAACTTTCTCAAGTGATATAGCTAGTAAGCCTCTGAGGTCACATTTGAACTCAGGACTTCCTGATTCAAAGTCCAACACTCTATCTGATGTGCTACATAGCTGTCAAATGAAACTGTTCCCATTTGGGGGGATCAGTCAGCAACCTATACCTTGAAGGTGGAACCTCTGAGACTTGAGTGTTTCGTGCCACTGATGAGTTATCAGAATAAAATTTAATCTTGCATTAAAAAAACATTTCCTTAAAACTCAACATGGAACATGGTAGCAACATTTGAAGGTGGGACACTGGATGTCCAATATTCTGGTACATAACAATAGATGGACAGCCTTGAGCAAATCCTTCATTTGCCCCCATGAAACACAATTACTTCATCTGTAAAATAAAAATAATCATACCTGACTTTGCTAAAGGCAAGGGGCTCAACCAGAGGGTCTTCTGAAAGCTTCTTTCCATTTAAAATCTGGTCTTTATATAATTTAATATATCATGTTGAAATAGAACTATGTCTTATCTTTTTATTTCCTCTAGATCATAGTTTGTTGTTGAACCATTTTAGTCAGGTCTAACTCTTCAAGGGCTTTGCTTGGCAAAATACTGAAATGGTTTGCCATTTCTTTCTCCAACTCATTTTACATAAGAGGAAACTGAGGCAAAGAGGTTAAATGATTTGCCCAGGGTCACATAGAGAGTAAGTGTCTGGACTAGTATTCGAATGCAGTAAGATGCTTTCCTGATTCCAAGTGCTCTATCCACTGCACAACCTAGATGCTTCCTAATGCGTAGCACAAACTAGATATTTATTGAAAGTTTATCTGAAAGGAGTGAAAAAAATGACATGAGTTCTTTGACCAGAACCCATCAAATAATGCCTTATGCTCTTGATATTAATGTAACAGACTTTGTACTCCCTCCCTCTTCAAATGACCTTGTATTTACTCAGCTGTGCATATGCTAGAGCTGCCTGGTAGAATGTAATATCCTTGTGAGGGAACGGATGGACAGACTCAATTTTGTTCTCATGTTTTCAGCACTTACACACTTCCTTACACATAGTAAGCACTTATCAAATGTTTATTATATTGAATTGAAGCAAAAATATAATAATTTACATCCTGGAAAGCATTACTGAGGAAAATTATCAAATTAAATACTACTAAACATGGGGAAAGATGATTTCTTTATTAAACTACACATCGGGAAATCAGTTGCTTTCCATTCTTATTGTTGAAGAAAATAGGTGGAAAAAATGAAAAATGAGAAAAGCAGCAGAAGAAACACACCCCTGCTCCATTATGCTGCTTCATTTCTGTGAGCAGATGCTTTCATTGCTATAAACAGCCCCCAAATACTGTTGTAGTTAGTAGCATGGGTTTATACAGGCTCGTGTGTGTTTATTGATTGATTGATAGAGCCCATTTCAAGAAACATGGACCCAGAATTCCCATGGAAAATTTCCAGGGATTCCAAGGTTGTAGAAATGTGTTTCAGCCTTTTGGAGATGAAGAATTTCCTGGCTCTTTCCAGTTATGTGGTCGACCAGCACTAAAAAGATTTGGCATTTTAAAACGATGTGATATGGGGAGGAACCAAGATGGCAGAGTAGAAAGACACACATATGCTAGCTCCAAAACCACAGCCTATAAAATATCTGTAAAGAAGAACTCCTAACAAATTCTGGAGTGGTGGAAGCCACAGAACAACAGAGTGGAGGAGATTTCTGGTCCAGAGAGACCTGAAAAACTGTCACTAAAGATCTGTCGCACACCAGAACCAGAGCAGAGCCCAGCCCTGCCCTGGCCACGCAGCACTGAGAAGAGCAGATCCAAGCAGGCTTGAGGGAAGGAATCTCCAGCAGCTGCAAAGGTCCCTCCACCCACAGGCGCACAGGTCAGTGAGAGAGACTGGTTGGTGGGCCGAGAGGGGAGCAGGATGTCTCCATAACTCAGGCCCCTTTGGAAGGCAGCAGTGGAGACAGCAGCAGACAGGAGCTCCCAAAGCAGGCAGGAGTTCAGATCCATTGTTGAAGGTCTCCACGTAAACCCCTGAGGGAACTGAGCCCCTTGTGGTGTCCCTGCCTCCACCTGAGCAGCAGTACTTAATCTCTCACTAAATAGTAGCTCCACCTCCGGTGAAAGCCCTGAGGTGGGGGAGCAGCATTTGAATCTCAGACCCCAAGCCCTAGCTAGGCGGATCTCAAGGCGAGGTAGGTGTGGAAAGGAATCTGAGAAGTGAAGTAACTGGCTGGGAAAATGCCCAGAAAAGGGAAAAAAATAAGACCATAGAAGGTTAGGTAGGTGTGGAAAGGAATCTGAGAAGTCAAGTAACTGGCTGGGAAAATGTCCAGAAAAGGGAAAAAAATAAGACCATAGAAGGTTACTTTCTTGGTGAGCAGACGTTTCCTCCTTTCCTTTCTGATGAGGAAGAACAATGCTTACCATCAGGTAAAAACATAGAAGTCAAGACTTCTGTATCCCAAACATTTGAAATAAATATTCAATGGGCTCAGGCCATCGAAGAGCTCAAAAAGGATTTTGAAAATCAAGTTAGACAGGTGGAGGAAAAACTGGGAAGAGAAATGAGAGAGATATAAGAAAAGCATGAAAAATAGGTCAGTACCTTGCTAAAGGAGACCCAAAAAATGCTGAAGAAAATAACACCTTGAAAAATAGACTAACTCAATTGGCAAAAGAGGTTCAAAAAGCCAAGGAGAAGAATGCTTTATAAAGCAGAATTAGCCAAATGGAAAAGGAGGTTCAAAAGCTCTCTGAAGAAAATAGTTCTTTAAAAATTAGAATGGA
>CM053773.1:145670001-145711784 GCA_028658325.1 Potorous gilbertii
GTTCCCTCAGGGGGTTTATGCAGAGACCTTTTGTAATGGAGCTGCTGTGGAGCTCCTACCTGCTCTGGGAGGCTCTGGTCGAGCTGCCTCTGCCTCTGCTGCAGTGGCTGCCTCCCGAGGGGGTCTGAGTCCCGGAGATACCCTGCTCCCCTCTCAGCCTGTCTCTCTCACTGACCTGTGCGTCTGTGGGTGGAGGGACCTTCACGGCCGCCGGAGAGTACGGTCCCTGAAGCCTGCTGGGGTCTGCTCGCTCCTCTCAGTGTGGTGCGGCTGGGGCAGGGGGAGGGGAGGGCTCCACTCCTGTCTGGGGCTCAATGGACCCCTGGGGTTGGTTTTTCAGGGCTCTCTGCAACGGAAATCTCCTTCACTGTGTTTCTGTGCAGCTTCCACTGTTCCAGAATTTGTCAGGAGTTCTTTTTACAGGAAATCCATGGGCTGTGGGTTCAGAGCTAGCAAATGTGAGTCTTTCTACTCCACCATCTTGGCTCCGCCCTCAGAAAGTGGTGTTTTTTGAGATAGTGGTAGTTGTTTGAACTTGCTGCCTCATGATGCTTTTCTGCTTAGAGTGCGTTGCTGTTGATTAAGTCTTGATGGTGTCAATTTGCCAGCAGGTGATACTGATAGTAGTGGAGATGGAGAGAAGATACTTCTCCACTAAGATCACTCTCATATACAATGGCTTCCAACCATTTAAATTGGCTTTGTGGGTGGGTTGCTTTCTGATCTGGAAAAGAGTGGCAGTGCTGCTATTCCCATAGCCAAAGGAGCTAAAGAGTATAAGAAAGGGTTCAAATCCAGCTTCAGACACTTGACACTTACTAGCTGTGTGACCTTGGGCAAGTCACTTAACCTCTATTAACTCACCTCTCCCCTCCAAAAATAAAAGAAGGAAAAGAAAAGAAGCATAGCATACAAGAGGGTAGTAAGGAAGTGATGGTCCTACTTTATTCTATCCTGGTCAGATCACATCTGGAGTATTATGTTCAATTCTGTGTCTCTTTCTAAGATGGAACGGGCAAGCTGGAAAGTGTCCAGAGTCTAACAACCAGGACAAGTGAGAGCCTTAAGTTCATGTCATGTGAGAATCATTGAGAGGAACTCTGTTTAGTCTGGCAAAGAGACTCAAGGGGAACAGAAGAGTCTTAGGTAAGAAAGGGATTAGAGATGTTCTGATTGGTCCAGTGGGAAGGACTAGGATCAGTGGGTACAAGTTTCAAAGAAGTAACTTAGATTTGATGTAAAGAAAAAAGTTCTTAACAATTAGCTCCATCCCAAAACAGAATGAGTTGCTTAGGGAGGGAGCAGGCTCTCCCTCACCATAGATACAGGCTGAATGACCAGTAAGTGCATGCTCATGATTTCTCTCTCTCTCTCTCTCTCTCTCTCTCTCTCTCTCTCTCTCTCAATCTCTCTCTCTCAATCTCTCTCTCTCTCAATCTCTCTCTCTCTCAATCTCTCTCTCTTTCCTTCCCTCTCTTTCTTTCACCATTCCACACTCTCCATACATAACTCAAATAACTGAAAGTGTATTCCTGGTAAATTCAAGACTTTTTTTGAAGGGTGCTGTTTAAATTATTTGTGGAAAAATAATCTTAAAATGTACCAAACAATATTTTGCCTAAACCTTAACTGAAGTATACATACAACATAATTTAACCTTTTCTTGATGACTCAGTGCCATCATTGAAAGCATCAGTTACATATTGTGTTGTGAAATAACAATAATTTGAGGGGCTATTGAGGTGGAGGGTTCTCTTTCCTTATACTGAGTGGTCTCAAGTTTCTGGGATGTTTAAATTCTATGGCTCACTTTTTAAAAATTAATGGATCACCCCATCAACAAAATTTTTATTTTCATTAAATATATTATTAGCAAGTTGTTTCTAAATAAGTCAGTGCAGAAAATAACAAAATTCGCCTAGTATCTGTGCCTACTTTTAAATTTTTCTCTCTCCTTGGAAGTGACTTTTTCTTGCTGCAATTAGAACACCTGCCTCTAGAGGTCACCCACCCCTTTTGAGTTAGTGTTATCTACTCAGCATGGAAGAGTATTGAGGCTTTGGAATCCGAGGAGCCTGGATTCAAAATCTGTAGCTAATACTTCTTAGCCATGTGATCATGAGAAGTCGTTTAACTTTTCATCATTTCTTCATCAGTAACATAAGAATATTAGATTATATGATCTCTATAGAGCCTTCTGACTCTAAGTCCATGGTTTTGTGTTAAAAAAAAAAAAATAAGCCTACATTTTGGTCACCTAGACTAGAGGGCACTGTTGTGGAGAGTTGACTGGGGAACCGGTACTTGCAGTGGTCAGTAAGATTATAAGAATGTGGTTCACAGCATCTTTCTTCCCCTGGTTTCCCAGAAGCTCTGCCCAAAGAAGACATTCCCCTTTTAGCCGTCAATCCACTCTACATTTCTCCTCCAACCACTGGGAAGAAGGTGGGGGTAGGGCAGAAAGAGGTTCATCTCCCTCCATACCACCCCAACAAGCAGCTGCCATAGCTTACAGGTAGAACCCTATTCCTTTAAATGTTCACTTGTGTTGCTATATTACTTGAGTTGTTTAGTCATTTTCCATTGTGTCTGGCTCTTTGTGACCCCTTTTTGGGTTTTCTTGGCAAAGTTAATGGAGTGGTTTGCCCTTTCCTTCTCCAGCTCATTTTCTAGATGAGAAAACTGAGGCAGACAGGGTTAAGTGACTTGCCCAGGGTCACATAGCTAGTCATTGTCTGAGGCCCGATTTAAACTCAGGTCTTTCTAACCCCAGGCTTAGCTCTTTATCCATTGCACCATCTAGCTGGTCCTGTATTACTTAAAGCTGCCATTAAAGTATATGGCCATTTGCCTGATTTTCACCCAAACCTATAAATGTATGGTTTGGGATTCAGGCAAGATAAACACAATGCAAAAGGGAGAGCATATTTTCTTCAGCTCAGGTTGAAATGGGGGCAAGCCAATTAGAGGATTCTTTCAGTATTACATCATCTCTGATTTATTCATATCCCAAATTACTCTTGAAATTGGAAAGAGACTGGAGGAAACAAGTCAGTAGAAATGAGATGGCAGTTGGTATATTTGTTTAGGTAACCAGCCTTCACACAGCATCACGCCAAGTTCCCTCTCTTGGCCCCATGGGTATCCCGACACGTAACTGGCTACATGCATTAAACAAGAGTCATACACAGCTTGAAGGTCTAAGGATGATTCCTTTGACCTTGACCTGAAGTGCCTAGGGTTTCTGGTGGCTGCACTCGCCCCTCCCACCTCAGAGCTGTGGAATGCCATTTGCAATCATGAAGCACTGTATACATGTGAGCTATCATCCTCCTCCTTGATGGCACCAAGTATAATGCCAAGCACAAGTTAAGCAGTTAATGAATACTTGATGGATTTTGTTTTGAATTTGTGACACTTCTGTGTGACATTGACCCCTTGTCTCTTTTCCCATATTCGTTCTTTTTTGTAGGGACTAGTTCTTATATATACCGTTTGTGAGCAAAATCTCTTAGTACACCTTTCAAATCAAAGATGGTCACTGTGGCTCCCCCACCTTGTTCTTTTAGTAAGTCACTGAGATTTGGGGTGGTGGGGGGCAGTGGAGGGAAAGCAACTAGCTGGTGCAGTGGATAGAGTGCTGAGCCTGAAGTCAGGAACAAATACAGCTTCAGACACTTACTAGCTATATGACCTTGGGCAAGTCACTTTGACCCTGTTTGCCTCCATTTCCTTATCTGTAAAATGAACTGGAGAAGGAAATTGTAAACCACTCCAGCATCTTTGCCAAGAAAATTCCAAGTAGGGTCACTGAGAGTCAGACACAACTACACAACAACAATAATTTTTTTTAAAGCTAGGTCTGTAGATTTAAAAAAGAAAATGTGGTTTGATTATTTTGATGGAACTGAAACCCCCTAACAACAATACTTGTGTGTATGTAGTCAATGGTTTTAAACTCACTTGGACAATAAGGAGCAACTTGGGAAGGCACTGTAAATTACTCTTCAAGGCGGGGAATAACATTTGGACTCTTATTCTGAATTTTTCATTTGATATTACAGACTTGTCATTTATATTTTCTTAATCCATTTTCCCCCTTCAGTCACTTAGGTACTTCACGTAAAGAACTTCCTAGCAGAACATCGATTTTCTTGGCACCAGTTCTTTCATTGGCCCGTGAAGGCTTGTGCTCACTTAATAAGAACTGACAAGATATCTTCAAGCTCCCTGTTACATTTAGATTGTTTCAGAAAGTGATTTTGTGATGTTAGAAAAAATTGCTCACCTTCTCCTGGCCTCAGTTTCCTCATTTCTAAGTTGGATAAGCTGCAGTCTCTCCGTAGTACAGTACAGTACTCTTTCAGTAATGCAATGATTTCTTTGAACCTATAACATGGCCATGTCACTTACTGGAAAGCATTTGAAAAGTGAAATTATTGAGTTAACTGCCTGGATAATCATGTCCAACTTATTACTAAAAGGAATTATATAGAGTTCTCATTTGTAAAACAAACAAACTAAAAACTTTGTGGTTACAGACTCGCTACTTTCGACCCTCAATTGCAAAAACCTTATGTTAGACATGGTGCAAGAATTATTAGCCCCATTTTACAGATAAGGAAACTGATGCTTAGGCAGGTAAATAAATTACTTACCTACCCTGAAAGTGCTAGATAATCACATTAATGACCAAGCTTTGTATTCACTATCTAAAAATCAAATTCTCTCTGGAGGAACATTACTTCCATCACCTAGCAGAATGCCTGACACATAGTAGGCATTTAAGAAATGTTTTTTGGGTTGATTGATTGACTGTAAGACACTTTACCAACTTTCACATGCGGTAGAAATGTCAGTTATTCCTATTATTATTCACTTTCAATTATTGTCACTGGTCATGCATGAGATGACTCCCATTAAAATGCCATCTCTTCTCAGCTCCTCTTTTTTGAAATATTATCTTATTTCAACCATAAGAGCAGATGCTGTAGTCGCTAGAGTGTCGTTTTCAAACAGTCATTCTATTCAGGAACTCTCTTCAAAGTCTAAAGAGTGTCGTCTATGACACTCAAGTTACAACAACTATAAACAGATTCAAAATAGGCAAACAACACATCAGACCTTGACTAGATAGATTTTGCTGGCTTTTGTTGGTAAGTGAAAGCTCACATTTATACAGTGCCAGGGTTTTCAAAGCACTTTACAACTCATTTGAGAGAGGTGCCTTTATTGTTGTATTTTTGTAGATGAGGAAATGGAGGTCAAGGGAGGTTAAGTGACTTATTCAGAGTCATACTGCCTCTTGGGGAAGTGACAGAAGGCAATGGAGTTAGACTCAGAGGTTGTTTTACATGTGACTCTTCAGGACCCCACTGGGAGTTTTCTTGGCAGAGATACTAGAGTGGTTTGTCATTTTCTTCTAAAGCTCATTTTACAGATGAGGAAACTGACACAAACAGGGTTAAATGACTTGCCCAGGTTCACACAGCTATTAAGTGTCTGAGGCTGGATTTGAACTCAAGTCTTCCTGACTCCAGATCCAACCCTCTGTCCTCTGTACCACCTAGATACCCTAGACTCAGAGGATCTGGATTCAAATCCTGGCTCCACCATTTAACTATCTGACCTTCCTCATCTGTAAAATAAGGAGGAAAGATTTAAATGATTCCTAAGGTCCCTTTTCATTCTAAATCTATGGACTTAACAATCTTAACTGTCTGTTGCTAGATTCAAACATACATATTCAAACACACTCCAAGGCCAGGACTCTAGATCTCTACACTACTGCTGCCCTGCTATAAACATATTACTTGCTCTGTCTCCTTGGATGCTTAAATATTTAATTGGAGAGAACACCTGAAATACTTAGGAACCTATTTTCCCCTCTAATTCAGTCTCATCTTCCTCTGGATATTAGACATTCTCTTGGAAATTGTGTGATAGAGTTAAGTATGACTGAACAAAAGTTAATTATGCCCTTCTCTTGAGTTGTGTCGATTGAAATTGAGAATACGCCAGTGTTATTAACATTATCACTAATAGGTTTCTTAATTAATTAGCCAATATTGTCGATAATGGGACTGTTTTAGGAATTAGAGTTAAATAATCACTTCCTTATCTGCTCCATTTGAAATTGACTCTGCCCTTTACAGATTTGTGATGTTCCTGGGCAAGGGCATCGCCTTTTCTCCAGTAAGGAGGAATTTTAGAATCACTTGACAATACACGGTTTCATTGCTAACAGTTGCTGCTGGACCATGTTCACTTTTATAAGTATGACCTTTCTATAAATAACTTCAATTCTATCCATCTCTCATTCTATATCTTCTTTTTCCCTTTCAGCACCCCCTTCATATTTATTCTTTTGTTCAGATAGCAGAAGCAATTTATTAATGTCATTTTGAAAAAATGTCTTCATTGCATAACATTAAGTAAGGAAGAATAGGTTGGGTTTCTTCATGCTCCTCCCTCTGGATAGATATCAGTATTTCTCTGCTTGGTGCATTCCAAATGAATGGATTTTCTGTAATTCTTTTTTTGCAATTGAGATAAACATACAGAAAACAAAGAGTTAGGAGGAGAACAAGAAGGCAGCTCAAAATAGTAGATAGCACACTAGACTTGGAGTCAGGAAGATATCAGTTTGAATCCTGTCTCAGATACTTATATTTGTCCTGTGTGATTCTGGGCAAAATCTTTAACCTCTCAGCCTGTTTCTTCATCGGTAAAATAGGAAGAAAAATAATACCTACCTCTCAGTGCTGTGAGGATTAAATGAAATAACATATGTAGAGCCTTGTGGAAACCTTAAAGCAATATATACATTAGGTATTTGTTATTACTGTCATTAAAAAAAGCATAGGTGGAGCCAAGACAGTGGAATAGAAGGTCATACCTCTAGAAATTCTTCCTCCATAGCCCATAAAATACCTGTAAATAATGACTTTAAATAAATTCTAGAGCAGCAGAAGCCACAAACCAACAGCGTGAAAGAGATTTCCAGCCCAAGACAGCCTGGAAGGCTGACAGGAAATGTCTATCACACTGGACCCAGAGCAGAGCACAGCCCAGCATGGGCTGAGGGGCATGGCAGGGACAAGACCCAGAACAGGCTTCAGGGTGCCACCAGCAGCACCAGTTCCATTGCTCAACCCACAAATGCCAAAGGCAGCTTCAAAGGTCAGTGAGAAAGATCTTTCACCTGCATGAGAGTGGAGGAGGGTCCTCCTGACCTAGCCCTGGCCCCAGGTGGCCCCAAGCAACAGCAGCTTCCATTGTTAGAGCCCTGGCCTAAAATCCCTGGGGGAATTGAGCTGCTAATCTGGATCTCAGCCCTGAGTGGTGGCCCAGGGGTGAGGAAGAGGAGTGCTGGCTGGTGTAGTGGAGCTGGTGGAGGCTCTGGAGAGGGAATTCTACTGGAGATCCTGGGCAGAAAAGAGTGCTTGTAGTTTATCCCAGACCAGAGTGCAGATCAAGAGAGGAGTAAACTCCTCTCCCTTGATTGTGCCACCTTGGAGGAACTAAGAACTTACAGGTCCCTAGAGTATACCCTCCTCTTGACAAAGAACTCCAAAGTCAAGTAACTGACTGGGAAAATGCCCCCAAAGGGAGAAAGAATAAGACAGTAGAAGGTTACTTTCTTGGTGAGCAGGTATTTTCTTTCATCCTTTCAGATGAGGAAGAACAATGTATACCATCAGAGGAAGACACAAAAGTCAAGGCTTCTCCATCCAAAACCGCCAAAATAAATATGCAATTGTCTCAGGCCATGGAAGAGCTGAAAAAGCATTTTCAAAATCAAGTAAGAGAGGTGGAGGAAAAATTGGGAAAAGAAATGAGAGTGATGAAAGAAAATCATGAAAAGCAAATCAACAGCTTGCTAAAGGAGACCCAAAAAATTGCTGAAGAAAATAACACTTTTAAAAATAGGCTAACCCAAAATGACAAAAGAGGCCCAAAGAGGAGAGTAATACTTTAAAAAGCAGAAGTAGCCAAATGAAAAAAGAGGTTTAAAAGTTCACTGAAGAAAATAATTCTTTAAAAATTAGAATGTAGCAGGTGGAAGCTAATGAATTTTTGAGAAACCAAGAAATTACAAAACAAAACCAAAAACATGAAAAAATAGGGCACAATGTGAAATATCTCATTGGAAAAACAACTGACCTGGAAAATAGATCCATGAGAAATAACTTAAAAATTATGGGACTACCTGAAAGCCATGATCAAAAAAAGTACCTAGACATCATCTTTCATGAAATTATCAAGGAAAACTGCCTGAATATTCTGTAATCAGAGGGTAAAATAAATATTGAAAGAATTCACTGATTGCCTCCTGAAAGAGATCTGAAAAGAGAAACTCCTAGGAATATTGTAGACAAATTATAGAGTTCCCAGGTCAAGGAGAAAATATTGCAAGCAGCTAGAAAGAAATAATTTGAGTATTGTGGAAATACAATCAGAATAACATAGGATCTGACAGCTTCGACACTAAGGAACTGAAGGGCATGGAATATGATATTTCAGAAATCAAAGGAACTAAGATCAAAACCAAGAATCACCTACCCAGCAAAACTGAGTATAATACTTCAAGGGAAAAAATAGACATTCAATGAAATAGAGGACTTTCAAGCATTCTTGATGAAAAGACCAGAGTTGAATAGAAAACCTGACTTTTAAACACAAGAATCAAGAGAAGCATGAAAAGGTAAACAGGAAAGAGAAATCATAAGGGACTTACTAAAGTTGAACTGTTTACATTTCTACATGGAAAGATAGTATTTGTAACTCTTGAAACTTTCTCAGTATTTGGGTAGCTGGAGGGATTATACAAATACATACATACATATGTGTGTGTGTGTATACATGGAGAGAGCACAGAATGAGTTGAATAGGAAGGGATGATATCTAAAAAATAAAATTAAGGGATGAGAGAGGAATATCATGGGAGGAGAAAGGGAGAAATGGAATAGGGCAAATTATCTCTCATAAAAAAGGCAAGAAAAAGCTTTTTCTATGGAGGGGGAAAAAGGGAGGTGAGAGGGATAAAGTAAAGCTTACTCTCATCACCTTTGGCTTAAGGAGAGAATAACATGCACACCCAATTTGGTATGAAAATCTATCTTACACTACAGGAAAGGGGAAAAGGGAATAAGTGGGTTGGGGGGATGATAGAAGGGAGGGCAAATAAGAGGAAGGGGCTAATTAGAAGTAAACACTTTTGGATGTTTTGACAAGATCAAAAGATAGAATAGAATAAATGAGGGGCAGGATAGGATGGAGGAAAATATAGTTAGTCTTTCACAACATGACTGTTATGGAAGTCTTTTGCAAAACTACACATATAAAGCCTATATTGAATTGCTTGCCTTATCGATGGGGATAGGTGGGGAGAGAGGAAGGCAGGGAAGTCGGAACTCAAAGTTTTGGGAACGAATGTTGAGAATTGTTTTTGCATGTAACTGGGAAATAAGAAATACAGGTAATGGTGTATACAAATCTATCTTGCCCTACAAGAAAAGAGAGCAGATGGGGATAAGGGAAGGGTGGGGTGTGATAAAAGGAAGGGCAGATTGGGGAAAGGGATAATCAGAATTGGGGTGGGGGAGGGGAGAGATGGGGAGAAAATTTGAAACTCAAAATCTTGTAGAAATGAATGTTGAAAACTAAAAATAAATTGGGGGAACAAAAGAAAAACATAGAAACATTTACTTTATGTGAATTCAGTCAATTCAATTTGAGGACTTCAGCAAAGGGAATTCTTCCAGTTCTAAGTTCCTTTTGCAGGCCTGAGTCTACTTTCCCTAGACTTTGTATGAAATCATAGGAAAATGTTTCAAGAACTTTGGAGGCATGGTGTGGAGAGGGGATAGGATATTCTACCCCAACCATCCTTTTTTAAATAGTATTTAATTTTTTCCAATTACATGTAAAGACAAATTTTAACTTTCATTTTTTTAAAGTTTTGAACTCCAAATTTTTTTCATCCACTTCCCCCTTGCTAAGATGGAAAGCAATTTCATATGTTATATATGTGCAATTATATAACACATATTCATGCATTAGTCCTATTATGAAAGAAGAAACAGACCAAAAGAAATAAAACACAAAAAAATAAAGTGAAAATAGCATGCTTTATCTGCATTCAGTTCTTTCTCTGAATGTGAATAGCATTTTCCATCATGATTCCTTTGGAATTGTTTTCTATTATCATATTGCTGAGAAAAGCTAAGTCAGTCATAGTTGATCCTTGTACACTATTGCTGTTCCTGTGTACAATGTTCTCCTGGTTCTGCTCAGTTCACTCAGCATCAGTTTATGTAAGTTTTTTCGGGTTTTTCTGAAATCTTCCTACTCCTGCTCTCTTATAGCCCAATAGCATTCCGTTTTATTCATATACAACTTGTTCAACAATTCCCCATTTGATGAATATCCCCTCAATTTCTAATTCTTTACCACTATGAAAAGATAAATACTTTTTGTACATGTATAAATATTTTTGTACAAGTAGGTCCTTTTCCCTTTTCCCAACTACTCTTTCTATGCCACATTAGTAAATACCCTTTCTAAAAGGTAATTGAATCTGGAACTAATTACTAATCAATCCATAATCATAGCAGAAAAGATACTAGCGGAGATTTGAGTTACTCCACCCTTCAGAGCAATTCTTCAATCCCTGAGGGCATCTAGCAGCAACACTCCACAGACCGCCTCATCAGAGCAAATGAGGTTTGGGAGAATACCTTCAGAATATTGATATGCTAGCATTCCTGGTCAGCGTAAAGTCCCCTATTGTACTCTCTTCGATTTTTCTTTTGTTCTATCTTACCTTATAATAAAGCAGGGGAAAGAAACAGTTACATGGTGTGATCATCCTCCAATATAATCACATATATTATATGCATACATATAACATATATGTATATACATCTATATGTATACTCACATGTATGTTTATGTATGTGTCTATACATACATACCCTTTCAAACGTTTTTCCCCCCAGAGATAAGTTTCCTACTGGCTAAGTCAATCAGCCAACACACATTTTAAAGTACTTATTATGTACCAAGTACTATTCTGATTACTAGCTTAGCTGGATGTTGTGAAAAAATAAAATTTATTTTCAATTATTTGCATGATAAACACCTCAGATCCATCTGCTCCTTGATGTAGACTGACCCTCAATATTTTGCAGCTATATCTATTTACAGATACTGTACTGTATTTCATAAGAAATTAAGGAATTTTCTAGGTTAAATTTTTTTTTACAATGAGATTTTTGCTTTACAAGTTGACTGTAGAACCTATTTCTCATGTAAAACTGTGCTATCCCATAATGAAAAGAACACCACATACTAGTGATCAGTTTTTCTGAGTCCCAGGCCAATCTTTACTAAGTTAATTTAGAAAAGTGCCAGGGCCTCTCTTGGCCTTGATTTCTCTCTGGGTCTTCATCTGTTATGAAGATCCCTATCTTTATAGTCCCATCTAAATCAAACATTTATTCTGCAATCTCCCTAGCCTAATGCTATAGAAACAAAACAAGCCAGATTTATCATATTCCATTTTTACCAAGAGATGCTAATTCTCTGTAAAGGCAAATCCATATCTAGAAAATGAATGAAACTAATGTTAATGGGGTGGGAAGGGAGAAAATTAATTCTGATGGCATTCCCCAATAGTCCTATCCAAGAATATTGCCCAGACCTCTTATATTTTCCTTTGATTAGGACTTCTGAGTATTTTTCTTTCATTGAGTTCTCATCTGTCTTTCTCTGTTTCTGAAATTAGGCAGTCAATCAAGTGTCATTGGCCATATTGGGCTCAGTGACTCAGGTGCCCCCCCTCAGAGAAAAGATCTGTTTCTGTTGCAAGATTGCCAGCTAGAAATGGTCTCCTGCCTGCTGATCTATTTTCAGGAAAGGCTGAAATGTTCATATTTTCCTATAGAGTTTTCCCATTTGGCCACTTCAAATATCAGCTGAGCCTATTTCTCAGTGCTCTTGTAGGCCTTTCCTTTCTCTGTTTCAGAGTCATTGTTTGCCAGAAATAAAGGAAAGATGCAGAAATCTTTAATAAAGAATACAAACCCTTCCAATTCAGTGTTTATGCCCTTGTTTTGCTCTTTGGAAAAGAAAGAGAATCATTCCAGATCTAGACCTTTCCAGAGTCCTTAAGACTCTGGAAATAAGAGACAGTGAAATAATGTTTGAGCACAGAGTAAAAAAAAAAAAACTGGGTCTCAACCCATCTTCAGACACTGTCAGAACAAATCACTTACCTTCTCTGAAGGTCAATTTCCTCATCTGTAAAATGCCTATAATAATACCTATATCACCTACTCCACAGTAGAGAGTGTCAATGGAGACAATAGATGCAAAACACTTTGTAAATTGAAGTGGTATATAAATGACAGGTACTATATCTTAACTCTATCACCTCCTAAGCATCCTCTGCCCCTTGAACATCGCTCCTCCCAATTGGAAAGAGCAGAGAATGGACAGGGGAGACCTCCTCCCAGATCCTCCACTATTTTAGGTTGGCATTGGTAAATTCTTCTCTTTATTTCCAGCCCCAGCAGCTTCTCTGAACTTCACTATCTCCAGAAACTCATCTTTCTGAAAGATGAAATCAACTCAAAAACTTTCTCCTCCTCCTCACATGTTTCCCACCCTCGCTGCAGGACTTTATCATGCCCCTCACCAGAGAACCTCCCCCTCTCCCTCTTTCCAGCTTCTTTTCATGCATCATCAATATTAGATTTTCTCATGCCTCTCTTTGTATCCCCAGCACTTAGTCCAGTGCACAGCACACAGTAGACACTTGATAAGTATTTATTGACTCTGTATCTATCAAATATGGTAGCTATTCATACCAACTTTGATAAGTCTGACATCTTTGCCTCTATCCAAATCATTAATAAAAATGTCAAACAGCAGAGGGTCAAGAACAAAGCCCTGGGGTGTTACACTCATGAGCATCCTCCAGGTAGACTCAAAACCTTTAATGACTACTCCCTATAGGCAACCATTCAGCCAGTCTCAAATGCACCTAAATACACCATCACAAACCCACTTACATGTACCTAATGTGTTATCAAAAGACAATATGGCATTGTATCATCAACTTGAATCATAATGGCTAGCAATCCTGTAGTGCTTGAAGGTGTGCAAAGCTTTTTGTCCTCTCATTTGACCCTCACAATGATCTTGTGAGGTACATGCTATTTCATTATCCCCATCTTACAGATGAGAAAACTAAGAAGTTAAATCATTTACCCAGTATAGCACAGTCAGTAAGTGTTGGAGGCAGGACTTGAACTCAGGTCTTCCTGGATCCAAATACAATGCTATCCCCTGTGCCATCTGACTACCAAAAATTATTTGACTTTGTCTAAAATCTTGACCAACTTAACTCTGTTATATCTATCAGGAATGGAAAGAGTTTTGGCCAGACTTATTCTTGATGAATCCATGCTGGCTCTCTTTCATAATTTCTTCCTTTCCTAGATGTTCACCAACCATCATTTAAATCAGATGTTACAAAATTTTGCCGAGAACTGAAATCTAGCTCACTGACTTATGATTTGCAGGCTCCATTTTTTCCTCTCTTGAAACTCAAAACAGCATTTGCCTTCTTGGACTTCTAGATTACCTCCTTCACAAGTGGTGTCAAATTCAAATAGAAATGGGAGTCACTAAACCCTATGCTGAAGCACCTACGTGGCCCAATGGATAGTGGGTTGGACCTGGAGTCAGAAAGACTCATCTTCCTGAGTTCAAATCTGGCCTCAAACACTTATTAATTGTGTGATCTTGGGCAAGTCATTTAACCCTTTTGCCTCAGTTTCCTCATCTGTAAAACGAGATAGAGAAGAGAATGGTAAACCATTCCAGTATCTTTGCCAAGAAAACCCCCAAATGGGGTCATAAAGAGTAAGACGTAACTGAACAAAACCCTACATGAGGACACCTGTGTTCATATATTGACCTAGAAAACCATATATTACCATTTTCTATATTCTATTGTATTGTTATTTATTTTGCTAAATATTTCCCAGTTACATTGTAACATGGCTTGGGTTGCATTGAAGAGTGTTATGGATTACTGTTTGACAATCTACTCTACATGATAATTTGAAGAGTGTTTACTGTGGTTCAGTCATCAAATCTGCCAGCTCTTTCTGTGCCCTGAAACAGATTTCACAATGCCTTGAGGTAGTGTGGTGCAGTACAAATGATGGTAGACTTCTAGGCTCCATTCCTGCCCCAACACTGCTTATACGAGTTGTCTGGGAGGCTTACCCTCCCAGAGCTTTAGCTGCCTCATCTGCAAAATGCTTGTGATACAACTGTAGAGTTGTTATAAATTGTTATAAGGAAAATAAACTTCTATACAAGTGTACATTTTTATTGCTATAACATTATCACAATAAAAAAGAGTAAAAGGATATAGCAGTGAGATGTAGGACTAGAAAAGAGTGTAAAGGATAACCGCTGGACAGCTCCTCTGGCATCCTTGCAATGTTGAGAAAGAATATCAGGTGTTTATATAGTACTTTAAAATGTGCAAAGTGCTTTATATGCATGTATGCATATATTCATATAAATGTACATGTATACATATGTGTATGCATACATGCCCATGCAATCCTATGTGTATGTATGTAATACTACACATCGTACTATCCATGCACACATATGTTACATAGAGCACGTACAATCATGCATTGCACATGTGTGGATATATAAATATTGGCAATGTACATATATTGAAAACACACATGTACATACATATACACTTATTGCATGTATCTATGCAATACCAACAAATAATTGTGGACATTCAAATAGTGCTCTACACATATACACATGCATATATGTGCACATACAATATGTGCAAAAATACGTATACATATGGGCATTGACAACAGCACATACATATATAACACATCTGCTTTATGATCAAGTATGTATAAGGACATATACATGCATGTGCATATACTATCACAATACACATATACAATCACTACATGCACAAACATGCACACACATATACAATCATATTTCTTGCATTCACATATATGTACATATCATATTCCCTATAAATATTGTGTGTATCTATGCAACACCAGAAAAAAATAGCCAGCATTTATATAGTGCTTTAAAATTAGCAAAGTGCTTTACACACATATAGATATCTGTACATATCCACATACAGATATACATATTGTATACATATGTGCACACCCAACCGTCTGTGTAAGTATGCATATAAAATATTCACTTACATACATAAAATCTTATTGGAGCCTCACAGCACCCCTGTAAAGTACACGCTAAGGACAAAGCACTGGCCTTGTAGCTTGGGTTCAAATACCTCCTCTTAGGCTTATGATTGAATGGCCTCAAGTAAGTCTCAATCTCTCTAGGCTTCAGTTCCCTCATTTGTAAAATAAAAATGTGAACTAGATGGCATCCGAAGTGCCTTCCAGCTTTTATGGTCCTTTGCTTATCCTCATTTTGTAAAGAGAAAAATTGAAGTTTTGAGGGGTCCCACGACTTGAACAAAGTCACATAGCTAGTAAGCATCAGCGGTAGGGAGGAGGCCCAGGTCTCTCTACTCCAAGGCCAACACTCTTTCTACTACATTTTGCTGCTTTTCATGAATCCAGTGATACTGGCCTCCTGACTCTTCCACAAACAGGACATTCCATCTTTTGGCTCTGGTCATTTTCCCTGAGTGTCCCCTGTGCCCAGGAATGCTCTCCCTACTCATCTCTGCATCCTGGATTCCTTCAGGTCTCAGTTAAAATCCAATCTTCTAAAAGAAGCCTTTTTCAACACCCTTTAATTCTAGAGTCTTTCCTCTAAGGATTAGTTATAATTTATCACACACACACACACACACACACACACACACACACACACATCTTGTATGTACATCTAGTCTTCCCCCATTAGAATTAAGCTCCTTGAGAACAAGGACTGACTCTTGTCTTTCTTTGTATCCTCAGCACTTACCATATTCCTGGGACAAAGTAGGACCTTAACAAATATTTATTGACTGCCTGCCTGGGAAAGACCTTTCCCATCCCTAGGGTAGTGAGTGGATCCCCTGTGAAACATTTGTAGGAGGATAAAGACAAGATTGACCAGAGGCTAGAAGGGCTGTGGTCTGTATCACAGGATAAAATAACCACGTTGGGGAGAGCATATGTCAATTGGAGTATCAAAGAATTGATATTATTGCCATGACTATTCCCTACCCCAAGAGGCAATACCAGTTGAAAGTATCAATGGAGCCAATTGTTGCTATGATCACTAAGGGGTATTAGGTGAAAAAGGTTGGAATGGACTATTAGGTTTATTCACTTAATGGAAATTTTATGTTCTTATAGTGGGAAGAGGGCACTAGTCCAATTTATTTGCCCACAATCCCTCTGCAGTTTATGTTCTCTTTTACTGCTATACCATTTCCCTATACTATTTACCCTATACACTTCTGGTCCTTCTTTTTTAGTGTTGAACAAGGAAAAGCCAGAGAGAGTTCATCCAATAACATATGTGTCCAATGAGTCCCTTAGAAAAGCAGGAGTGGGATGTCCACCTGCCTCATGGGCAAACAAAGTCAGGTAGACCATGGCTTTTCACCACTACTAGGAAGTTTGTTGGCAATGCCTTTGGGCATGCTCCCAAGTGTCTGGTTTCATAAGCCAAGCATGGCAATAGAAGCATCTTCCATTATTTGGAAGGCTGATTGAAAGAATTGAAGCTGGGGATCCCCCAAAAAGCAACCAAAAATGCATAGTGGGTTTGAGTAGGCTATGAAACATCACAAAAAAGAATTCCCCTTGAAGATGTCAGAAAAAATATATGATCAGAAAAAAATAGGCCAATCATATAACAAAAATAAAGAACCACTAGTGGATAGCTGACATGCTCTACTGGAAAACTCACAATGTCAAAAAAAATAAGAAAGAGAACCTCATCAAGTGATTTAAACTATTGTCCTCAGTTTCCCCATCTACATTATAAAATGATTGAACTAGATGACCTATGAGGTACCTTTCACCACTAGATCTATGAGTTTGTGAAACCCCCAACATGTTCAATGGACACCCTGTGACAAATGTGTATAAAGACATCAATGAAAGCCATCCAGGACGGGCCGGCCTGGGGGGATTGCAATCTGCATCATTGTACAGAATGCCCACCTAGAGGAGATTAGAGATTCCCTGGAGTACTGGAGGAAATGGAATTAAAGAAAGCTTTAAGAGTTGTATGCCTTCTTTGATTTTTTTAAAGAGAATCTTCTTTTTTTCTGGGGCTTCCTTATGACTCAGTACCATGGAGCACTTCAGGAGGCTAAGTCACCTGTAGGTTAGGCTGATAAATGTCTTTATTGCCTCAAAGAAATGTGACTGGACTGCAAAGCTCTCCAGTCTTGCCTGAATTCCAAATGGAACTACATGCTTTTGTGACTTTGAACATTAATCTCTGCCACTCACAGCTTGTTGGCTCCCCTTGTACATTTCTGCAATGTCTGCAGATGGTACCATGTTCTGCTGCCAGGGTTATTTATCCATAAGTTTGCTCAACGCCTCTCTCCCTCTTCGAGCTGTTTCAGGAATGGCCTGTTAAATACTGAAACAATTACACAACTGTTCTATCAACTTCCTGGGTCAGTGAAGCTTCCCTCTGGGGTGACATCTGTCCAAAAATGTCTCCTTTCTCTTGGAGACAGATGATAATATCAGTCACCTGAAAACAAGGGGAGGATTGACTTCTAGAAATTTCCTGTCCCACTCCATTCTTCACACTACAGAATCCTCAAAACTCCTAGGAACATAAAAAACTTTTCAAGATTCCCTCACAAAAGTACATTGAAGACTCTCTTCGTCCTTCACAGATGAGTTATATGGGAATCCAGGACATCCAGTCACTTAAGTTACTTCTACAACAAGCCAATATGTCATTATACAGGTTGGCAGCCTCTATAGTACAGGTCAAAAAAATGTGAGATAAGGAGAAACAAGTTGAACATGATGTGGTAGAGGTGATTCCTGAATGGGGGAAGGAGCAAGACTTTTTAGATTCCCAATGTTAAGATTCTACGAATCTCAGAAAAACATTCATTGATAACGTGTAAGACGTTACATACAAAGACAAAAGCAAAATAGTCCCTAAACTCAAGGTGTTTATATTCTATTAACCTATAAAGAAAAGAAGATTGGAAGGAGATCAGAAAGGGGAGATATAGCAGGAGAAACAGGAAAAAAATGATTGAATAGGTGGGGGGAAGAGGGGAACAGAGTGTTTATTAGGCACGTCCTATCTGAAAAGCCCTGTGCTAAGTACTGAGGAAACAAAAAGAAAATGAAGACACTTCCTGCTCTCTGGTATCTCAGATTCTACTTGGAGAAAGATAACACATATGAAAGGTTTCAGCTGCAAGTCAGATGGAAAAGTCCCATGGTCCTTGGCATGCAGCAGCAAAGCAGGTGATGGCTCCTCTTCTTTCCTTTCCTTTGCACTGATTTAAAACGCTGTCAGTTTCTGGTGTTGAACCATACAACAGCGGCAAAAACTTTGGTGGCAAGAATTTTCTGATCTCAATATTCAGTGGCTGTGCTTGTAGCCACTGTAGGAGCTGTTAGCAGGTTATGCTTCAATAGAAGCTGTTTCCCAATATGATGGCTGTGGGCACTGGTGTGGAAGCATTACTATTCTCCTGGTTCTTGGGTTCAAGGACCTGGGTTACCCCCATTAACGTCTGAAGAGAGATGGTGGTCCGGAGGGAAGGGACTTTCCTGACACAGGCTGCCTCCTGTTTCCCCTTCTTATTCTCCCCTTAAATGATTTTCTTCTTCAGTTAGGTTGGAGACAGTTGGTTAGAAGGTGGTGGGAATGATTGGTCCCTTCCCCACAGAAGTTGTTTCCTTGGATGATGGTTGTGAGGGCTAGGTTGGGAAAAGGACCAGTAGAGAGGGGAGAAGAAGGGATCTCCCACCACAACTCAGGCTCTTGCGTGTATCTGCTTATTGATGACAGGTGGTTAACAGTTGATGATGGTGGTGAAGAAGGTAGGTCCCTTATCGGCAATGATTTCTCCCTTCAGTGAGGGCTAGAATGGAAGCAGATCTGGTCATTTGGGCAGTAGCTCTTTGGATCAAACTCTTGAGCTGTATCCATTGGGGAATGAGATGGTGATCATGGTGGTGGTGGTGGTGGTGGTTTGACTCACTTGGCACATGCTGCCTTCTGGCTCTCCATCAGGATGCCTTGATGCCTCAGTCAGCTTAGCTTGCCTGCCCTGGAGGTGGAAGTTAATTGGCAATTAGTAGGGAGTAGCTGGTCCTTTCTCCATAGGAGTTACTTCCCTGGATAATGGCTTTAAGGTTGTAATATGAAAGCTGAAATGGAAGGAGGGACATACGGTAAAAAGCTATAGAATGACATCTTACTAGGTAGACTGTTTACACATGATTTGGTTCATATATCATCAAACTTCAGAGCTAAAAAGAACCTCAGAACTCACCTGGTCCAACCAGTAACTGAACAGGCTTTTCATGTGCCTCTCAACTGTTATTAACATAAGCTTTTATCTTTCTCTACTATAAAAATCAGGAAAATGCAGTGTGAGTTGTTATGGTGAACTGGCAAAAGCATCAATTGGTCAAGCTATCCCAATTTGGTACAAGGACTCCACACACAATCTTAGTTGACAAGAAACTAGACTTAAAGGGGAGTAGGTGGATAAATGATCAGAATCAGCAAGCCCACCTGGCTTAGTTCTTTCAGTTTCTAGACTACCACTGTTCTGTGAAGAACTCACATTTATGTAGCACTTTAAGGTTTACAAAGCAGATTGCATTCATTATTTCATTTGAAGAGAAAGAATCTCTTAAAGTATCCCAGAGTTCCCCAAAATCACTCTGTTGTCTTCACAATAAGGGCCATGGTCATCCTAGCAATATATAAAAAAATATTTATTTATATAAATTTATATGTTTATATGCTAAAAGGCCAAGGTCTCCCACTGCATCCTGGGCTATCTCTAGTTATCCTGATGAATATCTGGTCACTGGATCCAGATGGCTCAGGAGAAAAAGTGAAGCTGGTGACCTGCATAGCCCTCCCTCACTTAAAGCAAAGTCAAATGCAAGTCATGTCATCACTTCTCTGATGTCATAGTCCTCTTCAAAAACAAAGGATGAATGAGATACAGGAGATATTTATGTACAATATATAAACATATATTATATAAAATATAAATTATATTCACATATATATTATATAAAATATAACCCTGGCAATTACAAATGGTGCAAATACCAGATCTAGCAGATCCCAAAATGTCTCATTGTTCCCCCACTATTCCTATTCGGCAGAATCCCAAAATTTCTCTATGTCCCCTTGGTAGACACCAGAATGTTACCATACAATCTGAGTGACTTATGGAGACTTGTTGGTACTTGTAGTACTCATTGTACTTTTCTTAGTACCCTTTGCCCACAATATGTGGTTTTTAATAAAAAGTAAACACTGAAATTATGGAGATCTATCTCATCAGGAGCATTCCTCTTCATGTGCATTTCGTATCCAGTAGTGGAAATTATAACACTTATTTGAGATCAGTTGTAAGCATCTGGGGGTGGCTTGTGTTAAGAACATTGTAGAAACAGAGTTCTCTACTGGACAGTGTGTCTTCCAATCTGATACAGTCAAAGACTCACAGCAGAGTTCGGTGAGCACATCCCATCAGTGATATGTTCATGCAGCTAAAGGCAAATGTTTAAGCATTTAGTTAATGCACCATATGTCGAAAATGTTTTAGTTCCATCTGACATTTTTTAAAAATTCCATTTTTGTGGAAACCCGCCAAGGAAATTTTATTTTTCTAGAAGATGGTTATTTCATTTGTTTTAAGCCCAGCCCCTCAGGACATCTCAATTGCAGTGATCTGTTCATTTGGGGGACTCACAAATCTAATTAAAGCTAATGAAATGTCCCACTCTCTCTGCTTGTCCACTGATTTTAGAACACTGAGAATGCACCATCTAATATTCATTCCCTCCATGGGAATGAAGCCACAAATAATCTTTCATTTCTTTGGACACCTTGATGGAATCAAGTGCCACCCCCTCCCATCACAGTATTTTGGGCACAGTAGGCATTGAACCTAAGTTTACTGATGGTACTTGGTTGCTGTTACTTTAGATCCACTCTCTTTCTGTGTTAATCCTGGGTAGTCAAAAAACCAACCCAAATCATGAAATAATTTATTTAGAGTTACATAGGCATACCCAGATGGCACACATCTGGTCTATACATTTGAACTTACCCTTTAAAAGAGATAAGAGAAAAATGGAGAGGACTGTGTCTCACACACAAGTGTCTGGGAGATATAACTAATATATTGGATATCAGAGACAGACTCCAAGAAAATCCAAGTATAAAGAAATCTCGTTAGATTATAGCTATGGTTGTGCAGTCTCCTGATCCATTAGTCTAATAAACAACAAAGAAGGACATGAGATTAGTCTGATATGGCCTATTCTTGGTGGCTCTCAGTACCATTACTTACATTTGTAAGGGGATCATGAACTTAATACCATATTCTAGAATTTTGCCAGGAATGGTATTGTACTGGTCAGTCATTTCAGTCTGGTCCAACTCTCCATGACCCCATTTGTAGTTTTCTTGGCAAAGATACTAGAGATACTGCCATTTCCTTCTCCAACTCATTTTAAAGATGAGGAACTAAGCCAAACATGGTGAACTGACTTGCCCAGGGTCACACAGCTAGTAAATGTCTGAGGCTGCATTTGAACTCATAAAGATGAATCTTCCTAACTCTAAGCCCAGTGCTCTATCTACTGTACCACACAACTGCCCATATACCAGGGACTAAAGTTAAACTTATCAAATTTTCATTTGATGGATTTGTTTCCTTCTCCTTTAAAAAATGAGAATATTTGTCCAGTCTTTTGACATTTCTACTTGTTCACAGATTTCCAAGTACCACCAACAGTGTCTCAGAAATCACATCCATTAGGTCTTTTAAGTCCTGGGAAGTCATTTATCTGAGTGACTTAAACTAATCAGCTAGATGATCCCTTGCCACCTCTTCCATACCTTGTTTCTGTGCTTCCGTGACCTGTGTTCTGTCCTTCCAATTTGAAGACTATTCTCCTTGGCTGATAAAGTAGAAGAAAAATAAGAGTTAAGTAGTTCTGCTATCTCTGCTTCACTACTATTGTCATCCCATTGACCCCAAACAGTAATATGGCACCTTCTTTGATCTCTCTCTTGTCCCAAACAAAGCTTAAAAATGGTCTTTTGAGCTATCTTCTACACTCATTGCAAGCTTCTGTTCATTCTGACCTTTTTATTGCTAACATTAGTCCCGGAAGAGGGGGTCACTCTTGGGAATTCAGCTAGCTACCTGACTTTGCTTCTACCTTTTGTATATGTCCTTTAAAAATAGGCAATCCCAGTGAAGCTTTGTTATTCTCTTTGGACAGCTCTTTTTTTTTTCTTTCTCATCAAATCCTGCATGCTTGTGTCACAGGGATTTTGCTTTTTAGTTCTCAACCAACAGCCTTGGCACAACTTAGACCAATGGATCTTATCTGTCTTTTCTTTGATATTCTTTTCTTTGATATTCACTCTTTGAAATCCCAGACTGTCTTTCTTCCTTCTTTCTTTACCTGTCCTTATCTTCCTTCTTTCCCTGTCTCTTAGCTGGCATATAAACCCTCTGGGTAATGTCACACCATTGCTACTTTGGCAATTATTTCTTAATTATTCAGATTCATAGTAATGGGTGATTCCTCCTTTTCTTTCCTCAATCTTTTGAGGAATGCAGTTATCATTAAATGCAAGTCAAAATTTTAATGGTTGTTTTTCTTTTAGCAGAGACCTCTAGGAGAGGTACAGACAGTTTAAACTCCCTCAGCATGACTGTTCTTGACAGCTTTGGGATTTGCTTCTGAAATTCAGCATCCATGTCTTATCCCATGGTATACCGATGTGGTCACTAAGTGATGCAGACCAAGAGAACCATGGTTCCTCTGGCCTTGTCCTTGGGCATACTTTCACTGCAACAATGTTTCTATGTTGTCAATTATTGATCCTCATTTAAATATTCTCCACCATGCTTTCTGCTTATATTTTGGTATGTTTACACACAGACATATATATATATATATATATATATATATATATATATATATATATATATATATATATATATTATATATTATTACTTCAAACTATTCATTGGAAAGTCAGATACTGAGACTGAACCTTAAATACTCTGGCCACATATTGAAAAGATAGAACTCATTGGAAAAGATCTTATATTAGGAAAGACTGAAAGCAAAAAGAAAAGGGGACAACAGAGGATTAAATGCATAGATAGGGTCATAAAAGCAACAAACATGAGCTTGAATAGACTTCAAGATATAGTGGAACACAGAAAAACCTGATGTGCTATGGTCCATGGAGTCACAGAGCTGGACATGTCTAAATGAATGAACAATAAATATACATTCATATATATGTACACATATATGCACATATATATGTGTGTATATATGTATATAAGCATATATATATATATATATAGCTATATGATATACAATAGGGTCCCAGTACCCCTAAATTTTTTTATCTGAGTGAAATATACCCTTTCATTGCCTTGTTCTAACTATGACATCTGCCATTGATTGTGTAGAAAGTTAAATTTATCTTAAGATCATAGAAGCACAGATCTAGGTCTAAGCCATTCAAATTACCCATTTTATAGGTTAGGAAACTGAAACCCATGGAGGTTAAGGGATTTGTCCAAGGTAATGCAGTTAATAAGCACCAGGGATTTGATATTAACTCAGGGCCTCCGATTGCAGATACAGTGTTCTTTTCACTAAATATCTCCCTTCCTAGCATTAGGCTATCTAGTTTATCTAATTTCCTTAACATGGTTAGGAAGTTAGGTAGCACAGTGGATAGAAATGCTGGACTTGGAGTCAGGATGGCTGCACTTAAAATCTAGACTCAAATATTTACTAGCTGTGAGACTCTGGTAAAGTCATTTAACTTCTATCTGCCTCAGTTTCCTTATCTCTAAGATGTTGATAATAGTAGCATTGACCTCCCAGGGAAGTGAGGATTGAATGAGTTAATCTGTAAAGTGCTTTATAAACCTTAAAGCAATATCTAAATACTAGGCATCATTACTCTCTGTGCAAATACATCTGAGGCAATGATGCAATAATAAAATGATGTAATAATACCTTTATTATCCCTCTTTATGAATTCCTGGATCTCTCCAATGATATCCTCTCCTTGTGGCACAGCAGTTACTCTCTGTGGTAATTAGCTTAGTGGGTATATGTGGACAGCATTTTCTCTCTTCCTCTTCCATTTTCAGTTTGAAGACCTCTTGGATAATCCACAGTTCTGTAGGCTTCACTCTTTCCCCTTATTAGAAGCATTCTATTGCTGAGCAATAGTCCATCATTTATGTATGAATCAATCAATAAGCATTTACTAAGAACTTACTATATTCCAGGCACTCTTCTAGGTTCTGGGGATACAAATGCCAAACAATTTCTGCCCTCAGAGAACTTACTTTCTTTGGGGAGAGATAAGAGTCCATACAAAATAAATCCAAATTAGTTTGCAGAGGGAGGTAAAGAAGGCACTTGCAGCTGGGAACATCAGGAAAGGCTTATGGAGAAGACCATGCTTAGACTGAGCTTTGAAGCCAAAAAAGGACTGTACGAGGCAGAGGTGAGACAGGTGTGTATTCCAGTCATAGGAGACATACATTGAAAAGTCACTTGACAAGCAGTTGACAGGCATTATCAAGTTTTGGCAGACAGTGTGCCATGTTTCAGGGATACAAAGAAAGACCTGGACATGGAATCAAACATTCAGACTTGGACGTTCAAACTCTATCCTCACATACCATCGTTAGAACTAGCAATCCGCTTTCCCCATCAAACCTTTGTCCCTACCCTCCAATCAGCAGCAATGATGAAAACCATCACCCAGGCTCTTAAGGTCTCCATTTTATGGCGCAAGACTTTATAATCCCTGGAGAGGCAGTGCAGGGTCCTTCTGGCAATATCACTTGTCTCTCCATGAATCAGCAGAAGTGGGTATTCATTATCATGTCTGACAAGCATCAGGAGACTCTCCATCATGGGCCCGATACACAGCCCAGGAGATTGCATAGCTCCTGTTCCTTTGTGTCAAGATGACATACATACAGCTGCCTGCACAGCCCTCAGCTCATCAGGGAGTGCTTAACCATGCTGATTTGTCTCTCTTTCCTGTAACCAGGACTGGAAGTCTCCTCTTCTAGTAGCACTTGTGGAACTTCATTATTATTAAAAGCAGCTTCTTTTTCAGAGGAGCCAGCTCAGTCCCCATTTGGGAAGGGCCACCATGGAACCAGGAAAGTGTCACCTAACTCCAATGGTCCCTCTTCCCTGTACCTCATGTCACATTCCACTCTCCAAACTCCTGACACAGGTATGGATTCCTCTTTCCTTTTGCAGATTTTTCCCCCTCCCTCCATTCTTCTCTCTTTTCATTTCTTCCATTCCTTCAAGGAATATTATTTTCTGATAAGTCAAAAAGGAGAGAAGTAATCCTCTTGCTCTTGCATCTTTTCCTCTCAATGGCTTTTGTATTCATTTAGTTGCCTCTTGGCATTGGGGAAAGCACAAACATGAGGTAACTTCTGCAGGTCACTGGAGCATTCCCTTCACCTTCAGTAGGTACTCCCTTTTCTGGGGCTCCTGTTGCTAATGCTTAGCCAGCAGTAGTAACTAAGAGTCTGATTGCTCTACCAGGAGCACTCTTACTTAGGGCTCCCAAACAAGGGGTTTTTTTATGATCATAGATCTAGAATTGGACCAGACCTTAAAGGCTATCTAGTTCAGCTTTTTCATTTTTACAGAAAAGGAAACTGAGGCCCAGGAAGGTTAGGCGATTTGCCTCAGTCCCATAAGCTGTGTCAGAGGTGGGATTTGAACCCAGTTTTCTGACCTAGGTGGCACAATGGATAGAGCACTGGGCTTGGAATCAGGAAAATGCATCTTTCTGAGTTCAAATCCAGCTTCAAACACTTACTAGTTGTGTGACCCTGGGTAAATCATTTAATCCTATTGGCCTCAGTTTCCTCATTTGTAAAATAAGCTCAAGAAGAAAATAGCAAACCAGTACAGTATCTTTGCTAATAAAATCCCAAATGGGGCCACAGGAAGTTGGACATGACTGAGCAATAGTGACAATCTAACTATTGTATCATGCTGACTTGAAGTCTTTCTTGCCTTTTTCTGAGGCTTTCTCATGCTTTTTCTTATTATCTATGACTGCTTTATATATAATACATTATGCATTATCCTATACTGCTTTCTCAGTCATGTTTAACCTATAGTTTTTCTTTCAATTTCTTAGTTTTCTTATCTATAAGATAAAAGAGCTATGTTGTGGTTCCTTTGAGTTCTAACATGCTATGATTCTTTCTTCAGAATTTTCTGGGTCTTCTTTAGCAAGCTCTTGACTTACTTTTCATGATTTTCTTGCATCGCTCTCATTTCTCTTCCCAAATTTTCCTTCACCTCTCTTACTTGATTTTCAAAATCCTTTTTGAGCGCCTCCATGGCCTGAGACCATTGAATATTTATTTTGGAGGTTTTGGATGCAGAAACCTTGACTTTTAGGTCTTCCTCTGATGGTATGTATTGTTCTTCCTCATCTGAAAGGATGGAAGAAAATACCTGTTCACCAAGAAAGTAGCCTTCTATAGTCTTATTTTTACCCCCTTTTTTGGGCGTTTTCCCAGACAGTTACTTGACTTTTGAGTCTTTTGTCAAGAGGAGGGTATACTCTGGTTTATCTCTGATATACCCCTTACAGGGGACTTGTAAATTCTCAGTTCCTCCAAAGCTGTGCTCTGGTCTGGGAGCAACCTTAAGTACTCTGTTCTGCCCAGGATCTGCTGGCAGGGTTCCATCTCCAGGGCCATCCCAGCTCTACCACCAGAACTCTTCCTCAACCCAGGAAAGCCACTCAGGGCTGAGATTCAGATCAGCTGCTCAATTGCCCCAAGATCTTTAAGCAGAGAGCTCCAAAAATGGCTGCTTCTGCTGCTGCTGCTGCTGCAGTGGCTACTGCTGGCAGGTCCAGTCTACATTCCCTTCTCACCCAGGTGAAAGAGCTTTCTCACTGACCTTTGAAGCTGTCTTTGGTGTTTATGGGTTGAGCAATCTGGGAACTGCTGTTGCCAGTGGCACCCTGAAGCCTGTTCCTGTTCTTTCCCTGCTGCCCTGCATGACCCATACTGGGGCTGCCCTCTACTCCGAGCCTAGAGTGATACACCTTTCCTGTCAGCCTTCCAGGCTGTCTTGGGCTGGAAATTTCTTTCACTCTGTCATTTTGTGGCTTCTGCTGCTCTAGAATTTGTTCAGAGTCACTTTTTAGAGGTATTTTATGGGCTGTGGAGGGGAGCTTCTACGAGTCCATCTTTCTACTTCATCATCTTGGCTCTGCCCCCATGCTATGATTCTTGATGCCACTATACAATGTTAGTCCCACCAATAATTTAGATGGGTCCTTTACATTTTGGCAATTGCATTTTTTTTCTATCTGGACCTATGATTTTATTTTTGAGTAGAACTTTCAGCATAAAAATTCCCTCCACTGATGTAGCCTAGCAACTTGTGAGCAAAATATGAGTTTAGACACTTGACTAGGATATTTAGACCTCAAGGCCCTCATCCATCATCACATAGGTGGAATGAGTCAGAAGGGTCAAAATTAGGACTGTAACCTAAGTCTTTCTGACATCGAGTCTAGCCTTCTGTCTGTAACACCAGGCTACCTCTTCAATACATACCCCACTGAGCCACTTAGTGTATATCATTTGGATATATATTCATGAGACTCTTACTCAAGATGATCAAATTTAGCAAGAGCTTCACTGTAATATGGAGTGGGCATTTGGGCACCCTTAACTAGCATGAACCCAGGGGCATAATTTCAGTTCTAGAGTCATGTTCCTCATCAAGTGACTAACTCTGAATACTTAATAAGGTCCTGTGACTAACCCAATATACGCATCTTGAAATTAGTAAGAATGAAATTGCCAGACTATCTCTAATTATAATTGGTATCTAGTATCATTAATAATTAATTAATAATAATTTATTAAGCATTACTATGAGCTAAGCATTGTAATAAGTGTTTGGAATATTAAAGAAGCAAACATTGTCTCCATTCCCATGGAGCTTACATTTTAAGGGGAGAGACAACATATTTAGAAAATAAAGAGAGAAAAGGTAACCTTAGAGGAGAAGGCACTACCCTGAGGTTAGTGGAGGTGCCCCCAAAGGTTTCCTGTAGAAGGTGGTATTTGAACTTAGTCTCCCATTAGACAATGAGCTCTTTTAGAATAGGGATGGTCTTCTGCTTTTTTTTAATGTATCCCCAGAACTTATCATAACACCTAGGATATAATAGGAGGTTTATAAATGCCTCTTGACTGATTTGACTTGACTTAAAGGAAGCCAGGAATTCTGGTGAGAATGGAGAACATTCCAAGAATTGAGGGACAGGTTCAAAGACATGTGTGAGTACAAGAAAGTAAACCAATAGGGCTGGACAACAGAATATATGGAGCTCAGTGATCTGTAAGAAAACTGAAAAGATGGGAAAGGGTCAGAATAAGAACTTTTAATGCCAAATTGATGAAACTACAGTAGCACTTCAGTGCATGAGTTGCCTTTGACCCTAGCAAAGACTAACTGAGATTCTAACAAGGCTGCCTTCATTATTGGCCAAAGGGCCAATATAAGTCATGATAGCTATCCTATTTAGGACTAGGAGTCAGATGACCAGGCAAGGTGGATGCAATGGTGGACTTGGAGTCAGAAAGACCTGAGTTCAAATCTGTCTCAGATACTTATGACCCTGGATAAGTCACTTAATTTCTTAACTTCAGTTTCTTCATTTCTCAAGTAGGCATAATAACAGCATTTATCTCATCATATCACCATCATTGTGAGGACCAAGTGAAATAACAAATGGAAAGCACTTTGTGAACCTGAAGGTTTTAGACAAATGCTGACTCTTACTAATGTATCTGTTCCTACTACCTGAGTAGCTTTCGACCTCCCTAGGACAATCTGAGCATCTATAAAATGAGGGGGTTGGTTTAGATGGTCTCTGAGGTCCTGTCTATCGCTATAACTATGACACTATTATTAAATGTCTAATGGCAGCAAATGTCTACTTTCTGCATGCCTGAACGACAAAGTAATTGGGTCTTTAAGTGGAGAGCATAGCCTATGAGCCATACCACTCAGGGTGGTCCCAGAGTGCCCTGGGAGAAACCAATTGTCTGAGTTGGTGGCATGGCAGGTAAAGTCCTGGGCCACAGTCAGAAAAATCTAATTATTTTCCCTTTGAAGAAAATTATAAGAAATCATAAATGTTAGAGAGTAAGTTCAAATCCAGCCTCAGGTCCTTACTGGCTTTGTGACTCAAAAAAATTGCTTAACTTCTGTCTGCCTCAGTCTTCTCATCTGTAAAATTGGAATAATAATAGAATAACCAACACCCCAGTAGTTGCTGTGAAGATAAAATGAAATCACTTTTATAAAGCAAACCTTAAATCACTAGATAAATGCTAATTGTTTATGTTGTTGTTGTTCTTGTGAATGTGGTAGCAAGGAAAAGACAGCAACAAAGAGCTAAAGGAAACAATGGGGTTGGTTTGGAAAAACAGGAAAAGTCAAGGGGATTACAGAAATAGAAAAGGTAAACAGGCAGAAATAAAAGAAGAGCAAAATGAAACAGTATCCAGAAAAATGATTTAGCCTAGAAAACACATGAGTATAGAAGAGATAGAAGGAACCTAAGAGATCATTTAATTCAACCCCCATCATTTTGCATATGTGGAAACCAAAGCTCAGACAGGCTAAGTGTGTAACAGAGTCAGGATTTGAACTTCGTTCCTCTGATTACAAATCAATTCCCTTTTTTTCCCACCAGACCATACTGCCTCTCAAAAATATCACTTAGGATCATAGATTTAGAGCTGGAAGGGACCCTACACATTATCAAGTTCTACTCTCTTATTTTACAGATGGGGAAACAGCTCTTATATAGGGAAAGTGACTTGATCAGGTCACATAGCTAGTAAGTAGCAGAGATAGATGTTTCCATTACAATGTGTCACCTCTCTGCATAGGGCTTGAATATATCAATTAGGTAAGCTTCTCAGTCTACCATATTGCTTCTCTAAGGGGAAGAGGAATTAGTAAATTGGAGAAAAGAAATAGATTTGACACTTTTTTTCACCCTCTATATCCAATCAGTTGTCAAGACCCCATTCACTCAACCATCTTTTCTCCACTTACTCAACTAGTGTTCTTGCTCAGTCCTTCATCATCTATTGGCTGAGACTATTGCCCTAGCCTTCTAATTGGTCTTCCCAGCTCCAGTCTCTTCCCTCCCTAATCCATCCTCCATACAGCTACCACCAAATCTAGATTATTAAAGCACAGGTATGACTAATTCACTTCCCTGCTAAAGAAGCCTCCCCTATGGTCCAACTTAACTGGCACTCTCATCATTCTTCTGACCCAACATTCCATCTCTATGCCTTGTCACATGCTGTTCTCTATGTTTAGAATGTACTTCCTCCCCATTTCTTCATCCTTTCTACTTCTAAGACCTACACTTGAAATTGTCTTATACTTATGTAACATATATTTTGCCTATACTCAAGTATTAGCATATTTACACTCATCTACTGGAGAAGAAAATGGCAAACTACTCCAGTATATTTGCCAAGAAAACCAGTGTGGACAGTATAATCCATGAGATTAAAAAAAGGCAGACACAGCTGAATGACTGAACAATAACACTTACATGTATATGTGCTTTCTTCCACAATAAAACATAAGCTGTGTGAAGACAAGGGCTGTCCATCATTCTTTCCATACTTCTTCTTAGGATCCCTAAGTTCCATCAAGGCATAGATTTTCGTGATTCCTCTATTACTTACACCCCTTCACTTCAACCAAATTACTTATATTTACTTTTGCTATTGATTTATCCATTTTCACCTTCTTACAGTGGAATACAAACTCCTTAAGGGCAGGGACCCATATTTTTGTCTTTGGACCCTCCGGCATTTAGCATGGTACCTGGCACAGGAGACATACTTAAGAAATGCTTGTGGATTTAATTAATTGCAACAGTTGAGGCTAGGGATGTGGATTTTTTTTCAAAGTGACAATTCCTATATGCACCAGACCTTGTAAATCTGAAAGTTTATTCAATATCTAGTCAGTCAAAGTCATTTTCCTTTGCTCAATCCATAATTTCTCTAAAATCTGAGGGAAAATTAGCTTTTAAAATTAAAGAAAAATAATGCCACATCCGAACTCCGGTGCTTCTCTTTTTCTCAAAGCTTACTTTCACTGAAGAGGCCATTTTCTTTGGGAAACACCAAATCCTGAGTTCAGATAAATCTGACAGCTCATCTTCTCTACCATGGGTATTTCTAAGCAATGCCCTTTGATGACTCTTAGATAAAGTCATCAACCAGCAAAGGAATGAGAGACCTCCCTACTAAAAGTGACACAAAATGATTGCCTCACCTACTCAATGAATAAACCCGCCACAGCCCAATTACACCACAGCAATACACAATGAAGTACCTCTTCAGCAATCCTTTACCAAAGAAATAAACCTGTCATGGATAGAAAAATTGGGTGTTCATCAAGGCCATGCATTCAGGAAGTAATACAGCTGTTGGGGGTCACACAGGCAGTAATTCAGCAGGCAATTAAAGGAAATTAAAGGCAGTCTTCATTACGGACATTTTGTATTTTGTTTATTTCATTACACACTTTATAGTGGAACCACTAGCCTGTATCCATAGCTTGCCTAGTGGAAAATGAAAACATCAACAAAGCATATTTGAGATCAGGTAAGCTATATGGAAATTGGGAGAGGCCAGCTAAGTGAATGAGTGAGTAGGTCACCGGGTCTGGAGTCAGGAAGACTCATCTTCCTGAGTTCAAATATGGCCTCTGATGCTTATAAGCAAATCATTTCACCCTGTTTGCCTCAGTTTCCTCATCTGTAAAATGAGCTGGAGAAGGAAATGGTGAACCACTCACATATCTTTGCCAAGGAAAGCCCAAATGGGGTCGCAAAGAGTTAGACACAACTGACAAAGGACCCAACAACATGGATGTTGCATAACTTAACCATAGGGTAATAGATTTAGAGTCAGAAGGAATCTTAAAACTCAACTCGTCCATCCTGCTAATTTTATTCATAAAAGAATCGAGGCCCAGTCAGGTTAAGTGCCTTGTCTGAGGTTGGAGAATAGCAAGTGATATATTTGAACTTGGGTCCTCAGATTCTAAATCTCAAGCTCTTCCTACATTGCTCATCCAATGTGGAATTGCCACCAGTGGCTCAAATAAAAGAACTTTGTCAGACCAAAAGTTTGGAGAGAGTTGGGGGGAGGGGTGGCATGTGAGGAAGGTGGGGGAGGAAAGAAACAAAACCAAGAAGAGCTAAAAGATGTGAATGATTTTCAGCCTGGCGAAAAAAAAATTCCCAATCAATTCCTTCAGAAGGAAGGGGAAGGGAAGGAGGTGTATCAGTAGGTCATGGGAATGAAGTCAGAATGAAAATCCTTAGGGAGGAAAAAGGTCATGGACTAGATGTCGACATTGATTGGCTCCAGAGCCTTCATTTGAGAAGTTTAAGCTATGAGGTCCCCAGAGCCTCTCCAATTATGGGGCTCTTCCTTAAGACTCTTCCCAGTCCAATCAGGCAAGAGAATATTTCACACTAACTACCCATGTAATCAGGCTTCAATTAGGTATGATTTTCTTAAGAGATAAATTAAGGATGACCTGATGTCATCATAACATGCCTTGCCCATTTTTGATGGGGCAGCACAAGGAAAAGATTCCAGTAATAAGCGTTTAGCTAAATGCCTCCTGTGGCTAAGGGGTGGGTCTGGAGGAGGGAGGGTTACAGCAGTAAGTTAACTCCAGAGAAGGACAGTACCTGCTGAATTACCTCCTGATCTTTGAAATGAGAGTAGCTTCTGATCTATTAAAGGCAAGAACAGAACAGAAATCATAGAGCTGTCGAACGGGAGAAGTGAAACTGATTAAAAAGCCATTGCTCCATGACAAGCAGAAAGAAAGATCATCATAGCATTAACTCTCCCAAGCATTCATCGTGATATTTGTGATAAAGAAACTTTCTATTCAAGAAATACTGAATACCAACTAGGTGAGAGGAAACCAGTGTGGATAGAGGGCTAGCCTTGGAGTCTGTATGGCTTCTGATATTTGCTTCTGATACAAACTAGCTATGTGACTGTAGATAAGTCACTTAACCTCTCAATACCCAACTCAACTTCCTAAGACTATAAACAATTGATCTGCAATTGGTGGAGGGATTCTCCACACCAGTAGTTCCCTATATTAATGAACTCTTAGGTATAGACAAAAAAAAATCAAACTGTGCAAAAGTATATGGGACAATAAGGAGGCTGGGAGAGAGACAGGTAAAACCTCTGTCTTCCAAGAGATTACGTTCAATTTTTTAATGAATGTTTTTAGTTTTCTACTACTTTTTCAGAAGCTGTGCCATACTGACAAAACAAACAAACAAAAAATTCAACACATTGTACTTGACCTGTGATTACCAACTAATTAACTGCCATTCTGAAAGAGGGGCATTTCTAAAGAGGAATTGGTGGCTTAGGTTGTTGGAAGGATTGTGGTTCCTGGTTCTAGGATTTTTTTTCAACCCCTGTGACCTACGTTTTTTGGTTTACTGGTATCATTTTATGAGTTTGTTTCTACCAGTCTTTTCCCTCATCTAAAATCAAGCCAGATAAAGCATACCTAGAAGTAGGTGCAAGTGTACTAATATCTATGGGCTAGTAAGAATCATTCGTTCGACAGCAAAGTCAATAAACTTTAGTGCCTATTATGTGCCAAGTACTGTGTTAAGCACTAGGGACACAAAGAAAGATAAATTATAGTCCCTGCTCTCAAGGGTCTCACAATATAATGAGGAAGACATCATACAAAAAAACTATAAGTATAAACAGGATATATACAGAATCACCTGAAAATAATCGACAAAGAGAAAGCACTAGCAGAGGGGGAACCTGGGGCTTCAAGGCCAAATGCGACTCTCTAGGTCCTCAATTGCCAAATGCAGTTAGTCAAAGGACCACACCTGAGGACCTAGAAGGTCTTGAGGCCAAAGATTCCCCACCCCTGCTAGAGTTATAAGGGATTGAGAAAGACTTCCAATGAAGATGGGAATTTAGCTGGGACATAAAAGAAGTCAAGAGATGGAGCTAAGAAGGGAGAGATTTCCAGTCAGTGAGAATTGCTAGATTGACAAATGGAATATTTTGTTTGAGGAACAGCAAGGAGTCCTGTGTCACCAGATTACAGAGCATGGTGGGGTGGCGGTAAGTGTGGAAGGAGCAACTAGGTGACCCAGTGGATAGAGCACTGGGTTTGGAATCAGGAAGACTCATCTTCATCTGGCCTCAGGCACCTACTAGCTCTTTGCACCAGTACTTCATCTATAAAAATGAGCTAGAGGAAGAAATAGCAAACTACTGCAGTAACTTTGCAAATAGGCTCTCAAAAAGAGTCAAACATGACAACAACACAGTAAGGGTGGAAGAAGTACGTACAGCAAGACAAATGTCAAACAGGATTTTATAGCTGATCCTTGATGTGATAGGGAGTCACTGGAGTTTATTGAATAGTGGGTGTGTGTATCTATGCGAGACACAGTCAGACCTACCCTTTAGGAAATTCTGTTTGACAGTGAGGAAGATGAACTACAATGAGGAGATACTTGAAACAGGAAACCAACGAGCAGGCTATTGCAATAATCCCAGTATAAGATAGTAGTGCCCGTATCGGGACTGTGGCAATGTTGGAGAGAATGGGGCTTATATACAAGAGATGTTATAAAGGTAAGATCAGTAAAACTTGGCAACTTATGGAATGAGGAGTGAAAGAGAGTAAGAAATCCAAGAGGATGGCTAGATTGCAAGGCTGGAAGATGGGGTAACCTCAACATTAATAATGAAGTTAGGAAGACAGCAGGGTTTATGGGGGAAAGACAATGAGTTCAGTTTGGGACATGCTGAGTTGAAGATACCTATAGAACAACCAATTCAAGATGTCAAAGAGGCAGCTGGAGATTTGAGAATGGAGGTCAGGAGAGAGATTAGAGCACTATAAGTAAAGACTCATCAGCATAAAGATGCTAATTCAATCCACTGATGAGATCATTAAGTGAAATAGCACAGAAGAAGAGAAAAGGATCCCACAGGTTTCTATCAAATACCTCTTGTGTCCTCCTCACTGTGCTAAGGGCAATGAGAAGACAGAGATCTAGCCTACACAGATCCATTTCAACCTATTTGTAATGACTTCTTTGCACAGATTTTGAAAATCAGACTTCATATTGCCTCCTTATATTTTCAGTTTGTGTCACTGTAGGAGGTAATGAGTTCCAAAAATTGACTGGTCCCTAGGTAAAAATGTTTCTCCCTTTATTCATTCCAAATGTACCTGTTTCAGGCTTCAAGTGATCACCTCCTTTGTTCTAGCGTTCCAGGATGACATTGAGATTCACCCTACCTACTCCTTTTATCACATACAGTGCATTTCTAGAAGTAAGATCCCCAAACATCCATGCGTCCTGACACCAGAAGGAGCCCTCTGAGAATGCTTCCAGGACTGGGACCTTGCTGACCACATCCATTTTCTCTCCCCACCCCTTAACATAAATAAACTGAGATTCAGATGGGAGGAAGAAATTTGTATAAATTTCATAATTAGTAAATAGGGATGATTAGGTGGCATAGCGGATAGAGCACCAGATCTCGGTTCAGGAAGATCCAAGTTGAAATTCTATTTTAGACACTTACTAGCTGTCAGCCTCAGTTTTGTCATCTGTAAAATGAGAACAGTAACAGTTTCTACCTCAAAGAGCTCTCGTAAGGCTCAAATGAAATAACACATATAAATTGCTTTGCAAGGATGGAAACAGTATAAATGCTTAGCTGTTATAATCATTTCCATGGTGTTTGCTTCTGATAATACAAAGTCTGTAAGCAAACAGGTAATTTTCATTTTTCATTATTTTGTTCTTTTAGTACCTTCTTTTTGCTGAAACCACTGACCCAGAGTGAAGGCACAAATATAAGAGGGACCAAGAAGCACAGACGATGCTTGTGTGTAAGGCAAGAGGGATGGCCTGTTTTTTGGTCTCAGTGTCTGAGGCCCTAAGTTCAAGTTTGAACACAATGGTGTTGATTATAATTGTACTACACATGGTTTGTTGCGAGGAAAGTGTCCATCCATAAAGTGCTATCTAATTGTGACTTAATACTATTGTTATTTACTGCTCTTGCTCTGGCCAGGTGAGAGGAAGCCAGATGGAGCTGCACCCTGCCTGGTGCATTTAGTCAGCACACTCCATCACAGCTGGAGGAGCGCCAGGCTGCACACTCCATCACAGCTGGAGGAGCGCCAGGCTGCACACTCCATCACAGCTGGAGGAGCGCCAGGCTGCACACTCCATCACAGCTGGAACATAGCTAGTGACCAGAGGGCATGATTTCCTGACAAAAGCCTGAGCCTGGAAATCCTTGGACTTCACAGATGTGATTCCCAGCTGGACTGACTGAGCTCTTCACTCTTCTATGGTAGTCAATTTAACTTCACCATATTTAAACCCAAAGACCTCATGGAGATGAGAGTCTGTCTCCTTGGCATGGCCCAATAAACACTACCCTACCCTTATCTCACCCTGATTCCCCCTGTTTGAGTAAGAGCTTTCTCTGGAATGTTTAGGTTGAAATTTTTAAGCCTGATTAAATATCTACTGGTAGTTCGGCTGCTGGCTTACTAGCCTTGAAAATATTCTCTTTCTTGCTACTGACAACAGAGCCAGATCTAGCATGGGGCAGCCAATATTTGGCACCAGACACTGACATTGTTTGGGGGTGGAGGGGAGGGACACAATGTGTACTTCATCCTTTCATGTACCATATTACCACTAAGCTGACAATCTTCCACCATGGTCCTATTGGCTGTCACGGTCCTCACGCAGCATGGATTCAGACCAGGATTATGAGCAAAGGGAAAAGAATTGGCCATCTTCCTTCTCTCCGCACCCCAAAACCCCTCAGCCTTAGTCTGTCCAGTTTCTAATCTCCTTTATCCTCCCTTTCATTGTGTCCTCTGAAGCTATCTTCTCTATTTAAAACAAAACGAAACAAAAAATCTTCCACTTTTCCTCAATTTCTTCTTTTTACCTTCCTTCTCCTTTCTAGTAGTCATGAAACTTAGCTTTCTCCTGAAGGTACCACATCCTTTCTAAGGTTACCTGTACCTTCCTTCCCATATCACTGACATTGACATCATGAGGAGTTGGCATGCCACTTGGTGTCTGTTGCCAGTTTCCTCTAGCGTCACCCCTCAACAACTATCTCTCCTACAAAATTCACTCCACTCTGTCCAGATTCTTGTTCCTCTCATCTCTTGACCTCCAAGTCACTCTCCTTTCCAGATTACCTGGCTGAAAGTCCTTTTTATCTGAATCTCCATTCCCTTGAAATGCCCTGGCTTCCATGCCCAACCTCTTCAACTCTCACAACCCCGATCTCCAGTGTACATCCACCATGTTAGGAGGAATCATACCTTGACTACCCCATTTCCATCAGTGATTAGCTAAATTCTCTCCAAGTTCCAAATGAGTAAATGATAAAGCATTAAGAGCCCAGTATCTATGTACCAAGTACTGTGAAGTGTGGAGGAGGTAAACACAAGAAAGATAGCCCCTTTACATTCTACTGGACATAGTAATAATAGATAAGTAGGTGCTTTAAAGGTGAGGAGAGGTGACCAGCAAGTTAAGAAAGACCAGAAAGTGATATGGAGGTCCATGCAAGGCTAGGTAAAATGGAAGCTCCCTTATCACAGACCATGGTGATTCCCAGGGCAGAAACCAAGATTCTGGTGGGAAGGGATGAGAATGATGAGGATAATGGATGAAGTACAGAAAAAAATCCTGGAAATGGCTGAGAAGTGACATGAAGCCTTGGTTCCAGTCAAGACAAGTAAAAACGTTTAACCCACAAGAGCCTAGAATGCCTTCTTATAAATCTGATTACCAGCAATATCAAAAAACTCTCAGAAATAAAGACACATCTCTAATATTGCTTCTGTCATCATACAAAGTAAGATGACAAAATTTACAAAAGCCATTCTCCAGGGAGTAAATGGTCAAAGAAAATAAAAAGCCAGTTTTCAGAGGAAGAAATCAAAGGAATCAATAATCATATGAAAAACTCTGAATCATTAATAATTAGAGAAATACATATTAAAATAACTCTGAAGGAGCATCACATACCCTTCAGATTGGATAAGACAGCCAAAACAGGAATATGATAAATGTTGGAAGGAATGTGGGAAAACAGGTACAGTCCTGTATTCTTGGTGGAGCTGTGAACTAGCCCAGTCATTCTGGAAAGCAATTTAAAAAACTATTCCCAAAAGTCTACTAAACACTGTGTACCCTTTGACCGAGCAATACTATTACCTTACCCCTAAGGAGGTCAAATAAAGAGGAAAAGGAGGAGTCACAGACATAAAAATATTTATAGCAACTCTTGTAAGAATGTGAAATTGAGGGGATGTCCATCATTTGGGGAGTGGATGAACAAGTTGTGGTATATAAATGTGATATTTTCAGAAAAATGTAGGAAAACTTATATGAACTGAGGCAACGTGAAAGGAGCAGAAACAGGAGAACACAGTAAAGGCAATATTGTAAAATAATCAATTTCAAAAGGCTTAGTAATTGATCAATGTGATGACCCACAACAATGAAAAAGGACTCATAATGAAATGTGCTGTCCATCTCCAGATGGGATCAAGATTACTCTAAGGTCCCTTCCATCCTGTAATTTTGTGACTTCACAGATTTTGCAGCATCGGGACTGTACAAGAAAAGCCTCTGCACTCTCATTGAAGCAAATGAAGGTTTATCAGAGAACTGATAAATTCCAATTGCAAATTAAGACATTTTTTTCCTTTTAGAACACAACTAATGCAAAAATTTTGTTTGTCTGACTATGTATATGATCATGTATTGTAATAGATTTTGTTTTCCTTGCTTTCTCATTGTGTGTAGGAGGGAAGAAAGGGAGGGAGAGAATTTGAAACTGGAAAAAAAAAGGCTTTGAACTTTGAAAATAAAAAACCAATTAAAAAAATTAAGACCAAACATAGATGTCCCCTACTCTATAGGAACTTATATTTCTCTCTAACATAATAATAGTAACAGCTAACATTTACATAGTGTTTACTGTGTGCCAAGCACTGTAGTAAGTGCGTTAGAAATATTATCTAAATTGATCCTCACAGCAGCCCTGGAAGGTAAGTGCTTATTAGCCTTAGGTTGAAAATAATAAATATTGAGGAAAATGGATGAGAAAACAGAAGGCAAGTGACTTATCCAGGGTCAAAAAGCTAGTAAGTTTCTATCTGAGGCAGAATTAGAACTCCGACCTCCCTGAGTTACATGCTTGGCTCTCTGTCGACTGTACAACCTGGAGCACAAGCAACTGCTCCATAATAACTGAGATTAACCTAGTGCTTCCCTTTCAGTCACCCCATGAGGTTGGTAGCCCAATTATCATTACCCCCATTTTATAGATGAAGAAACTGAGATACAAAGCCATTAAGTGATTTTTCTTTCATGGTCACACAGTTAGGCAGTAATTAGACAGCATTAACCACCATTTGAAAAAGGAGGGGATTGGACTCTATGGTCCCTTCCACCTCTAAATCTATGATGCAGTGATCTGTGAGGTGAGAGGATTGGAAATGATGACCCCTAAGGTCCCTCCCAGTTCTCCATCTATGATCCTATGAATATTATGCCCCATTGCCTTCCTGTAGATTGACTGGTAACCTGAATTGACAGGCAGGAAAGATAGAAAATGTGTTGGAGTAGAAGGATCGATGGATTTAGGATGTCAAGAGACTAGAATCCCAGTGTTGACTTTGCCAGTAAATAGAAGCTGCTGTGATTTACTTAACATGTCTGGGCCTCAGTTTCCTTACCAAAGAAAGGGACTAAACCAAGATGATCTCTTAGTTTCCTTTCAGCTCTATAAAATTTCAGCCCAATATTTATCTAATAAGAAATCACACTGAGAGAAAGGGACAAAGGGGCCCTAGGATTTAAAGTGGGAAAGGACCTTACCGATCATCTACCCCAACACCTTCATTTTATAGCTAAGGAAACTAAGCAAGACCAAGAGATGTGCAATAATTCACTCCAGGTCACACAGGTGAAATGAATCCAGGTCCTCTGTCTGAGGACTCATCCTCCTGAGTCTAAATCTAGGCTCAGACACTATCTATGCCACCCTGATCAGGTCTCTTAATCCTGCTTGCCTCAGTTTCCTCATCTGTAAAATGGGCTGGATAAAGAAACGTCAAACCACTCCAGTATGTCTGCCAAGAAAATCCCAAATGCAGTCATGAAAAATTAGATGTGACTGAAAATGACTGAACAACAAATAACCTCTGTCGAACCATGACTAATAAAAGGCAGTTAGGTAAGCCTTGCATAGAGTGCTGACCCTGGATTCAGGGAGACCAGAGTTCAAAATTTAGCCTCAAGCATTTACTAGTAATGTGACCCTGGGTAGATCCTTTAACCTCTGCTGCCTCGGTTTCCATATCTGTAAAAAAAATAGGAATACACCTATCAGGGTTGTTGTGATGATCAAACATGGCAATGTTTTTAAAGAACTTTGAAACTTTAAAGCACTAAATAAATGGTAACTATCATTATAACCTTGATTTGCTTCAATGAGAGTGCAGAGGCTTTCCTTGTACAGTCCCAATGCTGCAAAATCTGTGAAGTCACAAAATTACAGGATGGAAGGGACCTTAGAGTAATCTTGATTAAGAATCTTGTCTATGCCCCATAGAGGTTGGATGACCATTGGTTGGGTATGCCCTTTACAACTCCGGGGCATGCCACATCCACAAACAGTTGCCTTTTATAAGTTCCCATTTTACAGGTGAAGAAACTAAATCTGACAGGTTAAAAGTGACTCGTATTCCTATATAAGCACAGCATCCAAATTCATGAAACATCCCATGTTTCAAAAAAATAAAATAAAATAAACATGACTTACACAGTCACACAGATAGTAAGTATCTGAAGTAAAATTTAAATTCAGACCTTCCAGAATCTAAGTCCAGCACTCTCTCCACTATACCCTCTAGTTTTATGTATGTTGTTTCATAACATAAGATGTACAACTGTTACCTGCCACTATGTTGGCACTTATTTCTGAGTTCTAAGTGGAGGATGGAGGTCAAATTTAGCTCTTGGTATTAGCAAAAGCCTTTGTGTTGTTAAGTCATTTCAGTCATGTCCAATTCTTTGTGATCCCATCTGTGATTTTCCTGGCAGAGATACTGGAGTGGTTTGCCATTTCCTTCTCCAGCTCATTTTATAGATGAGGAAACTGAGGCAAACAGGGTTAAGTGACTTGCCCAAGATCACATGGCTAGTAAGAGGCTGGATTTGAACTCAGGTCTTCCTGACTTCAGATCCAGCCCTCTATCCACTGTGCCATCTAG
>CM053773.1:145712284-145738720 GCA_028658325.1 Potorous gilbertii
ATGAAAATCTATCTTACACTACAGGAAAGTGAGGGAGAAGGGGATAAGTGGAGTGTCGAGGGGGATGATAGAATGGAGGGCAAATAGGAGGAGGGAATAATTATTTTGGGGAGGGACAAAGACAAAAGAGAGAGTAGAATAAATGGGGGACAGGATAAGATGGAGGAAAATACAGTTAATCTTTCACAATATGACTATTATGGAAGTCTTTTGCATAACTACAAATATATAGCCTATATTGAATTGCTAGACTTCACAGTGGGGATGTGTGGGAAGCGAGGAAGGGAGAGAAATTGGAACTCAAAGATTTTGGAATGAATGTTGAGAATTGTTTTTGCATGGAACTGGGAAATAAGAAATATAGGTAATGGTGTATAGAAATGTATCTTTCCCTACAAGACAAGAGAGAAGATGGGGATAAGAGAAGGGAGGGGTGTGAAAGAAGAGAGAGAAGATTGGGGGAAGGGGTAATCAGAATGCATGGAGTCTTGTGGAGGGGAGAGATGGGAAGAAAATTTGGAGCTCCAAATCTTGTGGAAGTGAATATGAAAACTAAAAATAAGTAAATTAATTTTTTAAAAAGAAGTAGAGCAGCTATTACCTATACTATACTTTCAAATGAGACTCATCCAGATTAAGTGACCTACCTACAGTCAAGTAACTGTCTGAACTGGTTCCCTATTTGAGTCAATATTAGAAGAGGTTCTCAGGGTCGATTGCCTCTAGAATAAAATGAAAACTTCACTACATTGCATATAAAACCATTCATAATCTGGTTCTCCTCTAGTTTTCTACACTGGTTTCACTTTTCTCACTTTCAAAAATCTGCATTTCATCCAAACTTGCTTACTTGTTCTCATATAGGATATCTCACTACTCAACTGTCTGAGTCTTTGAGCACTCCTGTGCTATCTCTATGCCTCATACCCAGAATGAGCATCCTCTCTCCTTACCTTCTACTTCTTAGAATTCCTAGTATCTCTGGAAGCTCAGTTTAACTGCTACCTCCTATATAAGACCTTTCCTGATCCCCACATGTCATTAGCAATCACCTTCAACTCCCACCCCAAATTCCTTTGTATTTACCACCTTCATATTTTCTCTTTGAGAGGCAATGTCATTCAATGAAAAGAAAGCTACAAATGCCAATCTTTATTGATAGAGATTTTCCTTGCAAGGCATCATTATATAATACTAATGAAAAATAGGGCCAGTACCTAATCCTCAAAATAAGGGCTTTGGAAAAAAAATTTTTTCCCTTAAGGACAATTGCTTGTGAGACCTCAAGGACATATTTGTAGAGCCCTAACACTATTCCAGTCCTCCCCAAGTCAATAAAATGTTGGAATACAAAATACAAAAGTAAAAGGTTTGGAGAGAAGAGGTTAAAAAAATATTTATAGCTTAAGATTGAATTTGCTTGGTATTCATTTCTCATCAGGACCCCCTGTTCCTCTAACTGGACCCCTTGACTGAAGAGCATGGCCATGCCCTCTCCACCTCTCTCATGCTGGGGATAGGGAGGTTAGTCTCTACTTAAGAGTGAACTCAGCACAGTTTTTCTCCCCATTTTCAACTGGGCACAAGGCTTTGAGATTCTTTTGGAACTCTCCACCAGGGCCCCACACCTTGTCCTCCACCCCCTTCCCACTTTTCAACTTCCTTCGGTGTGTTTTCTTCCTCTATTAAATTGTAAGCTCCTTGTGGACAGGAACTGTTTTTATTTTTATTCATAGTAGCATCCCCAGCACTTAGTCCAGCAACTGGCTCATGGGTGCTTAATAAATGTTTATTGACTGACTGAAAAACACAGAAATAGCAGGGGAAAGCAGAGAAAGGTTTTCTTGCCTTAGGTTCTACGTTTATAATCTTGAATACAGGTCTTAACTTTTCTATCCAGGTTAATGAACTGAAATTGATGCAGAATAATTTTCACAGGATTTATTTAGTGTTGGGAAAGGAATTTCCAATATTTGGGGTCACTCAGGCTTATGGTATGTCAGCAGGTAAATCTCAGGGGACTGGAAAAGGACTTAGTTATAATGAATTTGTACCAACTTGATCTTTCATATTTGACCAGTCCAGTAAAATGGGCCAATATATACATGTAACATCTATGTTGTTATTATTGATCAATCATGTCCGGCTCTTCATGACTCTTGCATGCCAATGTACTCTATGGGGTTTTATTGGCAAAGATACTGGAGTGGTTTGCCATTTCCTTCTCCAGTGGATTAAGCAGAAAGAGGTTAAGAGACTTGCCCAGAGTCATGTATCAGTAAGCACTCCAACATACGCAGGGGGGCCTCTATTACAGGTTCTTAGATCTTCATTCATAAAAGGAAAGACAATTTTTCAGGGGTTAACAATCATTCTGATCAAGCATATGTATCCTTCCTTTAATCAAGCACATATATCATTCACCTAGTTCAGGGGAGTCAGAACCCTGAACTTCAAAAAAATACAGAGAAATCAAAGGTCAACAGACATGTCTTCCTCTGCCTGACCATAATCAATACATAAATCACAATTCGACAGGTCCAGCTGAATGAGTATAATTATCAGAAAGGGAAGCACCTACATCTGGGTTTTCAAAGCTGGGGAGCTCCATAGTGGCTTCTGAGTCTTCATCTGGCCAAACACTTCCAAAAACTAAGGCCCAAAATAAAACCGCCCCTCCAAGTCCTTAGACACTTTTTAGAGCCAGAGGGCATCACATCCCTTGAGGATGTGCCTCATTAACAAAAGGTGTGGACCTTCCTATAAAACTTTTCAGGCCCAACAATGGGTGGAAAGATACTCCTTAACCTTATTATTCAGTCAGAGGCACTTTTAGTAAAACAAAAACAGCAAAAAGATTGTACTTTGCTTGGTCACACAACTAGTAAGTGACACAAACCAAATTTGAATTCAGGTCTTCCTGACTCAACTGAGTCATCTAGCTGCCCTTGTAGTGCCTATAATACAGTTTAATTCCAACTCGATGCTGCTGAGAGGTACTGACAGACTGGCTACCCTGAAAAGCTGTATAGTATATGACCCTTTCTGACATTTTTCAGGGAATCAGTTGACAGAGACTATGTCAAGGAAATTATTTTCAGGACTGGTGTCAATGAACCATATCCTCAATTCAGAAACTCAGCGTTGCTTTTGAACATTGTCCGGCTTAATGGTCTCATCATGCAATTTGCAATGGAAAATCACTTAGTGCTTCTTAATTCTGCCCAAGGAAAATTTTGGCCTGTTGTATTAACTTTTGAAAGACTCAACTGAGCAAGTAAACCACAGTACTGGAGTCAGGGTTATGCCACTCTTCAATCACTGGCCCAGTGGGATTCGGCATTTTTCAAATGAACTGTCAGCAATATTAGGAGACCCTTTAAGCCAAGTTCACTACACCACCAGAGAAATCATGGCTTATAGTATCCCAAAACAGCTTGAGATAATTTTATCCCTATCAAAAAAAAGTAATCATAGATAAGAAAAAGCCACAGAAGTTGCAAAAATATACACAACAGGTGCTATTCAAAGGAAGAAAAGGACAGAATGAGGTTGAGTGCATTGAAATGATAAGAAAAGCAAAGTAGAGAATAACGTGAAGATTGTTTGAGAAGTCTGACAAATAATAGAACAATTTTTCCCCAACTATTCCTAGAATAGGTCAATTGAGGCCCCCAATAGTTTCTCAGAAAGATAGGGAAAGGTAACTCCTGAGGGCAGTGGGTATTACTGGAAAGTTGGATGTATATTTTATTTCAGCATTTACTAGGGGAAAGATGAATCATGGCCAAAGACAGAAATATTGTTGGTTTGTTTTTCTAGGAAGGAAATACAGTATTTGAAAAGCTGGGCCAAGAAAACCCAGGGATAAAAAGAAGTAGTTTGAAAGTCCAACACTTGGAAGAGGGATCTCATGGACTCCACTACTGAATTATAGGCATTTAATATGGAAGCACTGTAAATGCATGTTGCCCCCAGACAATATGAGAGAAAATTCTCTTGAGACTAGGAAGAGAGTTTTTGACTTTCAACCTTTCAATCAAGGTTGTATATTCATGAAATCATAGTTATAGGGCAAAATGTAAGTGATTATAACCCACATCCACCTGAAGGTGCCACTGCATGTGTCAAGACATGACTGAGAGACATACAGTATTTCATGAATAGGGAAGACTTTTGTTCAGTTGGTTGGGCAAAGCACTTCAGGAGGGCACATCTCATTAAAGGGATTGAGAAATCTGTTCTCTTCATCAGTCTCTAAAGATGCTGTTTCTGACAATCAAAGGACATGATGGAGGAGGGAAAGCTCCCTTACAGGTCTCCCATTCAGGTTTTCTAGACTGCCATTCAACATCCATTTCTTGCCTTTTTTCTAATCCAGTTCTCTCAAGACCCTGTCTTAGAATAAATGTCCCTCTAACCAAATTAAGTTCCTCTTTTGGTCATGCAGCAACATGGTTCAACATCACCTCAGACAATCTGGAGTCCTGTCCTCTTATACAAAATGCATGATCTTCAGAACACTACCTACTAAGTGGATTGGAGTGGGTATTATATAAGTAACATACATTGGGGGTGAGCAGACTTCCTTGTGTAGGATGAATATGCTCAAATGCTCCCATTTACAGACATGGCTCTTGGACCACATCTGGAGGCAAAATTTCTTGTACCTGGGGTAAGTCCATTGTTCTATAGCAACTAAAAGACAGGAATAGGTTTAATTCCATGTACCTAGTACTGATCTTTATGAAAACACTGCCCTATATAGATATTCAATATTTATTATCTATTATGTATAGGGTACTAAGATAGGTAGTGATATTACAAATTATTATAAGATTGTGGTATTCCATAATTCAGTCATATGGCAAAACCACAAGAACCATGATGCTAAAAGATGATACCAAAGAGTAGCTTGAAGGTCATTGAAAGTACTACATAATTTCCTAAATGCAATCCAATTCACTCTCCTTCTTTTATTCCTTCAATCTTGGACCTAGTTCATTGTACAGCTCTAGTACCTGTCCAAGGTATGTGTATCTGTGTGTTTTTTAATATATATACACAAACATATACACATGTATATGTATTATACATATGATATTTATGCATATATATAAACAACATCATCATCTTGATAATAACTCTCCTTAATTCATTTGTTTAGTTTGTTTGGGCTTTTCTCACATAGACAAGTTGTTCTCATTTTAGGAGTCATGAAATTCATCAAGGAGACTCTGTAGTATTCTGGGATTTCAAGAAATCAGCATGTCACCAAAGGGTTGCACATAACAAGCATTTAATAAGAGGGTTGAAGTCAATTATTTGAATACTACTGAAAGATAATCTAGCCTAAGGATATTTGGATGAAAGAATGAATATTTAAAGAATAGGAGATAAAGGATCTTCCATAAATTACCAAACAATTTAAGAAGGGAAGCATTTTCCAGAAACTAGACTTTCCAGTATATTCCTGAGGAGGAACCATCTGGCAGTGGGTGAGGAGGAGACCTCTAATTGGTCTTGACCATGTTTCCTTTCCTTTTCACCTTTAACCGGAGGAGAATTTTCCAATTTTCAAAGGATCTGTAGGATGTTGTACTTTCCATCTTCTCACTAGTTTCCTAAACAGCTTTCCCATATCAGTTGGTAGAAATGTCTACATCATTAAGGACCAAGAGGAAACTGGACTCATGGCTCTACCAGGAACCCATCAAAGACACTATAGTGCTACATCATTAAGGGGAAACATCTTGAACAAACCCAGGAATGGAAGAAATAGCAAGCAGGAACTCTAAGTTATCCCTTGACCACAAAGATTCTCAAAGCCTGAGGCCACTTCTCTCTGTATATTGTGGGAAAGTATGTCAGAGGAATATACATATGTGTGTGCATATATATACATATATACATACATATACACATATACATGTCTGTAGATCTATACATATGTGTATAGATATATAATATATATTACCAACTACTCTTATACCAACTTAGTAAATACTTCTTTCTAAAATCTACTTAAAACAGGTGACTAAATAATTTTCAACTGGTAATCTTGTAGGGAAGCATAATTACTAGGGCTTAAGTCAATTGCATTAGAGAATTACCCCTGACTGTCCAGGAGAACCTCAGGGTCCTAGAACCTAAAGGACAAAATATAGCTAACTTAGTTCTAGGAAGTGACTCATTTGTGATAGCAGGAGTTAAGAAAAGAAAAACTTAGCTAATGTGAGCTACACATCTGTCATTCAACCAATCCAGAACTCAAAGGAGATGATGTAAAAAGCAAAGGAATCTGTAATCAGTCAAGTGGAAGCCCTGCCACCTGGTGCTCAGGTAATACCAACTGTTTACTGTCCTTCAGATTCAGTTCTGGAACCAACTAGCACACAGTAAGGTCACTTTGCACCAAAGAGTGGGCTCTTCCTCAGATATATCTGATCAATTTCTCACCTCTGATGTCACCAGCAGGGAGGCATCAATTACTACGCTTGCATAGAGCATGAAAATTTCCAGCCAAATATGGGGCTTCCAGGAATAAGGCAAGGTGGGAGTAACCAGGAAGAAGGAAGGTGTAAGTTTAAAGCAAAAATAATGTTTCTCAAGAAAGGCTTGATCCAAGAAACCAGAGGGATTTTGAATAATTTTAATAATGTTAATGCCTTCCCTCTATTAATTGTCTCCAATTTATCTTGCATATATCTGGTTTGTACATAGTTCTCATATTGTCTTTCCCATTCAACTGTGAACTCATCCAGAAAAGGGAATATGTCTTGCCTTTCTTTGTATCCTGTGCACTTAGCACAATTCCTGGCACAAAGTAGGAGTTTAATAAATGCTTATTGACCAACTTACAAAAACAGTGTTACCTCTCAGGATGACTACATTAAAGAAAAGAAAATGTATAATTTCAGGCAATTTTTGTGGCTGTTGTTCAGACTGGTAATTTTAATGGCATAAGGAACTCCTGTTGAGGAAACTGCTTCCATCATGAAGATCACAGCCTGTTCTTCCAGTGAGAGTGTTTCCTCATGTGCTAAAGGGTTAAGTGACATTTTTAGGGTCACATGTGTCAGCATCCTGATTTCAAATCCAGTTCTTGATACGCTATGACATAGGATCATGGGATCATGTTGTTTAAAATGTTAAGTCCCCTTACTCTTCATCCTGGAGATTCTTGGTCCTACCTTCTTACAAACTAGGTCTCCTTTCATATACTGTGTTTCACACATTGTGTTTCTCTAGGTTTGCAGAGAGAAATCTAGTCTGGTCAGCAGTTTTCTTGCATCGAACTATTGACAGATTAGGAAGTAGGATGGACCCCCACATCAGTAGTCTCTCTGGGGAAAGTTCATTTTCCATTTTAGCACACTCCAATCACAACCAACGTGAGAAAGAATGAAAAAAACAACAGAGCCTCCATAGACAAAGGTTAGCTAACCCTCTTAACTGTCAGATGTGAGCTTTCAACTATGATGAAACAGATATGGGGTTAGCTTGTGGAAGGGTCCCCTGAGGTCCTTGGAACGGTAGGAATTCTGCTCCCCCAGTACTGCTCTCCATTTCAGCCTTGCTCCTCCCACTGCTCTTTCTTCACATGTGCACTCATCCAAATATTTAGATTTGTTAAACTTGTTTAAAAGAACGCCCTTGTAAAATCTCAATTATCCATGGCTCCAGTGGATCCAACTCTTGGTTTTTTGACTCTCAGATCTCCAGAAGAGAGATAGAATGTGGGTGGGAACTCAGACTAAAATAAACAGAAAATATTCCACAGTATTTCCCTCTAGGCCCTGCTTTCCTAAATTGACAAAGTAAAAACTCTTCAAGGTCATTATCAAATCCAGGGATTATCTGACACAGATGTGCTTGAGCAATTTTTTTTTTTACTGCTCTTAGCCACCCTGAAATCATAACTAGGTTTTAATGTTTAAAAGAAAAGAAATAAATTCCTCCAACAAGACCAAGTAGTTTCCATGCTCAGGAGTAGCTTCATCTCTTCTTTGTTAGTTTCATTGTCAACAATTGCTCCCAGAACAGGTCTCTAATTGTCCCTGGGATACAGAGCTAACTCTGGGGAAGGACAGTGTCATCTACATATTGAAGAGGCTGAAGAAATAGATTCTTCTAGTGTTGAACACATGCAAAAACTACAGCTATAGGCCAACACTAGAATATTGAAAAGAGGCATTCCCCAAATCCATAACTCCCAAAACCGCATAGTTAGCAGTCATCTTCCTATTCTCTCTCTTCCTTCAGGTCTGCCCATAGTGAGAGAATGATGTATTGGATGGAGATGGAGAGAATATGTTAGATGAGGCTTTTCATGTTACAGTTACTCCTCATCCAATCACTTTGTAATTACTTTGTATACGAATAAACAAATTTTAATAAGTGTCTGCTATGTGCCAGACACTGTACTAAGTGCAAGGAATAAAAAAAAAACATAAATCAAGATTGCCCATGCCTTCAAGGAGTTCATCATCTAATTAATAGAAAGGGGGTGATGGGAAGCAATGAAAACAAACACAAATATTTAGAGAATGAGGTTAGTATAAATAAGTCAAGACAAAATGTTATTTTTAAAAACTGAGTCAGCAACAATCATTTTCAACTTGAGAATGAGGTTTGGGATAGGATTGAAGTTTCATGAAAGCCTGTCAGTTGGATCTTTAAAAAAACAAGAATTTTTATAGGTTAACTTAGCTAAAAAGAGGGAGATTCCATATAGGCAGAGGTGGCAGGAAGAAGTGCTAGATGGGAAACACTGTCCAAACAAGAGTAGAAATGGAGCTGTTCGGTCTAACTGGGACGCAGAGTGTACAAAGGAGTGTGGTGTGAGGTCTGGAGAGGTAGGTTGGAGTCAGAATGTGGAGGGCCTTAAACAAATCTATTTATTTTTCCAAAATTCTACCCAGTTCTTCTAGGCTTAGTTCAAGTCCTTGTCTCACAAACCACTATTGATCACTTTAGCATACATCTTTCCCTTCTCTTAAATTCTGTAGAGTTTATAGTCCAGTACTTAGTATAATGCCTGTCACATAGTAGGTGCTTAATAAATATTGATTGATTGATTGATCTACAGCACTTACGGAATACTGCCTTACATTATGATGAGTATGTCCTATCTTCCCATTTAGATTGAGAGCTCATGGGGGGAGGGGCTCTTTGTATTGCCCACAGGGCCTAAGGTACTGCCTTACACAAAGAAAATATTCAAAAACTATCGGTTGATTGATTGATATTAGATTGTGAATTCTCTCAGGGTAGGGGCTGTCCTTTGCCTTTTTCCATATCCCATAATGTTGATTGACTGACTGAGAGCATGGGTTGCTAAGTGACACTAACCTGTTAGATCAGACACCTTCTGTCCAGTGGAGGGGAACATGCCAATAGAGATAGCTAGAATGCTTAATAAATGTCTCTCAATCTTGACACTGACCATGAAGGACTTTTACTCACCCTGTGTGCCTAGCCTTATCTGACCTCTTCGTAATTTGCAGAGTTAAGTTGATTGAAATGTACTTACCCTAGATTAGAGTATCCAGCTCCTGTTGTCTACCTCACTATAAAACACCACACCTTCTAAATCTGTGGGCCACCTCTGGCTGGTTGGAGTTAATTGCCTGGTTTTCAAACATGTACATGTATAGCTTTCTTTTTCTGAATCAGGACAAATCAGGGACCTAGGAGTGTAGTAATGCCTTGAGGAACATGCATCTTGGACCCTTCCTGTAAGGATGAATTAGTTCATTCAATCAGTTCATTGTCATCTCAATGACTCTTATAGTCAGTTTAAGATAGATGGGGCTGTGTCTCTTTTTCTTCCAACCCCTAACCTGCCCACCCACGAGGGTACGCCACTTTTTGGTCTTCCCGTTCATTCACAAAGTCTGGTATTACTGTCAATACTAACTCTGAGAGTTTGGCTACAAACTTTTCTCCAAGAGCCACTACATTCCTGGTGGTTTACAACTAGATTGGTCAACCTGTTAATGCTGCTGCTGCTATTTCCCAGAAATCAATGGTTTTGCAGCCTTAGCTGAAACTATGCAAGGTGGCAAGTCTTTTCAATTAAAGACTATTACCCTTTTTTGGTATCCTGGACCCTGTTGGTGAAAAACAGCAAACCTTTCTAGGAACAAGTTTTGAATATCTAAAAGAAAATACTTAGGACTGTATAGGAAACCAATTCTACTGAAATAATTATTACAAATTTTTAAACCCCACAATTTCACACACCCCAAGTTAAGAATCTCTGTTTAGAACATGTTTTCAGCCTCCTCCATTCTAGTCATAATCTTCCCTTTCAGTATAGTTAGGAGAGCAGAGAACTTCCAGACAATGAAAAAAAAATGCAAAAATTCCCCTCAGGCTGCAGAGGGGAAATGCTGTTGAGATACTCCCAAGAGTGTGCTAGAGAGACACTGTTAAATTTTCAATATGGGCATTTACACCTTGGAAATTGGCAAATGTTACAAATAAGGTTTTGATTTATCGTTTTGTTGATTGTCTAGACTTAAGAAAGTGATGGTGATAATGCAAACTAAATTTTAAAATGTGTCATGGGTCTTTTTTTTCTTCTAGAGAGCCAATTGTTAAACCTTTACCAGCATTCCATACACCCCATAGTATGAGAGTTGTTTGTTGGACAGGAAAGCTGAAATAATAGTCATGACTGGCATTTCTATAGAACTTACAACGTGTCAAGCACTGTCCTAAGTGCCTTATAATTACTATCTCATTTGATCCTTAAAATAATCTTAAGAGGTAGGCGCTATTAATATTATCTTACAGAAGAGGAAACTGAGGCAAACAGAAGTGCCTTGCCTATGGACACACAACTAATAAGCATCTGAGGCCAGGTTTGAAGGCTGGTCTTCCTGATGCCAGTTCTGATACTTTACCCACTTTGATACCTAGGTGCCCCATGAAATAACTGTCATTAACTGTACCAGTGCTTTCATGCAAATAATTAAAGGAGTCAGATGATGGAATGGTGGCCAGTGGGTGAACCACACTAAAGAGAACATTTGGTGCAAATATAAATTAAAATAAGTGGAATGCATGCTGGAAGAGGCAGCTAGGTGGCTCAGTGGATAGAGCTCTGGGTCCCAGAGAAAGGGAGATGAGTTCAAATCTGTCCTTGGACAATTATTGGTTATATGACCCTGGGTAAGTCACTTAATTTCTTTTTGCCTTAATCCGCTGGATGACACACCATTCTGTCATCTTTGCCAAGAAAACCTCATGGACAATAAAGCACACAGAGTCACAAAAACCAGTCATGACTGAACTTCTCAACAACTGCAATGCTGGGAGATGTGGTACAAAGTAAAGCCCCTGGGGCTTGGTTCTGGATTTCCTACACTTATGTTATCATTATGGTGCATTGAGTAAAGAGAAAGTGAGAAAGTTCATGAGTCTCAGTCAATCTAGGAATATGGCTTTTGCTGCTCAGAAAGCTATATATGGAATGCACTAGAACTGGGAAAGTAAGTAGTCACACAGAATCTGGTCTACTGCTCATCATGGTAGGAAGGCTTTTACAACCACTAATACCAAGGGAAAAAAGAAAGGGCTCAGAAGGAGTTGGGGAGGATGCAATTTCTCACTGACTGTGACACAGAGTCATCAACAATGAGCTAACTCTTTGGCGTACTTTGTGTACACCAGATTAAGTTATACAAGACTCTCTCCAGATCAAAGAACCCAAACATAGACCTTGAGGGAAAACCACCCATGTAACCATGTTCCCCAAAGAAGCACTATTTTAACGTTACAAGGTCTTTCCTTAACTTTCTTAGTCTCATCTCTATCAACTCATTCAGTCATATACTTCCAGGCCAGAAATCTGGTTTCTTCCAACTTTAATGTCATACTAACAGGCAGCAACAAATTGAGAGAGTCAGAAGAACCTAACACAGAGATGGGCCAATCCATAGCCCAGCAGGAGCATCCTCTGCCCCTCCAACAACTGTCATAACAGCTATTCTACAGGCACCTATGATAATATCCCTGACCATTTTCTGGGGAAAGTAGGAGGAGACATTGGTCTTTCTTGGTCAATGTCAGCTATTCTTTCAGACTCATACTCATTTCCCACCCCCTTTAGATTAGACATGAGTAGCATGTATTATTTGCCAGATAGAGAGAGCTTTATTTGATTGGGTGATGACTTTGATGGAAGTCTTTTACTAAGGTGATTACCACTTCTGAGGTGGATTTCTGGACAATTTGGGGGTATTCATGTAGCATTCTGGCTGCTGCAATTTCACTGTAAAAATCCAGGACACTACTCATAATTGTCAATGTGTTTTATCAGCTTAAAGCCAATTTGAGCTGGAAAGAAGCAGGACCGATAGAAATTTTTAATCAAAGTTTGAATGAGGATTTGAGAGACCACTTGGCAAGGTGCCCCCTTTCCAGATAACTTGTCAGGACTGATGAATATGTACATCTAACTTAATTACAGATTGTCAAGAGTCTGTCACTGTCAGTCACAAAGACCCCATGCAATACCAAGCACTGTATGGTCTGTCCTTCAGGTATGGAGTGCCAAATCATCTGGCTTGATTGACAATGTCAGTGGAACTAGCATAAAGACAGGAAAAAGGAGCCCTTAGAAAGGGAGAGTGGGAAGTGTTTCCCTACATCTCAGCAGGGGACCTCAGGATATGACCGTGTTTTCAATGTGGTATCTGGCCCTGGCCACCTGGTTTAAACACCCAAGGAGACTCAATGAAAGACATGGACAATTTACACACATACACACACACACACACACACACACATACACAATCAGTCTAATGATACCATAAACCTCCTAATTCCACTCTAGAACCAAGGTCTTCGTTCTAGAGTTTAACGAGATGGGGATGGGATAGAGAGAGGGAGAGGAGGAAGAGGGACATTTGACTAGGATTCTTCTTGGGGTTTGTTGTCGGAGTGTTTTGTGTGTGTGTGTGTGTGTGTCTGTGTGTCTGTGTGTCTGTGTGTTCTTCTTGTACTTTGTGGAGAAGGCCTGAAAGGCCTTGCATATTATGCTAGGAAATAAACTCATCCAGAGTTCCAGACCTTTGATTCAGACTATCAGCTCAGGTGGAGAGAGTCCAGAAAGAAAACAAGGAGAGAGGAAATGATTGTCCTCAGCACATCTAAGCTTTTTGGAAAACAGGAGGGAAAAAAATCCCATGAAGATTAAAATAATGCTGACTAGAAAAGCAGTGAAAGAAAAAAACCAAACATTTTGCTACTCAGACCTACCATTCTAACAGAGAGAATCATACTAACAGTTGTCCTTTGATCTCTTCAAGGAGAGACTTTCATGAGTGTGAAGGCCTCCCTCAAGGAGAGAGTATCAGTTTTCCCACAAGACACAACCATCCTCTGTGCCTAGGACAGAAGAGGAAGATAGGTCTTAAAAATGTCATATTCTAAGTCTAGTGGAGACTGTGAAATATCTAGGAGGAGGAGTAGAAGCCATACCCCTGAGGAACTTCCCTCCATAGCAAAACTTGTGAAAAACATGGAAGCAAATGGTGGACCATCGCACCAATGCTTCCTCTAGGGCTCTTAAATAGTGGGGCAAAGTCTGGTATATTCCTTGACGGTTGGCTTAATAGTCAAGAAGATCTGAGTTCAGGTTCTGCCTCTAACAAATAATGGCTAGGAGAAACTGGACAAGTTATTTAACCTCTCAACCCCTCAACAACTCTCTACTACTCTAAGTTTTAGAAAAGATGCCTATCTACTCAGACTGAGGAAGTTACACCAATGAAATCATAGGTCTGGTTTTAAACAAACAAACAAAATAGCTTCTCTGGGACCAAACCAGCCTAAATATGGTGTCAAGAGAACATCTGGAACAATTCACTAGACTGGGTGTTGAGAAAGAACATTTTGGTGACAGCCAAGAAAATGTATGCTTGGGAGAGATAGAATGAAATCCAGGGAGAGACATAATCCAGCTGCAGTGCCCACAGTCTTTGGTTCTTCAGATCCTCCCTCTGTCGTCATTGTGGTATGTGGGTGGAAGGCTCATGAGCATCTATGTCAATTGAAGGTCATGGCTCATGTTGTTCTAAAGTCACACGGAAAAAAGGGAAAGTACGTGATTCAGAAAACCATAGTCAAATCCAGGTTCGTCCTTTTTTAAGGGTTTGTTTTTATTATTCTGAGATTAACACTCACTAAAATGAACACCACCATATACAAAACAGAATAGAACAGAGGATTGTACATGAGACTGCACATCTCTAGTCTGTGCAGATGGCTTGCTTTTTCTGTTAAGTATAGGATAACATGCAACTTTCAAACCTATCCTACTTGCCTGTGTTTCCTTTTAACCTCCCTTCTGTTGTTTTCAATGAATTTTTAAAAGAATATTTCAATGCTATACCCCAAAAAGATCAAAGAAAGAAGGAGTTCTTTTTTGTCATTTCAAAAAACTGGAAACTAAGAGGGTACCTATCAGTTGGAGAATGCAAAACAAAATAAACATATGAATGAGATTAAATACTATTGCACTATAAGAAATTATGAAGATGGTTTCAGAGAAACCTGGAAAAACTTGTATATATGAACGAAGTGAAGTGAGCAGAACCAAGGGGAGAATTTATACAAAATAACAAAAATATTGCAAAAACAAGCAAGTTTGAAAGACTTAGAAACTCTGAATAACACAGTAACCAATCGCAATTCCAGAGGACTCACAATAAAACATGCTAACTACCTCTTGAAAGAAAGGTCATGGACTTACCGTACAGATTTAGTTCTCTCTTCTCTCTCTCTCTCTCTCTCTCTCTCTCTCTCTCTCTCTCTCTCTCTCTCTCTCTCTCTCTCTCTCTCTCCCTCCCTCCCTCCCTCCCTCCCTCCCTCTCTCTCTCTCTCTCTCTTTCTTCCCCCCTCTCTCTTTCTCTCTGTCTCTCTGACTGTCTCTCTTTTTCTTCCCCCCCCTCTCTCCTTTCCTCCTTCCCTCCCCGCTTTCCATCTTTATACAGGACCAATACAGGAATTTGTTTTGTTTATATGTATTTGTTATAGGGGTTTTGTTTTTCTTTCCTTTTCAGTGGGGGTAAGGGTGAGGTAAAGAGGACAAAGAATGGGCAATTTTAATCTAATCAGATGCTCTCATGATAGGTAAAATGTGTAGTATTTTGTTCTGATTTCATGGATAATATATCATTTAATTTAGACTGTTAGGTGTCAGTATTCTTAAGTACTTCTTTATAACTTGTTCTAGATTACTATAAACTATCTTTTATTTTTTAAACTGAGAAACTTCAGCATTTGACACCTTCCCTCCTTTTCCCTGGGTGTAGTCATTAACCCCAGCCCTCTCTCACTCAAAACAAAGTCAAGTGCAATTCATGTCATTATTTCTCTAATAGCATGGTCTTCTTCCACAACGAAGGACGAATGCACACAAGTCATTAGCCCACTACTATTTTGTTGTTGTTGTCTTGGCCTCTTGCAAATATGAATCATCTTTTTCTGCATTTCTCAATTCTCCATAGCACCAAGCATAGTGTTGGGATACTATAATAAACAAAGGTTCTATGAATTGGTGGCAATAGCCAGGGAACTCTTGGAGTAAATGTTACCTCCACTCAATCATCTGTGACTTAGCTGATAAATCCTAAGGCATTTTCTGAACCACATAGAGGTTAGGGGGGACATATGAAGGGACATATCACATTTCAGAGCCTGGGATTTGAACTTAGATGTTTCTGACACCAATCTCAGCACTCTAACCACTATTCTAGGCTGTATACAATAGGCACCAAATAAAATATTGGTTGGCTGTATGATATGAGTGAGTAAGACGACTTAGAGGATCTTGTGAATGAAAATTATACTCTAGGATGATATCTAGAACATTTTTATTTGCTAGTAATATTCATAATCACAACCATCTTAATAAAATAATAGCATTGATATGATTCCCTAAGACTTGCAGAGTGCTGAATAAATATTATCATATTGTTATCCCCCCTTTACAGATGAAGAAACTAAGATAGACAATGGTCAAGGGGCTTAATGTTCATAATAATTGTCACTGTGTATCTGAGACAAGTTGCCATTCTGTTATTATAATTGCATATTTAATGTTCTATAGACTATTAAGCAGGGGCATAAAATATCTGCTTTTTGTAACTGAATAAGGATATTGGAATATAAACACTTCTACATACTCACTAAAACCGTCCAAGACAACGCCAGTAGCAGACAGATGACGGGAGTAATATGTATTTTGTCCCAGTTCTTCCTCATTTAGCTTTGTCTTCTAGGTCTCTATAATTTGAAAGGTTTTTTTTTTTATTTCATGTAGTTTGGAGATTATTAATGGCAATGTTTATTTAAAATGCTCTTTGAGTCAATGTTATTTCCAGGAAGTTTGGGGCAGTAGTTCTCTGAAATGACGCTCTTATTACTGTAAAGTTTATTTGTTGAATTCTCAAGGATGTTTTCACATTTGTAGTATTAGGATCTGTCATGTTAGTTTCTAAATAATAGTGAGTTCCTAGTCTATAATTTTAGCCTCCTGAAAGGATCTTTTTAGGAATCTGGTGGATGCTCAAGTTTGGGAACTAAGAAGTGCTATGTCCCACCATTTCGTTATACCACTTAGTGATCAACTAATCTGAGTTCCATCAGGATGACCTTTTTGTAATTTCTGGTGGCAATGACCTTATATTGAATCAATATCATTAACCCTTTTGTTTCTATAAACAAAGCCACATGACTCAGCTATTTGTATAATACTTTTTTAATCAACACATTATTGTTTATGAGAGATGATTTTTAATAACCAATAATAGCCAATTATTAATAACCAAAAGAAATCCAGAGTTTCCCCCATCTTTTTCTAAAGTCCTGATTTTAAAGTTCATTCTCTTGAAGAACATTGGTGATAATGAGATTGGACTAATTTTCTTATTCAGACCCTCCCAGGTAGGGTAGCTATTATGTTCTGCTCAGGCTTGGGTGGGACATAAATTATTAAAAGATTGCCCAAGGCTGGAGGGGAGGAACTTAAGAACTAAGTGTCTGAATCAGAGTTCAGGCCCAGCCCCTCACTGTAATATTAATTCTCCCATTAATTGTTAACCAATAAAAATTGACTCCCACCCTGGGGAATACTCTTCAAAGGGTCTAGAAAACTACTACTATGACTACCTTTGGTCTAAGAAAGAAAGCCAAATGCCATGCTTTTGTTACTAAACATGCTGGATTAATAATAAAATGGTTAAATTACTCATAAATTATGTCTCTAGAATATTTTTAACAGTAACAACAGCCATAATAAATAAAAAATAGTTAACATTTATATAACACTTACTATGTGCCAGGTACTGTCCTAAGTGTTTTACAAATACTATCTCATCTCATCCTTATAACAACCCTGGGAAGTAAATGCTATTACCCCCATTTATAGATGAGGACACACAGTTGAGTTCATGTGTGCCTTTTGATTCATTCTATGATCTTGGGCATTTCATAAGCCCCATCCAAAGATAAACCACTTGGTATAACTTTTTATGAATCCATTGATGTATTCCTGATGTCAGACTTTACCACTGCCCTGTGGAATGTGGTCCATTGACCTCAAAGGTATTTCTGTTTATTGTATTGTCTGAGAATGTAAATCAATGCTCTTCTACTTTTGTATGAGGAAGTGTATCATTCTCCAGAGTCCTTGGAGGTGATGAAACATTAACACATTTTATTCATTGCAGGAGAATGGATTCATTCATAAAAGTTTTAGCAGATATCAGCCTTTTTTAAATTACTCAATTTGGGTACATAGTTAGTATATTAGTTGGAGTTATGATATCAGACTTATAAAAGGGCTTTTGGCTTAAGTGTATTTACTTTCCTTCATAAATATTAGACACAGTGGCATTATTTTTGTATCTATTTGTACTTCTGGAGTGATGTCATCCTTGATATCATCTACCATTCTCCCTCTCTTTCCCCCAGTCTAAGACAACATAGTAGCCCTTCTCATTACCAATGTACATGTAACTGATCCCATTCCCCTCCTTTTTGTTTCAATCACACCCTCTATTGCTCTTAACTCCAACCTCTCACTATTTATTGGTCCCTTTTCCACTGCAATCAAACATGTATAAATCTCCCTACATGCTCCAATCACCCCAAGATATTCGTTAGACCCTACCATTTTCTTAGAGTATCATTTATATCTTTCTCAATAAAGTTCTGTTAGGGAAAAAAAAGTTATGCTCAATATCTCCATGTCTACCCATCTCACTAATTCCTCAACCCTTTGAAATCTTCCTTCCAACCTCAAACTGAAACCACTCCCTCCAAAATTAACAAGGATCTCTTAATTGCTAAATCTAATGGTTTTCCTTAGTCTTCATTCTTCTCAACCTATTATATTTGCAAGTGTTAACCACCATATTCTCTTGAATATTCAATCCCCTCTGGTTTCTTGTAATCACTCTGTCCTCCTGTCCAAACATTCCTTCTCAGTATCTTTACTAGTTCATCATTCATATCACCTATAGCTGTATGAATTTCCCAAGGTTTTGTCCCAGGTCTTCTTCTTTTATGACTCTATACTCTCTTGAATATATCCTCTCTAATGGTTATAATTATTTTTTATTCAGATGATTCTCATATCTATATTTCCAACCCAAGTGTCTCTTCACTGAGCTTCTGTATAGCATCACCAATTATCTATTAGACATTTCAAACTGGATGTCCCAGAGACATCTCAAACTCAACAAGTCCAAAATGAAGTCATCTTGGCCCTCTCCCTTATCTATCTGCCTACCCATCCATCTTCCAAACTTCTTTGTTTCTATAGAACGTATTCTTTCTTTGAGTATTTCTATTCTTTCAGTCTTCCAGGATTGTAATTCAGCATTATCACTGATTATTCCTCACTCTCTTTCATTCTACATAGTTTTATCATTTCTATTTCTGCAGCCCTTCCTATATGACCCTTCACTCTCCTCACACAGCATCACCTTATTTCAGGTCCTCACTACCACTCATCTAAATGATTGCAGCACTTTCCTAATTATTCTATCTACCTCAAGTTTCCCTCCACTACAGTCCTTGCTAACCACTTCCACTAAAGTGGTTTTCTTTAAAAGTGGATCACACTATGGTACTCCCCTACTCAATAAACTCTAGTGACTCCCTCTTAACTTTAGAAGAAGGAAGGAATCAAACATTTATTAAGTATCTACTATGTGCCAGGCACTATGCTAAATGCCTTACAAATGTTATCTCACGTGATCTTCATAATAATTTTACCATGAAGAGGCTGAGGCATGCATTAGTTAAATAATTTGTCCAGGACCACACAGCTAGTAAGCATCTAAAAAGAGATTTGAACTCAGGTCTTCCTGACTCCAAGCCCAGCACTCTATCCACTATGGCCCCTAGCTACCTCTGTGTAGCTTTTAAAACCTTTTGCAACCTGGTCCTAACCTATCTTTCTAGATTCACTAGACACTATTCACCCGCTTACATTCTTTTAATATTCAACCAAATCATCTTTTCTTCTGTTCCTCACACATGACACTTTACTTCCCATCTCTGTTTTTACACTGATTTGCCTAGAATGAATTCCCTCCCTGCTTAGGTCTAGTACGCAGAATTCTTCTCTTCCTTCAAGATTAATCTCAAGCACTGATTTCATATGAAGTCTTTCCTGATTCCCAACTACTTATGTCCTCTCTGCCAAACTACCCTATTTAACTCCTTTGTATTTATTCTCATTATTTTTATTCTATATACAATTTTGTATGTTGTTGCCATCCTGTTAGAATGTAAAATCCTTGAAAGCAGGGATGGTTTCATTCTTCGTATTTGTATCTCTAGTTCCTACCACAGTGCCTAGCACTTAGTAGATGTTTAAAAAATAATTGTTGTTTGTTTAACCAATTTTCAATTCCTTCAAATCCTTCAGCATTTTGTTCTTCAGATTTTTAATAATTCCTCCATTTCCACTCCTTTAATCAGGACTCAGGAATGCGTTATTTTTGACAATTGATCTGAATGATGTTTTTCCAAAACTTGGAACTGAGGACGCTGCTGACAAGAAGTTCCATGAAGTCCTTTCTTAGAGACAATAAGATCTATTTCCAGTTCTGTCATGATGTTGCATTGGGGCAAACTAAAAGCACTAGTGTCTTCAGTCAGTTCTATGTGTTCTCATGGTGTGTCTGCTTTAGTAGTCAATGACACTGGTATTTAATAGTCAGCACAGCATTGGCACTAAGTCAGCACTCTTGGCAGTGATGCATCTCCAAAAGATGAGGCATTCGCATTTCTCATTTGCCCCCACATATCCTGCTTTTTGTGGTATCACAGTACAAAGGAGCATCACTAGATCTTCTGTTGTCCATGCCAAGCTGTCCATCACAACAGTTCCAAGTAGGACTAGACTCCCCATCTATTTCTTAGATTCATAGGAGTAGTTATATCACATTGAGTGGAGTGTAACTCAAACAGTGGTATTGCCAGAGCCCAGTTAGCCCATGTTTCAGGGTTCCTGCCAAGACTTACCAGCTGCCTTAGCTTTCTCGAGGCACACAGAGTCCCTTCTGTACATCACCATAGCTGGCACTCCCTTCCTTTGCCTTTGCTACCCCCTCATGTCATGGACTGTGGATTGGACTATAAGAATTATTATTTATTATTGCTATTTTAATAATAATAGAAATTTGAGTTTGAGTTCTTCCTGCAGGGATGAGGAATTTATATAAAATCATGCCTGCTCTCTGGGCCTGATCTCCCCTTGGGAAGAACTCCACATGTTAATGAAAGCGCTAGTCTGTGATAGAAAGAGTTGAGGTCCCTGGTCATAAAGCAAAGTCAAGTATACACAGGAACTGAACCCTTTTATCTTGACTTCATTAGCACATTAATGCTCTTTTTTTTGAGTAATTGAGCTAGTAGCCATCTGTGCAGTAACAGAGAAGGCATGATCCTGAACAACCAGCCCCTCCATGCTGTCTCTTAGATCCTTTACCCTTTGGTGAATTTTTGTTATTGGTGTTCAGTTGTTTCAGTCACATTCAGTGCTTCTTGGCCTCATTTGGAGTTTTCTTGGTAAAGATACTGGAGTGGTTTGCCATTTCCTTCTCCAATTCACTTTACAGATGAGGAAACTGAGGCCAACAGGGTTAAGTGATTCATCCAGGGTCATACAGCTAGTACATCTCTGAGGCCAGATTTGAACTCAGGAAGATGAGCTGAAATCTCCTGACTCTAGACCTGACACCCTTTCGCCATGTGCCAGCTAGCTACCCTTTGGTGGAACAGAGGGGAACAAAATTGATTATTATCGCCAATGCTTATAAACAAGAGAGGGAAAAATATATCACTTGTTCTGCATACCTTTGCAAGCAAACTTTCTATTTGTGGTCAGGCTCAGCTTGGGGACATCAGGCTAGCTACTTGTCAGCAAATGACAATCGACACAAATATCGATTGTGCTGACTGGCTAATTATCAGCCTGTTATTGCTGAAGCGCTGACCACATTCAACAGTCCCCCACTGCAGTGTCCTCATTTGCTTACAAAACACCCCTTCCGGGTAACCTCCTCTCTCTCCAGCTTCTGCCATGCCCTCTCTCAGCCTCCACCATCACTCTGCCACTTTGCTTTCAGCTTATTGCATAATCAGCTTCTCCTCTGACCTGCCGTCATTACCTCAGGGTTGCTGGAACTCTGCTGGGTGGTGATGACAGATCATTAAAGGCCCCAGCTGTTCCAACCCCAGCCACATGGTCTCCTTTGGGAATTGCCTCTGAAATCTCCGGAAGAAAAGAATGGAGCCTCACTTAGTCTGATCCCAAACTAATAGGAAACAGTGACATCCCAGGAAGTCTGAGAGTTGGGAACTTGGCATCCACAGGAAGGAGATGTTGGGAACAAAAGCTCAGGAAGAGATAGGAATGAGCATAGGCACGGGTGCCAGAAAAAGGAGCCCAAAGCATGTTATCCTCTTAGACCATTAGCCTTCAAAAGAAAATCCCTTTGAAGACCTTGGCTCAGCTAAACATTAGCAATGATCGCAAATATGTCACCAGACAAGATGAACAATGAGAATTTTGGAGGGCGGATAAGAAAGTGTGCTATCCATCTCCCAACAGAGAGGCGATGGGCTCAAGAGGCAGAATAAGACATACTTTTTTTATCTCAACCCATGTGGGAATTAATTTTGCCTGTATATACATACAAATATACATACATACATACACACATATAACATATTGTGTATGTATATGTGTGTATACATATATAAGTAGTTTATTATGTATGTATATATATATATATATATACATTATATATAATTAAGTAAAATATATTATATATATCTTTATTAGAGGGGCTTTCTTTCTTTTTCTGCTTTCTAAGGGGAAGGCAAAAGAGATGAGGTAGGAACAAAAGAAAAGAGAGTCATTAAAGCTTAAAAACATACAGAACAGAAAAAGGGCCAGAAAGAAGGACAGAAAAGCAACACAGCTTCAAGCCTTACAGGTCAAACTCATTATATAATTAAAAAGAAAAGTAAGCTCTACATAATGGAGATCTGCAATCTCATATACAATCCTCATTTGCTGTTCTACCATGTATATGTATATGCATTTTATCTTGTGTTTTGCTAGTTTCAGAATAAATGAATATGTGTGTATATAATCTTAAAAAAGCAAAACAAAACAAAATATCTGACCAGAATACATGTATCCAGAGAAAGTGGTTCCCTGGGGTGTGCAATTTAAGGGAATTGGCTTATTTCTTCCACTCCCTACCAAAAATAATATCCTGGGGAAAGATATATTCAGAAAAAAATAAAGCATTTCTATGCTAAATATTTACTATGTACAAGACACTGTGCTAAGCACTTGTAAATAGCTACTCATCAGTTCACTCTGGCTAAATATCCTCAATTTTTTTTTTAAAGATTACTGTTTTCATTCAAGGGAGAAGTCCTTCTAAAACAGTATCTACATGCATTATCTATACTTCCAAGTATTAAAATGTTGACATCCTGTTAGATTCATGGAAACAACACCTAGCATGGTTTCTTACCCAGAATAAGTGCTCAATGAATGTTTGAAAGGATACATAAAAAGCCATTTCAACAAGCAATTAATAACTATCTATTATGTGCCTGACTCTCACCCTGGATTAGAATCTAGGGATGCTAAATTAAAAGCAAAAGAATATTCCCTATTCTGAGAGAGGTCAGAACTTACTGGATTTAGCCCCCAGCAGAATGGTAAAGTCAAATAATGTTCTGTACAACAAAGGATGTTTTCTGCACATAAGAACATTATACTGTAAAGGCGGAAGGAAAGATAGCATGCATAAAGGAAAACTAGGAGGGGGAAGGAAATAGTGCGGTGGCCTGGATCTGGGCAAGATAAGATGAAAATTCATTTCTCAGAGCTGAGGGTCCCCGGTGGTTCCAGAGGGAAGCCATCAAGGAGGATAGTTAAAGTAGGGGCAGTAGGTCCTAGTGACACACATTTGTAGTCCTTGCTACTGGGGAGGCTGAGGCTAGTGGACTAATTGAGTTCAGGAGTTCTGAGCTGTAGTTCGTTTCTATTCATATGTAAATTGGATTTAAGTGAGGCAAAGTTCCATGAAGTCATCAGCCTCACTCTCTCCTCCAGAGTCCTCAAAGTCCAGTGGCAGGACAGAGTCAAGACGATTGGTGATGGCTCAGGATGCAGTGGATGACCTTGATGTCTTCGGTACCTAACCAAGCTGCTTCAGCTGCCTTCATGGCTGTTGGAACAAATTGTTCTCAGCTGCCCATTTCAAGTAGTAGGCTAAGTCAATTGTATGTCTGCACTGAGTAGGGCATCAATATGGTGAGCCCTCTGGAGTGAGGGGCCATCTGGCTTCCTAGAGAGGAATAACCTAGTATGGGCCAGAAATAGAGCAGAAATATGTCTGTGAGTGGCAACTGAACTTCTAGTCTGGGTGAGATACAGAGACACAAAAAAACAAAACAAAGCAAATTGTCAGGAAGTGAGAAGAAAGTTCAATTTCAAGAAAGAAAAAATGAACACTTTTGTATCAGAGCCCTGGGACTCAGAGGGGAGGTCCAGGTGGTAGGAGAGGAAGGGAATTGAGGAGGATCTTCAAAGTTGAGGCGGTTTGATTTGGAAATGAATATAACATAAAAAAAAAGAAAGAAAAGAAAAGAAAAAGAAAGGAGAGGGACTGCATCTGTGACTTCATTAATAGAATGAGCCCCCAGGCAAGAAACTCTCAAAACCTTCTCTGCATCTTTTAGTCTGAGAAAGGTACCTAGAGGTCTAAGAGGCTTAATGATTTGCCAAAGGTCACAAAACCAGTGTCAGAGGTTCTTGAAATCAAGGTCTTTCTGTATCCATGGCTGGCTCTCAATTGTCTTGTTACTGACTTCAAATTCAACCATTAGACATTCATTCCTTTTGTTCTTAATGAGAACCCCCTCCTAAAATATAAATAGCCCAAGAGGGATTACATTTAAAACTTTTATCATTGAACACCTATTTAGTTTAATTTATGGGCCAACTTAGAAAATATGAGTGCTGGGTGGAAGGGAAGGAAGAGAGCAGTTTCATTAGTAAAGGAAAGAGGTAAACTGAAGGGAAACAAGACTGCTAGAGAAAGGAAAGGAGAAAAGAAGAGAAACAAGTATTTCTATATAGTGCCTACTATGTGCCAGACATTCTGCTAAGCTCTTTTATAAACGCTCTCTCCTTTTATGCTCACAACATCCCTACTGGGTGGGTTCTATTATTATTTCCATGTTACAGTTGAGAAAACTGGGGCAGAAGTTAAGTGACTCATCTTGGATCACACAGCTAGTCAATGTCAAAGACCAAATTGAACTCAGGTCTTCAGGACATCAGATCCAGAGCTCTATCAATGGTGCTACTGACCTGCTAAAAGCAAACAGCTGCTAAAGAGAGCTTTAGCCCACTTCACAGTTTTCTTGGGGGTTAAGTCCTGTATGGGGCAACTAGATGCACAGTGGATAGAGAGCCAGAGCAGGAGTTAAAAAACTCATCTTTCTGATTTAAATCTGACCTCAGACACTATCTGTGTAACCCTGGGAAAATCACAGGAACTTTCACTTCCTGACAGTGTTGGGAGTCAGACATCTGATCCAGGGAAGATTGAGGGAACCTCTGCCGATAAGGAACTCTAGGGCCTGCTGTGCTGCTGAGATGAGGCCCTGGACCAGAAGAAACTAGCACATGCCTGATGAGTGCAGAAGCAGCAGGGCAGGGATGCTGTTAGCTGTGGGCACTTACAGGAGGGTAGAGTTCTTGGTTTGGGTTCCAAGACAGAGGGGAGAGCTGAAGGAGGACTTGAGGCCAGAGTCATCATCCCCATACCCCAGGAATACAGGTGATTACAAAAAATAAGTTGATACAAATTTAAATAAACAAATAAGCAGGCAAAGGAAAAAAAATTCAACCATAGAAAGTTGCTATGAGAATAAAGAAGATTGGGGTTCATCTTCAGAGGAGGTGTTGAAGTAAAAAAGCCTCTCCTACCCCAAAAAGTAACTCATAGAAGAACTTTAAAAAACAAACAAGAGAGACTGAGGAAAAGTTTTTAGAAATAAGAACAATGCAAGAAAAATAAGATTATAAAAAGAAAGTTAACCAATTTGAAAAAGAGATTCAGAATCTTAAGAAAGAAAATGACTGCCAAGATGGTGGAATAGAAAGACTCACCTATGCTAGCTCCGATACCACAGCCCATGGATTTCCTCTAAAAAGAACTCCCGACCAATTCTGGAACAGTGGAAGCTGCACAGCAACACAGTGAAGGAGATTTCTGTTCCAGAGAGCCCTGAAAAACCGACCCTAAAGGTCCATCACGCACCGGACGGGAGCGGAGCCCTGCCCTGCCCTGCCCTGGCCACGTGGCACTGAGAGGAGCGAGCAGATCCAAGCAGGCTTCAGGGACGGAAGGAATATCCAGCGGCCGCGAAGGTCCCTCCACCCACAGACGCACAGGTCAGTGAGAGAGAAGGGCTGAGAAGGGAGCGGGGTGTCTCTGGGACTCAGGCCCCCTTGGGAGGTGGTGGCAGCGGCAGAGGCAGCAGGCGGCCAGAGGCTCCCAGAGCAGGCAGGAGCTTGGCAGCAGCTCCATTACAAAAGGTCTCTGCATAAACCCCCTGAGGGAACTGAGCCTGGGAGGCGGCCCTGCCCCCACCTGAGCACCAGCAGATAAGCTCCCATTGAATAGCAGAGGCTGGGGAGCAGCATTTGAATCTCAGACTCCAAGCACTAGCTGGGCTGATCTAGGCAGGGGTGGAGAGGACTCTCAGAAGTCAAGTAACTGGCTGGGAAAATGCCCAGAAAAGGGAAAAAAAATAAGACCATAGAAGGTTATTTTCTTGATCTGATGATTGTGCCATTCCTCT
>CM053773.1:145739220-145797797 GCA_028658325.1 Potorous gilbertii
GAGGGAACAATTTGAAGTCAACACTCAGGGAGGGACAGGATCAAAAGAGAGAATAGCAACAATGGGGGGCAGGATAGGATGGAGGGAAATATAGTTAGTCTTACACAACACAACTATTATGGAAGTCATTTGCAAAACTACACAGATATGGCCTATATTGAACAGCCTGCCTTCCCAAAGGGAATGGGTGGGGAGGGAGGGATGGGGAGAAGTTGGAACTCAAAGTTGTAGGACCAACTGTTGAGTATTGTTCTTGCTACTAGGAAATAAGAAATACAGGTAATGGGGAATAGAAAGTTATCTGGCCCTCCAGGACAAAAGAGAAAATGGGGTAAGGGAAGAGAGGGATGAAAGAAGAAAGGACAGATTGGTGATATGAGTAATTAGAATGTTCAATATATTGGGGAGGGGGGAGGGGACAAATGGGGAGAAAATTTTGGAACCCAAAATCTTGTGAAAATGAATGTTAAAAAAGTTAAATAAATTTATAAAAAAAAAAAAGAAAGAAAGAAAATGACTCCTTGAAAATTAAAATTGAGCGAGGGGAAGCTGGTAAAGTTATAATAGACCAAGAAATAATAAAACAAAATGTAAAGAATGAAAAAATAGAGTCGAATGTGATACAAGAAAAACAACTAATCTGAAGAACAAATCAAGATGAGAAAATGTAAGAATAATCAGGAAACCTGGAGGCTATGACAAAAAAAAAACAATCTTGATACAATAATACAAGAAATAATTGAAGAAAATTGTCCTGAAGCATTCGAATAAGAAAGGAAAGTAGAAATAGAAAAAATTCACTGATCACTACCTGAAAGAGATTCTACCAGGAAAACCTATAGGAACATCATAGTCCACCTCTGAAATCCCCAGCTTGAGGACAAAATGTTATGAGTAGCCAGAAAAAAACCAATTTAAATATGGCAGTGTCACAGTTAAAATCACACAAGAGTTATCAGTGGCAACACTAAAAGACCATAGGTCTTGGAACACTGTATATCAAAGACCAAACGAAGTGAGGTTGCAGCTGAAAATGTTATACCCAGCAATGTTAAGCATAATCCTGAATGGAAAAAAAGGGATATTAAATGAATTGTCAGACTTTTAGGATTTTGTTTAAAAAAAATCCTGAACTTAATAGAGTTGACATATAAGATCCAAGAGAAATACAAGATACATATCAAAGACTAACCACGAAGGATTCAATTAGGACAGTCTGTTTACCTTTTCTATGAGGAAATATAAAATGTATACCTAAGATTGTTATTAGTAATTGGGTAGTTCATAAGAAAGTTTGGGATAGACCTGAGTATGATATGATTTTGGAGAGGGTCTTTTTTTTTATTTTAGGACCAAAGACCAGAACATCAACGCAAAATAGAGAAAAGAAACAAAAACATATCATAAACTTAAATATTGAAACTTATAAAAGTGAGAAAGAAAACAAAAGCATGTCATGTGCACAGCAGAACACAAGAGAATATTCAAAATATGTAAAAATAAATTTTCATTTCAAGAAAGCCTGTATGATAAGTAATACATGTTGTGTTGAGAACTGTCCATCTTTTTCTTTGCTTCCTTGTAAGTTTTCTTTTGTTCTCTGCTCTGCACTTTTTTTACTCTGTTCTTTTTTCCGTTCCCTCTATTCCCCCAGAAGATTACAATTAAGTTTGTCTATAGTTATAAATATATACAAATATATACAAACATATAGATATATACATATATAGACACATACTTTCCCAAACAAATTCCCAAACAAATATATACAAACATATAGATATATACATATATAGACACATACTTTCCCAAACAAATTCTACTCCTGGTCTTTGTTTTTATGTTGGTGGATATCTCTTGTTTACTATCCCTCCTTGCCTCTTCTACTTTAATTCTGTGTGATACCTTGCCCTCCTATTACTTGCGTACTCCCCTCCAAGGATCCTTCCCCTATCATTCCATTCCCATAAATCTAAAGACTCTTCTATATCCCCCGTTTACCTATCTCCTCAACCTCCCTTCTAAAGAACCCTCCTTTGTCCTCTCCTCCCTCCTTATGCCCCTACAATTTTATTTCTTTCTAATTTAGAAGACTTTTATACTCTTCTAAATACATATGTATTGCTCTCTCTTAAACCCATCCCTGATGAAAGTAGGTTACCAGAACTATCAGCCCTATTCCCCCGTCTAATTCCTCTGTGTCAATTCTACCTCTTGTACTTCATTTGTATAAAATAATTACTCTTTTTAGATATTCTTAAATGGTTTTACTTTTAAAATTCATATTGTACTCATGTTGACCCAATCTTTCTTATGAGTTACTATTACTTATTATTAATAAGAACTTTAGACATATACTTTACATATATAACAAGTAAACAGTCTGTCCTTATGAATCCCTTATAATCAGTCTTTGGCATGTACCTTATATTTCTCTTGGCTCTTGTATATCAAATCTTCTATGAAGCTCAGTTGTTTTTTTTAACAAGGTCTTGAAAGTTGGACAGTTGATCAAATATCTACCTTTTTCATTCAGGATAATGCTTAACTTGGCAGGTATATTTTCTGTTGGAGCCCCAGTTCTTTTGCTCTTCAATATATAGTGTTCTAAGACCTATGGTCCTTCAATGTCTCTGCTGTCAAGTCTTGTGTGATTCTAATTGTGCCACTATCACATGTAAATTGTTTTAATCTTGATGCTTTTAATATTTTATTCTTGAGCTGAGGAGTTTCTGGATTTGACTATAATATTCCTATGAGTTTTCCTCATAGGATCTCTTTTTACATGGTGATCAATGGATTATTTTCTATTTCTACTTTCCCCCTTTGTTTTAATGCTTCAGGATAATTTTCTTTAATTATGTTCTGTATTATTGTATCAAGATTCTTTTTTTTGATCATAACTTCCACTTAGTCCAATTATTTTTATGTTTTCTCTTCTTGATCTCTTCTCCAAATCTGTTGCTTTTCTATATTTCCCTTTCTCTTTATTTTTTCATTTTTCATATTTTCTTTAATTATTTCTTGATCTCTTATAATTTCACTGGCTTCCCCTTGCCCAGTTCTAATTTTCAAGGTGTTATTTTCTTCCTTAAGATTCTGGATCTTCTCTTCTAACTGGTTGACTTTCTTTTCATAATCTTCTTGTTTTTCTTGCATTATTCTTATTTTTTTAAGTTTTTTTTCTTCATCTCTGTCATTTGATTTTTAAAGTCTTTTTAAAGATCTTCTATGATTTCTTTTTGGGCAGGTGACCATTTGACATTATCCTTTGGGGCTTTCTTTAATTCAATGTCCTCCTCCAAAGATGAACCTGGGTCTTCTCTATTCTCGTAATAGCTTTCTATGGTTAGATTCTTTCTCCTTTGTCTGTGCATTTCATGTGATAATAGCTTAATTTTGTAATCACCCCTCTCCTTGGGATATGGGAGATGGAGCCTCTTGCCACGGATCTTCAGTTCTTCTCTCTATCCTGGAACCAAAATCAAATCTCCAACCCCTTGTAAGTGCCCACAGCTGGGGCTTTCTACCGCACTGCTTCTGCACTCTCCAGGTGTGTGCTGGTTCCTTCTCACCCCCTCTGCTCTCCCACAGCACGGCCCGATCTGGAGGTCCTTATCAGCAGAGGTTCCCTCAATCTTCCCAGACTCAGACCCCCAATTCTCCTTGCTATCCTAAGAGTAAAAGTTCCTGTGGCTGGGGCTGAGGCAGCCTCTCAAACCAACAAACCCCTGGGCTTTCCACCTGTGGTTAAAGCGGACCCTAGCCTAGCAGTGTTTACTTTTCACAGGGACCAAACCTTGTCTTGGGATTTTTCTTGTGATCTCAGATTGTCGCAGGAAGCCCCTGGTTGTGCCCCTGTTCTTATTTATTTTTACCTACACTTTGTTCACCCTAAGGTGGGGGAAAATTTTGAGAGCTTGGAATTTTCTGACCTACTCTGCCATTTTCCCAGAAGCCTCTCCCAATATGATTTTTGAAAGAAAAGTCACTTAGGAACAGGTAAAAAGAGCCATTATTTTATACAAATGAGGTATCGGAGGAAGAACTAATACAGAGGAAATAGATTGAGGAGGAGAGCTAGTTCTGGAAACTTACTTTTCTCAGGAATGATTTTAAGAGGGAACTATATATACATATATATATATATATATATATATATGTATATATATATATATGTATGTATGTATGTATGTATATGCGTGTATGTATGTATATGTGTGTATGTTTATGTATGTATATGTGTGTATATATGTGTGTGTATATGGAGGGAGAGAGAGAGAGAGAGAGAGAAGGATATAAAACTCTTCTAAATTCAGAAAGAAATAAAAGGCTAAGAGGATGGGGGGAGGAGGATAAGGGAGAGGTTCTCAGTGGGGAGGGGGAGGGAATAGGATAAGGTAGGGTCATAGAAGGGTGTTTGACTTATGGGACTGGGAGGATAAGGAAGGTATGGGGGGGCAGAAGGTTAAATAATGGGTAAAGTAGTGGGTAGAAGCAAAGTAGAGGAGTCAGGAAGGATAGGAAATAAGAGATATACACAAACATAAAATAAAGATCAAGAGTAGAATTTATTAGGGGAAAAAATAGGAGCAGTAATCATGAGCTAAAATAGATTTAAGCATGAGTGAAAAATAGGGAAATTACTCTACATGTCAGCCATATTAATCAATATTGTTTCAGATTATTTAAAATGACTGGACAGTACAAGGTTGCAATATTGCTGTAGTGGAGGAAATGATAAGTTGGTGGACTCAGAAAAATAAGGAAAGACTTGAACTTATGATGAAAGAGGTTTTCCACCCTCAGAGAAACAGAGAACAAATAGGTACAGTACAGTCTTACATAGATACACATGAATGCATATGTCTATGTATCAGTGTGATTATAGATATCAAAGTATGTGTATGTATATGTAAGTGTATGTGCAGGTATATATATATGTATGCTTGCAAGTATATACGCATGTATGTATGTGTGTGTAGGTGTATTACTGGTATATGGGTATATGTGTGCATGTATGTGTATGTGCGTATATGTATGCATATACATATACATGCACATGCATGTATATATATAATCTCTGAGCTTTATTGTACCTTCTTGGGGTCGAGGGAAGGAAGAGAGGAAAGAGAACAAAGTAAAAATTGCAAAGCAGAGAACAAAAGAAAAATTACAGGAAAACAAAGAAAAGATGTACACAATGCATAGCATTTATTATATAGGCTTTCTTGAAATGGAAATACATTGGTGTATATTTTGAATCCTCTCTTCCATTCTACTGTGTACATAGCAATAGTTTTTTCTTTGCTTATTTTGTATTTAAGTTTGTTTTTTTTTTCTTATTGGGTACTTAAGTTTAAAATACATTAAAAGAATTCATTGAGCACCTATTCTGGATAAAATACTTTGCTAGATTTTGTCTCCATAAATCTAACAAGATGCCAACACTTTAATCCTTGGAAGTATAATGAGCACAGATACTGTTTTAGGAGGACTTCTTTCTCCTTAAATGAAAACAATAATCTTTTTTTAAAAATAATTTTAGAGATTATTTAGCCCAAGTGAACTGATGAGTAGCTATTTACAAGACTCATGCAGTTCTTTTGTAATTTAAAAACAAAACAGAAACAGAAACAAAAAAAAGTACTGATTTGTTCCCTCTCTTCTACCACCAAAGGCAATACTTATAAAAGCCTTAAATTTGCTATATGGTGGTGAGGTACAGCTCTTGCTGGAAATGTGAAAAGAGCATGTGTTTCCCAGTCACTTTTTAAGAATTAAATCCTTATAACCCATATGCGTCCTGCTGTAACTTATTTATTTGGCAGTAGATATTGTCAAGAGGCACAGTGCCACCAGAGTCACTGCTTGCATAGGGTAAGTGGGACTTTCCTCGGGGTACTGACATCTGGCAGGGAGATCCCCTTCTTCCTAGGACAGACAGACTGTTGTTTCCATTCTTTCCCATGCTGTCCTAATCTGGACCACACTATCATACAACTGCATCCTCAGTGTAACTGACTACTGTGCTTAGGGCCATGCTCTCTTTCCTCATATGGGATTGTCCTCTACACCTTCACTACATCCTACCCCAGTATACCACAAGGCAGCTAGGTGGCATAATAGATGGAACCTGGAGTCAGAAATACCTGAGTTCACATTCGTCCTCAGTCCTGACTAACTGCATGATCCTTGGCAAATGACCTAATCTTTTCCTGACTCAGTTTCATCAGCAAACATGGGATCATTATAGGATCTATCTCCCAGGGTTGTTGTGAAGACCAAATGAGAAACTACATGTGCTTAGCACAGTGTTTGGCACTAATAGGTGCTTAATAAATGCTTGTTTCCGTCCTTCCTTCCTCCCCTCCCTTCCCTTTTCCTTTCTTTTTCCTTCCTTCCTTTTCCTTTTTTCTTCCTTCCTTCCTTCCTTCCTTCCTTTTCCTCTTTCCTTCCTTCCTTCCTTCCTTTCCCACCACAGATTGTCCTCTGTATCACCATCCCCATACAACAGTTGGTTCTGTCAAAGCTAAACAATTCCTATATATGTTTCTGATTGCCACCAAGTACAATATATTCCTGATCAGATAATTCTATGAAATCACACTCATTTGTCTATGACCTTGTTGTTTGCCCTTAGTCCTTGAAGAGAACTCTGAAATCAGGAAGGTGATGCCATGAGTTGCAAGTGAATTGGATTTAAAGGGTGGGGGGGGGGGGTGCTGTGCAAAGTGACTAGCCTCATTGTCTCCACCAGAACCATCTGGGTCCAGTGGTAGATCTTGATCTTATTAAAACATGGATAGACTTGCACAAAACAATGAAAAGCAAAATGAGAAGAAGCAAGAGAATGTTACATATGGTAACATCAATATTGTTTGAAGAACAACTGTGAGTGAATAAGTCATTGTGGCTATTATAAATATCCAAATTAATTACAAAGGACCTATGAAGAAAAACATCATTTGCATCCAGAGAAAGAAATGATAAATAGAAGTATGTATAGAATGGGTGTGTGTGTGTGTGTGTGTATAAGATATACACATATATACATGCGTGTGTATACACACACATATATTTGTGCCTAATGTTAGCCATCTCTGAGTGCGGGAGAAGGAGAAAAAGATAGTTCCACATAACTTTATTACATGTTTAAAGGAAATAGCAAGTTGTAGGTAATAGATTTTCAGGTTCATGTACAGTCATCTTTATTAATAATAGTATGTTATGGAAATTCTTGTTTTATTTCTTAAATTCAGAATAACTTAAATTTTTAAAAAAATGTTCTTGATCAGAGATGTCCTAGGATATTATACTTGTTTGTCATCTATTTAAGATGAAGGAAAATTTCAAGGCAGACAAAAGCCATTAGAATTCATCTTTATTAAATCTTGTGTTCTCATTACTTATTCTGAAAATTAATATACCCCCTTGTAGATATATTTTTAAAAACTTAGGACTTTCTCTAGTGCCAGGTGATTAGCCACTTTTTCATCCATTACTGATTGTCTCCATGGTTATTGACCAAGCATCAAGTACAGATCTCTCTAAAGAATAACATCCCAGGCAATTACTACAATTTGGTATGCGCTCACACTGGTTAGAAGGACCATAAGACCTTGTGTTTCATGTCTTCTCTCTTGGAATTTTACTTTTATAGCCTATATTCTTCTTGCTGTAATTCATCTCGTTGGGCAGTGCAGATGGTGGCATGCCAGGAAGCCATTGTTAGCAATAGACTAAGGCAATAAATCATAACAGCTACCATAAGTTGAAAGCTGAGCTTCTGGAAGCAATATCTAAAGCATGGCAGCATTTCTACACATCCCTAAGGCTGTCAGTCTCCAGTTCACCTAGGATCTGGCAAAGGCAGTCCCACATTCTTGGAAGCAAGAGAAAGTCAAGTGACATCACCATTACCTAAATCTAGAATGTGAGGGCGAGATGTATGAGTGGGGTGTAAGGGTAAAGACAAAACAAGTAGAAACCACTAGAATGGAATCTTTTAAGTTGAGAGGAATCTTAGAGGTCATTTAGCTCAAACCTTCCACCAAGACTACAACTCTTTACTACAGCTGGGATAAGTGGTCATCAGTAGGCATTCTCCAGGGACAGAGGACTTATTACTTCCTACTTCCTTCCATTTTGTACTGTAACTGCTCATTCATTCAATCAACAGACATGTGATAATGAATAGTGTGATAAAGTTTGAGACAGGACACTTTGATATAAATTTTTCCCCAGACACATACATCATCAAATAACCTGTACAATAGGCAAAACAGCCCTACCACCTCTGATCATTAAAAACAGGACAAAAAACGTAATTCTGACTTAAGTGTGAGTAACTCAGAGGGTACTGAGTGTACTAATCAGATATGAGTAATAATAAACACGCTTGTGTGTGTTTATATATGCATGTATGCATGTTTGTGTATCTGTATATATATATATGCATGTATTATGGACAAATATATTTACACACTCGTGTAAGAGTATTGTATAGAGCAAATATATCTCGCATATGCCATATATCTTATATAACATGTATCTGTTACATTTGTAGAAAATATACAAAATCTACATGTAACATTCATTTAAGATATATAACATACACCATATTATATAATAATAGGTATGTTGTACATGCTTAGTGATGACATCACACATGTGAAATGATACTTATTACACATGATTCATATATGATATGTAAGGTATCAGGATAGATGGCTGGCCCTGGAACTCTCTTATAATGGAGGTTTTGGAAGGTGTTCTTTTCTCCCTATCTCATCATTTCAGCCCTCTAAAGAGAAGACCAGGGTGTGCAGAGGGTCTGATGAGGTATGAGAATCAAAGCTGATGTGAGCTCACTAGATGATTGGTTTCCTCTTAATCAGGTTTCTTGGGGGCACAGGGTCCAGTCCAAAGGAGTGCAGTTGGTGAGAGATGAAGACAGAGTTGCCGTGGGAACACTCTTAAAGAGAAGCATTAGAATAATAGATTTCTTTGCTTTGATTTCCAGTTATCCAACTTTCTAATTATAGTCATGTAGAGGACTGATGATGTGAAAGTCCCAAAGCTAACATACCTACCTATGTACATATGCATATATGTATCTCTCTGTGTATATATATGATAGAAATATGTACACACATATAAATGCATATGTATATATCATTCGGTACTCAGGTAATTGATGATCTGTGTATACCAAAGCTGATATGTATGTATATGTGTATAGATATTCACATATATGTGGGTGAGATACAACAAATATATAATATTGATATATAACACATTGTGATCTGTGCATTTATATAACATGTTATACATGCATAACACATTCAAAATCTAATAACAAACACATATATGTTTTGTATCGTGTATTGCATTTAATAACCAATGCAGTAAATGAGATATATCACCTATGTAATGTCACATAGTGCACATTGCAATTTCATTGATTATACTTGAACCTCTGTGCTACATATTGTATGTTATATAAGTTAAATGTGTTATGTGAGTTATAGATCTATTGTATATATTATAGGAAAAATGCATATATGCTGCATATTATATGTGCATGTATTGTATTCTATATTGCAATCTATACATGTATGTATATTATATAGATATATGCACACACAGAGAGAGAAGTAGCTATGGGTATAAGTATAGGTAGAGATGTAAGTACAGATACAGATATTGATGGAGGAAGAGAGAGAGAGAGAGAGATTACCTGTTACATACATGCTTTGCATATCATGTATTACCTATATGTAATATACAAACTATTAATATACAAACTATTTTACATGTGGTAAACATATGCTAATGTCCTATATTATTGTCAAATTATTTAGCTTGTGTCATATGTCCATACTATTTAATCTATTTATGTTTTATTTGTTAAATTTGATGTTATAAGGATACATGTTATGTATATTTTATGCCATATTTGTCATCTAAATGCAAAAATTCTCTATATTATATAAATCACATGTGTGATATTTGTTACAGACAATTGTAAATATATTTGTGTATATACATTTATATCATCTCTTTTACTCATACAGCATCAGTATCCTTAATACCCCCAGATTAGAGGGCCAGAGAAATAGATGGCAGAGGAAAGAAGTACTTGAAAATACTGAATACAAACACAGACATATTTACATGTGATATATTTAACATATCACACATATGTAAAATTTTTGGTGTTTCCATAATCTACATAACACATATTTAACATATGTAGCATATATATGCTATTTATAATATATTATGTGTGTGCTATATAGAATATATATACTAACATATATAGCATATAACATACACAGCAAAATTAATCTGTACCTAATAAATTACATACCTAATGTAATTTATTAGACAAGTCTAATTCCTAAGTGGTGACATGTTACATATGCTTTACATGTCATTTATTATCCATGCATAATGTGACATGGAAAGTATGTGTGATAGATGGATAGATAGATAGATAGATATGAATAGAAAACTGGCTTGAGAGTCCTCTGAAAATTGATGTTTTGAGAGAAGATTTTTATTCAACTCTCAGCTCTCTATTCAGATGGGCAATGAGTACCGAGGATGCTGATAAGTGTGAATACCAAAGCTGCTGTAATACACACACATATACGTACATGCGTACACACATTTATGTGCTATTTTAACAAATTTATATGATATATAGTATGCCTATGTAAAATATAACATTTAACTTATATAGCACAAAACCTATAGTATAATGTAAGTATAATAAATTATATGTTGCATGTGCCTAATTGTGACATATCACATACATAATATGCCATTTATTATGCATGGGTAAATTGTGACATGTAATGAATGTGTAATAGACAGAAATAATACAAACGATTAGATGGCTAGCCTGGGAGTCCTCTTAAAATGGATGTTCTGTGATGAGCTCTTTTTTCCAGCCCTCCATCCCCCTAGTCATCAAATCAGAGGGGCAAAGGGTACTAAGGTTACTGATGAGATGTTAGTACCAATGCTCTTGTAATGTCACAGGATGATGAGTTTCCTGGTCAAGAGGTTTCTGGAGAATATTATAGAGTTCTGTTCTAAGGAATGCCACTGGTGAGAAATGAAGATATGACTGGCCTTGGAGCCCTCATTAAGTGGCAACTTTGGGAGTGGTTCTTTACTTTGCCCTTGAAGAGCTCCAGAACCCAAATCAAAGGAGAACAGGATACTAAGGTTACTGATGAAGTATGAGTACCAAAGTACATCTATATATGATACATTTAACAAATACACACACATATATATACATGCATGTATGTAGTGTATATCATATATAATGTACATGCTTCATTTACCATCATGCCTAGGATAAACTCATCACCTGAATCTTCTTGTTTTACGGATCAATTCCACTTTGATGCTCAATATCTGTTCAGTACTCTCAGTTTTCTATCTCCTCTGATTAGAAGGCAGAAGGGCAGAATGGGTAAGGGATTTACCTATGATCACTCAAGGCAGTAAAGAAATATGCCAAGATTTGAACCCAGGCTCTCCAATTTGTAGGGCAGCTAGGTGGCACAGTGCATAGAACTCTGGGCTCAGAGTCAGGAAGACCTGAGTTCAAATCCAGTCTCAGACACTAGATGACTGATTGAGATTAAGTCACTTAGCTCTGTTTACCCCATCTGTAAAATGAGCTGGAAAAGGAAAAAGTAAATCACTCCAGTATCTTTGCCAAGAAAACCCCAAATGGGTAAGAAAAATCAGCTATGACTGAAAAGACTCAATGATAACAAATATGAATATAGAGACACTAATTAATTTTGAAAAAAATACAATTTTTAAAAGTAGCTTGTCAGATGCTGATCCTAAGGACACAGAGATTCACAGAGGAACCAACATGCCGTCCAATGTAAATGTAGAAAGAGAAATTACTTGGCAGACATTAAGCAGTTTTCACTCTCTCCATAGTCTAAGATGCCTAGAACCTGAAGAAGGTTTAGAAAAATCCATAAACTTTTGCCTACCTCATGCTCATTCAGCACCCCCTCCCCTACCATCTACTATACCCCTGGAAGGAAGGCTGTACAAGTTGATTGTATGAGAGAACACAAGCCCATACCTTGATACCTTCTCCCTTCTGTATTTCCAGACTCCAAACTGAAGAAATTTGCTGAGGCTGCACCAGCCATTCTGCATGGTAACAGAGCTCTGATCTCCAGGTCCTCACAGTACTGGGATCATTCAAACTTCCAATGGTCAAAGTCTGCCCAGGTTGTGATGACAGTAGTGTAGCAATGAGATAGGAGGCACAGGGAAGGGGATAGGCCAGCATATGCAGGAGCTGTGTGATGCTCCCCTGAACCTGAGGGAAAGAGGTCAGCCTCTATCTGGGACCAAGTCTGTCTCCCCAAAAAGGCACTACAGGCAAAGAGCAGGAAGCAGGCTGAAACACTTTGATATCCATTCCTGAGGGAAGTTACCATGGGACGTTGGTTTAGAAAGTGAACAATACAGCAATAGGGGAAAATAAGAAGAAAAGACTGAAAAGGCCAAAAATCTCAGGAGGAAGAAGACTCAAAGACTGTGACCATAAGTAGATAACTAAGAGAGAAAACATTAGGAGAAGAAGGAAATATGGCCTCCTCATCTAGTGAGTGAGTTCAAGCAAGCATCAACAAAGAAATATGGCAAAACGAAGAAAAATTATTCAGCATCTTAGGCAAAAAAATGAACCAGTGGAACCACAACATATTGTTTCTAAATGGATTTAAAAGATAAACAAGACTTATGAGGGTAGAATTTGTGACTTCCACAGCAGATATAATGGATAGAAGAAAACTGGGCTCTGCAATGACACATCTCACCAACAAAACAAGAGATGACAAGTTTCCTGATGATGAATTTAATTGGGTGGATGAGAGAGTTTAGTCTAAGAAGTGCAAGCTGGTAGAAAGGAAGAGATGGCTGGCCTGGAAACCCTCTTTAATGGAAGCTTTGGGAGAACTTCTTTGTATTGCCCTCTAGCCCTCAATTACAGGGACAGAAAATACTAAGAGGACTGTGCGTACACCACAATGTAAGAAATAATATAAGAAAGCTGCCTAGAACTTCTGAATACAGAAAACAGAGTGCCAATTGAAAGAATCCATAGCCTCTAGGGGGGAAGGCTGAAAATTTCAAGATATATAGTGGTTAAAGTAAATAATTCCAGTAAGAAATAGCAAATTATGTAAGCAACCAAGAGAAAGACCAGAGAGAGATTTTAAGTAACTCAATCTAACTAATAAAGAGGAAAAAAAAACTTGGTCCTGATAGATTCATGGGAAAATTTTATTACATTTTTAAAGAACAATTAATATTCAACAATTAACACTACACAAATATTTCTCAAAAATTGAGAAAGTACCCATTTTATCAGGCAAATAATCTTTACGTTATAATTGTTTATCAGGCAAGTACCATCTTAAAACTCAAACCAAGGAAGGATTAAAAAAATAGAAAGAAAACTACAGGTTAATATAATTAATGAATATCAATTCAAAAATGTTAAAATCTTGTCAAATTGACTATAGTAATTCGTCCAAGAAATCATTCATTATAACCAATTTGGATTTAAAACAGGAATCCAAGTTAAGATTCAATATTTGGGGGGAATTAATATAGTTAATCATATTAAAAACCAAAACATCTGAAACTACATGATTATCTGGATACTTTAAAGAACTTGATAAAATAGTAACAAAATTCACTTCTAAAAATAGAAGATTTAGAACATCAAGGACATCAATCCATATTATAAAACAACTAGTATTCGTTAAAAAATAGAAATGGATTGATGTAACACACTAAACAAAGGAGAATGAGAAACAACGGATCCCCAAAACCCAGTTTTTGATAAAGGTGAAATCAAAAATTACCTAGGAAAGAACTCATATTTGATATGAAAAAATTCTGGGAAAATTGAAAAGCAGTCTCACAGAAATTAAGTTTAGAACAACACGTTTCACCGTATTCCACAATGCACTCCACATGGATAGGAGACCTTAATATTAGAGATTAAACTCTAAAAAAGGAAGAGAAAAAGTATAACATATATGTACATGTATATGTATGTATATATTTATCACAGTTATGAATAAAAGGTGTTTTCTTAATCAAAGAGATAAAGGCAATTAAAATAGATAAAATAAGATAACTGGTTACATGAAACTGAAAAATTTCTCCACAGACAAAATTAATGCACCTAGAGTAAGAATGAAAGCAGTTGAATCTTCATCCCAGATAAGAGTTTGATATTTAAGATATGTAAAGAATTAAAATATATGCATATATATGATGTTCATAAAATATATGTACATTCATTGCATATGCCAAAACAAATAGTTCTTAAAAGAAGAATTGAAAAGTATTAACAACTATATAGAAGAATATTCCAAATCACAAACAATAAAAGAATTTCAAGTCAAAACAATCCTGAGGTTTTACCTCACAAACTGAAAGCTGGAAAAGATAACAAAAAAGGCAATAGTTTATGTCAGAGAGGCTATGAGATGATAGGCACAATAATACATTGTTGATGGAGCTGTGAAGTGATTCAGACATATTGCAAAGCAATTTGAAATTATGCAAATAAAGCAACCAAAATATATGTGTCCTTTGACCCCAGAGAATCTCTTACTAGAATTTTACCCCAAGGAAGCCATTGGGAAGAAGAAAAAAAGCCCCCACATATACTAAAATGTTTATTTTTTTTCCAAAATTTTGTTTTCAGTTTTCAAAATTCACTTCCATAAGTTATAAATTTTCTCCTCCTCCTTCCCCCCATATTAAAATATTTATAGAAACACTTTTTTGTGATAGCAAGGAATTGGAAACAAAGTAGATGCCCATCAATTGTAGAATGGCTAAACAAACTGTGGTACGTGAATGTAATGGAATGATGCTTCTTTGTAATAAATTATGAATATGTTAACTACAAAGGAGCATGAAAAGATCTATATGAATTGATACTGAGTGAAATAAGCAGAGCCCAGGAAACAATTTACACAATGACTATTACAATGTGAATGGAAAGAACACACACACATGAACACACACACACAACAGTGACTGAAACAAACTACAAAGATCAAACATGACTCAGATGAAAAAATATGAGAGAACATGCCCCAAACCATACCTTTGTGTATATTGTACATGTTTTCAGACATCTTCAATGCATTGATAGCTTGTGATGATTTTTTCCTCTTTTCTTTTCTTTTTTTTAAATACTGTTTGTTATATATGGAGGCTATCCGAAAGGGGTGGAGGAAGGGATGCTGAAGAAATCTATAATGATGTAAAAAAAGTCAATAAAAATCATTTTTAAAAAGTTCCTCAGGGATGCAATGTTGATCAATCTTTCATTTTTCGAGCTGCTTCGAGTGTTTTCTAAATTAGCCTGGACAGCCCTCAACTCCCCCATTTCCCCATCATTTATAGACAATGGGACCTATGGAGGACATATTTATTTAGGGAAGAAAGAAGTCTCTAAAGCCCAGAAGAAACAGCACAATTCCACTTCCACATGACAACACTTCCACATGATAACCCTTCCCCATGATAGTTCAATGTTTGCTATCATTCCCTCCCCTGAGCTCTATCTTCTCTAGGCTTTGAGCCCATCCCACCCCCACCCAGCTTCTCATATAAAATGTATCTTGGTCTTCTTCCTATCCTTATCACCCTCTAGACAATCAAAGCCTTCTTAAAATTTGACAACCAAAAATGAATAAAATGCTGCAGATGTGGTTAAACTAAATTGTGATAAGGGATCAGGGATTCATACTTAGATATACTCAAAGCAATGAAAATTTTCAATAAATAAGAGATAGTCTGTGAACTTTTATTTCCCTGAAGACTTTCTGTATTTTTTTTATTCCTAAGCAGCCCAAGGTTATCTTAGTGACTCTGTCCCATGTAGGAGGATTTTGAGTTAAAAAAAAAAAAACCTGACAGGTTACTCTGAGATCTAATTCTTTTGAGGCAAGATATCATTTGCATCAGACTCAGTATGTGGTTCAATACAGGAATCTATGTCCTTGAAGAATGCAGCTGAGTTAAAACTTGAAGGGAAAAGTTGGGAACCATCCAGAGTCTCTAACTCAGTGGTAGCAAACTCAACTACAAAAGGGGATCACAAAATATACATGTCCCTGCAGTTATATGTTGATTTAGAAAACCATATATTAACATTATCTATGTTCCATTGCATTTTGATTATTTGGGTCACTATTTCCTGTTTGCATGTTAATTTGGTGTTGGCCACAAATTGGCCATGAATCTGACACCTCTGCTACAGATGTGAAATGTAGTAGTAACCTCTTTTTTCATCAGAGTTGTGACTCAAGGCTTGACAATGCATCAATCCCATAGTGATAGACAACATGGATATAGAACATGACAGAACAGACTAATATAAAGTTCAATTGAGGAAAGAAAGGATTTGCTATAGATGAGATCTTCCAGATATTCTTCTTTGAGAATGGACAGTATGCTGACTATGTCAAGCCTTAGATCAGAGAACCTCTTAAACGGAATCCATGATGACTCAAAAGAGTTTGCTCTAACTATCCACATAAGAAAAACCAAATGGATAAAGTGCCCATTATCCAAATTATAATATGCAGTTATATAGATAATTTATAGAGTTTGTCTTCATCATAGATATCATGGATAGACATGGTACATAGACAATGAGCTGGATTCAGCATTGAAAAGAATAGATTGAGAAACTGGACAGTGCTTTTAATGACTCCAATGTTCTCACTCCAACAAAAGCCCATCTCTTTTTGTTTTATTTTGTTTTGGATTTATTTTATTTTTAATTTATGGAATAAAACAAGCATTTCAATAACATAGTACAATGAAAAGATGATTACACATGAAACTGCAAATTTCCTATGTTCAGCTTGCTAGTCCTTTCAAATATGCAACAAAATTATCATGCAAATTTCTTCTTTTTCCCTTTTTTCTTCCCTTCCCCCCACACCCAGTGTTGGCTATCTTTAGATACAAATAACTACATATCTATAAAATTATTCTATACCTACTTCTACTGATCAGTTCTTTCTCTAGATGCAAATAGCGAGTTTCTTCACGTGTCCTTTACATTTAATTTGTGTATTTATAATAGACAAAATAATATTCACTCAAAGTCATTCTTAAAACACCATTACTGTTACTGTATACAATATTTTCTTGTATTGTATATTCTCTGCTCATTTTGCTCTTCATTATTTCATGCAAGTCTTTCCACATTTTTCTAAAATCACTGAACTCATCTTTTCTTATACCACAGTAGTATTCCACCAAAATAATATACCCCAACTTCTTTAGTCATTCCCCAATTAATGAACATTCCTGTTATTTCCAGTTCTTTGCCACCACAAAGAGAGATATTATAAACATTTTAGAACATATAGTTTCTTTTCCTTTTTCCCTGGTTATCTTTGGAATTGGACCCAATAGTGGTATTGCTGGATCAAAGGGTATGAATTGTTTTATAATTCTTTGGACATAATTCCAAAATTGCTCTCTTTAATAATATCATTTTACTGCTGATATTTACAGATAGTTATAGAATACCAATAGCCTCTGAAAAATTTTTCACCCAGAGGGTGATGGAGAGGTAGATGGTGTACATGCATTAGCTAGCTACATGCTATCAAATAAAAATTACATAAGAGAAGTCATATAAAAGGTGTCATCAAAGATATATAAAACTGTAAAAGATGGTAGGACCATCAATGATTATGGTCAAAGTCAAGGATGCTCTTGAGTAATCAAGTGGAATCTTTGATCTCATTGTTTTAGATGTTCCTTCTAGTGATGCAAATTACAACCCATGTATGCCTTACTATCCTGTATATTCATGTTTGCCATAGATTTGACACAGGAGTCCACCTCACATAGGTAGAATCATGACAGATAACTGATGAAAAACCCATGTTATTCATTGATACCTAATCAAGAACATATAATTGAGAAGAAGATCCTAGGATGATGAACTTCTTCCAAAGATTTATAGGAAAAAATGGATGACAATGACATAAGATAGGAGTACTCAGATGCATTGCAATTTGCATCATTGGAGGGAGGATCTATATTGACAAAAATCATCATATTTATCAAAAACTCACAAATTCCTTAAAGCATAAAAAAGGGTCATGTGGAAATCCTATTGGACATAGAATCTTATCTCTTAACAAGTATTTAAACTGTAGGCGAATTTGCCTATCACATTCCTATAATTTATTATTTTATTGGTATGTGTACTGTTTCCACCAAATTAGGTCACAGTCTTTTGCAAAATTAGATGGACTTCAAGAGTTCCTATGACCGAAACCTTTTTACCCAGTAGCTAATTTGATAATGCTTTTGTCAATATTTATCTCAGTTGGTCCTTGAACATCGCTGATCCTTTCTTTGGAGTCTTTTCAGCTAAGCAGGACTTGCCAGAGCTTTTCCTCAATTTATATAGACTTTGAGAACTCAGGACAATTTATAGAGTACAACAAAATATCAGAGTTACACTATAGAAAATCCTTCAATGTTATTGATACAATATCAAATGCCCAGAAACATCTCCCTTCAGATTCCCCCTGAACCATAATCCCTGTTGTTAGGCATTGGGCTTTGTTGTCAGTATAAGAACTATAAAACTATTTCCTTATGGGATCCTATTACCGTATCCCATTAGTGATTTACCATGACACTAATCTATATAATGTGATCTAGAAAAATATAATAGTTTGAGTGGCATTCACAGGTGTCTTCCATGGAAAGCCAATCCCAACCCATTACCCTTTTCCTCTGTGTGTATGTGGTGGGGAGGGGATGGGGTGCCAAGCACTGGGGTTTGGAGAGGAGGTGGCAAGAGGGATTAGAAAAGTCCTCATGATCTTCTAGAAGTCAAAAGTCCCCTGGTCAGAAGAATGCTAAGAAATTTTAAGAACAAATGACACTAGGGACTCTGAGGACGCTTGCTCTACTGATATTCAAACTATACTTCCTTTTATTTTCAAAATATACTTTCCACTGATATAACAATGAGCCTGCCTAAAGGCTTTCCTATGGTTTCTGCAAGCATCTTTCTTCACTGTGCCAATATCACTGCCTCCATTAGCTCACCCCCAAAATCCCATCTGCAAATTTATAGCCCTAAGCTGTCTAAATAGCTTTCCTAAGCTGTCTAAAATAGCCCTTCCACTGTCTTGACAGCTGTTAACTTTGAGGGTTAGAATTTACTTCTGGATATTATACTTTCTCCTCCAAAATCCCATCTGCAAATGCATAGCCCTAAACTATCTAAATATTCCTGTTCACCAAGTAAATCCCAAGGCTTGAAGAAGCTACAGGAAAGGTTAGAGACATTCTCATCCTGAAATCAAATTTGTATAATGCTAAAACAATTACAGAACCTTGAGTGGAAGTGGCATTTTCTTTACATAGTCCCCTATAAGCTAATGTTTAGCAAGTTTCATGTGCCTCCTTTCTAAGTGACTCCAATTGCCCTGGGAATGACGTGAAACAAATGATTGTGGAGTTGCACCATTTCTTCCCCAATAGACAATAAGGAGTTTCAGGAAGTGAATCTTTGCTTTGTTTAGGCCACCTTTGATACACCTCCTCTTTGTTTTCTCTCTTGTCTGCCTCTTCTGACATCTCATCTAAGTTCATTTGGCTACATAAGGAGTAGAGGGCAGATAAAGGGAACAAGCATTCATGAAGTACCTACTATGTGCCAGGCACCATGCTAAGAACTTTATAAATATTGTCTCAATTGAGAGTAGAGCAGCTCCAAGCATGAAAGGCAAATATGAGCAGCAGTATATTTTAATGAAAATAGTCCTGGATGTTTTAGGAGGTCTAGTCCCATTTACTTTAGTCACTAGCTAGTGGTGGGACCATGGATGACTTAACTCTCTGTATCTCTTTTCCTCATCTTCAAATAATAAACAATAATCCCTGCTCTGCCTCTCTCACAGGTTTGTGGTAAGGATCAAATGAAATGATATAGAAAAATCCCCTTTACATATACTTCTCAATTCATACTTCAAAAAAAGGATAATCTCATTGTCCTGGGCAACTCCCTCTATGAATATGGACCATAATAGTTTGCTCACCTGTAAAATGAAGGGAGTGAATAAGATTATCTCTAAGGTTCCTCCCTACTCTGATATTTTATAATTCTTTAATATTTAATTGGGGTGGAACATATAGTGTCATGAGTTTATGTGTCAAAATAAATGATGGCCAGACTAATGATAAAGAGCCCCCTCTGAACTTAACCAGGCTGGTTCTTTGACAACAAATATCTAATCTGTCACTAGATCCATGTTCAATGCCTCATATATTGGCAAGACCTGGCAGAACTTGACCTCTTAGCATAGCCAATGAAAATCAGCATCGCCTCCATCAGAGTAAGATATAGCGATATTCAAATCTAGGCCATAATAACATATGATAGAGAACAAAGTAGGCATGTGAGCTGAAAGGAGTGTGTGTGTGTTTAACTGTTGGTCTAGGCATCACATCACATTTCCACAACTGAATTAAGGTAGAGAACTATGGAAAAAAATAGTTGCTTCAGCAATGAATTCCATAAAAGTATGGAGTAAATGGACAAGGGTCATTCACATTGAATAGAAGGTACAGAGATCATTGGCATGTTCTTGCAGAATGCTCACATCTTTCCTCATTCAATTGAATTGAATCCAGCGAACATTTATTAAGCATCCATTTCCTTCCATGCACTATGCGAGTTACAAAGGACATGAAAACAAAAATGAAAGTCTCGAACCTCCAGGAATTTATTTTCTATTTGAGAGACACAACACATAGGCATAAGTAGATACAAGATAATTTGAGGAAAGATTGAGAACACTGCCAACTAAGAGGATCAGGAAAGATTTTGCCAAACTGTGAAGATGTTAGGGATTCTGAGAGGTAAAGGTAATGAGAAAGTGCACTCTAGACATTGGGGCACATGGGGCAAAGGTACAAAGATGGAAAATGGTTTGCAGAGTTTAGAGAAGAGTGGGGGGCGCAGTTTTGCTAGGATATAGAGCTCATGAATGGAAGCAATATGAAATATCTGACTGGTGAAACTGACATGGTCAGAGCAATATATTAGAAAGATTATTTTGAGAGTCGTGTAGAGGATGGATGGAGGCGAGAACCTGAAGCAAGGAGATCAATGAAGAGTCTAGTGAAATTGTCCAGATGAGAAGTGATTGATTGAATAGGATGGATGCAAGAATTGTCGTGGAGGTAAACTTGTCAATACTTGGAAAGTGATAGGAGACAGGGGGAAAGTGAAGAAATACTGAAGAGTCAAGCGTAGCATCTCCTCTGGGCTACCTCTCCAACTTGCACTCACATCCACAGGTTGAATATCCAGGGAGTAGCTGCTACTCTCTTTGATTCTAGGGCATAGTGTGTGTTTGCACTTCCAATACAGTAGCTTATTAACACCCATCAGTCTGCTTCCTCTTAAAAGTCAGCCAGTGGACATAACTCAAAGCAAAGGCATTTGCTAAAACATAGAGTAAGAGCAGTTGTTTCAATATATTTCCCCCACAAGCATAGGGAACTTTCTCCCACAAACATATAGAACATATATGGAAAGAGTACATATGAACTTAGAATACAATGATAATGCAACAAACATATAGGAAACACATGTGACCATGGGAGTCCACATTTCTGGTACTGGCATTTGTTGATGTCTTTTTTCTCCTCATTGGAGTCCTCCTCATACTCTCCTCCTGACTACAGTGTCTCTGTTGGGTGATTTTATCATCAGTTTTCCCCTGGACTGCTCCTCTCTGTATCATTATCTCTATGGAGTGTGTGTCTCCACTTCACTCAAACTGCTAGAAAAGGTGTTAGTAAGTACCACTACTCCACATACAATGGCTAAAGGACAGAGGAAAAAGAAAGAAATTCCCTCTTCTGCCACCCTATTGCCTTCTAGTACCTCTAGGTGACCCATAAGCCTGGCCTGGACTTATTTGAACTCTTTAAATGTAGACACTACAGTACTACAAGACTTATCTATATAAAGGCATTCAGGGGCAAGGCCAATTGTCATCTGGCATTTGGTTTTGCCTCTTTCCAATTCAACAAAGGAGAGATTTCGTTCACATCTAGGAGATACAAGAGAGAAGAGTAATACATCATTAATATATTAATACATCATTTCCTTTGTCATGATCCTTTGCTTTCTGTGACATAAGCTATGTGAGGGGGAAGAACCATAATCCCACCATTTTCATGCAAGTATCACTCAGAAATTATGAACTTGGGTTATTGGGAAAATTCTGAAACCTTTAATAGAAGTAGGAAAGTTTGGAGAAAGGATGAGTTACAAGGAAAGATCATGAGTTCATCTGGGCCATTCAATTTGAATCTTAAAAATCTGAGGTCCAGGAATTTTGAGTGTCTTAGCTTTGGTCACACAGGTAGCAAGCATCAGAGGCAAAGTCATATTAAAGACCTTGTAGTGATGAAGAATTACATTGCCTCATTTTATTTTCAGACAATTTTCTCTTATGTGTGCTACTGCGTTATCATTGGCCCTCGTTCTACTTTCTGAAGGGCTTGAAGAAAACAAGTCTAATCTCTCTTCCATGTAACAATGCTTCAAATGTTTGAAGACAGTAATTATATCCCCTTAAGTCTTCTTGAGGTTAACAATATCTAATTTCTTCAACTCTTTCTCATATGATGTGGCTTCTAGTACCACCTCACACCTGTTCCAGTTATTTTTCTCTGGATGTGCTATAATTTGTTAAGACCTATCTCAAATACAAGGCATGGAACTGAATGTGAAACTAGAGATATTATCAGCATAGAGTGGAGCAAGAGAATGTTTACCTCTCTGTCCTAGAAACTATACTACCAATACCTTGACCCTAATTTAGCTGTAGTAATTACCTTTTCCCACTCATCCGTGGCTTAATTCATCTTGAACTATTTCAAAATGTGCCTTGAGAATAAATCAGGCTCTTGTCCTTTGAGTACTAAGCAGTCCTTTGGGGATATCTAGATTTCATGAGTGAGTAGCCAATAGTCTACAGAAGTTATAGATATGTATCTTATTATACTATATAATGTATCTTCATTTTCCTGATGTAAAGTTTGAGGGTGGAGGGACTGAGGGCCCAGAGGCTGTTTTATATTGATTGCTGTCACTTTTCCTGAAAACATGACCTCTTCATTCACTAGTGCCTCCAACTAGGAATAGAGTCAATGGAGCAATCTGGATCACTGCATGCTCTTTACCTCCCCACAGATAGAGATCGCAATTTAGATTTGAAAGGAATTACCTCAAATGAACATTCATCTACAAGCTGAGGACCTACTAATTGAGAGGAAAGTATGATATAAACAGGTTGCTTATCATATCAAGTCCTTGAAGAGGTGGAATGGCGTTGGAGCAGTAGGAAAAGAGGGAGAGGTACAGAAGCTAACAGCCGCTGGCACCTTCCAGTGAGTAACAGAAGGATCTATTTAAAAAGAAAAGCAGTCAAATAAGAAATGACTTTATCACAATGCTTGTCTACCAGATTTCTTGGCTGGCATAGCGCATCCTTCTGTATCAGGCCTAAAGCATTCCATGACTGGTATCCAGCCCCAGAGATGACTCACTCAAGAATCAGCCATGTGACAGCTAACAGCTTTCACAGGAAGTCTTTCCTTTAAAAAAAGATCTGATCCAACAAAAGTCACAGAGATGTAAATCATGACTGCTTCATGAAATTCCCCCATCCTTGGCAAAGGATAATGGATAAAGTGAGTGATGAGTCCCTTCCACAAATAATTACCTCCACAATAACTTCCAACTACATACATTTAATAACAATATGATGATAGGATAGATTTCCAGCTAAAAATGACCTTTGAGGTTATCCAACCCATCATGTTAATCAGGAAACTAATCATTGAGAGGCAATATTGTGTAAGAAAAAGAACACCTGAATTGTACTCAGGAAACCTGAGTTTAATTCCCAATCCAACACTCACTAGCTCTGCAACTGTGAACAAGTTCCTTGAAGTCTCTGAATCAATATCCTCATCTGTAAAATGGAAATACCATTTTAATTCTTCTATGCAACATGACTAATGTGAAAATGCATTAAATAAGAATGCTTGTGTAGAACCCAAATAAGATTGCATGTCATCATGGGGAGAAAGGAGTAAGGGAAGGCGAGAAAAATTTATAACTTATGGAAGTGATTGTTGAAAACTGAAAACAAATTAATTACTTAAAAATGGGAATACTTCATTACCTGCCTCATAGCAGTGGTGATCAAGTGAAATGCTATAGTGTATATAAATTGCTTTGTAAACTTTTAAGTGGCATGTTATAACATTATTAGCTGTTATTATATTTCTATTCTCTATGAAATGCTTGAATTAAACTAATTCAATTTAGTAAATATTTATTAAGCATTTATGTACAACCGTCTACTAGGTTTTAGGTATAAAAAGACAAATAGTTTTTGCCTTCAAGAATATACATTTTACTGAGGGGATGGACATGAGTATAACATGTATGCAACCAAATGTCACCAAGGTACAGTGATAGAGGCCAAAAAAATCAAATTTATTTAGGACTATGTAAAGATTGAGAGAATTCTATTGGCTAAGGAGATAAGGCAGGTTAAACAGTTGAGCCTTAAAGAAAATAATGAATATGAAAGTTGATATGAGAAGATGATGTATTCAAGGCAGAGAAAACACGTGTGAATGCTCAGATGTAAGCAATACTGTATTAAGTTTGGGAAACAAGCTGTAGTTTTATTGTGTCTAGAATTTAGAGTATATGAAGAGAAATACAAAGAAAGATTTAAAAGATAGGACCATATGATCATAAATGTTGAAAGGAAATTTAGAAGTCATGGAGTAGAATAGAGCTGGATTGTAGAGAGCTTTATATGCAAGGCTAAGAAATCTATTTTTTGTGGGGGGGGGAATAGAGAATATTGGAAAATAGAGTGAAGGAGGCAAGAGAGAGAGAGAGAACAAAGAGAGGGGGCAGAATTAAACAAAATGCCAAAACTTGTCAAATAATATTTTATATAATGTATGTAAAAGCACAAGACATAGACCATTGTCTAAAAGGAACACCTCCTATAGTGTTAGACATGAATTCTGACCTCTTAGAGAGAAGGCAAAGGAGCTTCTCCAATTGCTCTTTGATGACTGTAGTCACCTGATGATTAGTTGACTGAGATAAAGTCTTACATGAAGAAATGTCCCATCTATGGTTCATAAAAGAAAGCAATCAATAACCCACCTCTTGGACTCTTTTCTCTTTTCCAGAGTATGAACCTCTTGTACTTTCAGATCTGGGTACAGCAACATGGGAAGGGGATTTCTTTCCCTACTTCCACATAGGGCAGCATTGACAACCTACATCAGAAACATATGACCATAGGGAATATATGCTTACGTATATCCTGGCAGGGAAATATCTAGAACGCTCAGTACTATCTTCTTTCTATTTCCTTTTCCAAGGTCAGGTGAAAGAATCACAATGCTGAAGACAGATATTTTAACCTTGGAAGTTTCCTTATGGATAATCCTAAATTCAAGAGTTTCTAAATTTGAGTGTCTCAGAAAATTAGAGTTTCTGAGTTCAAGTCAATTTCCAGGCACCCAGAGAAACATTATATTTTTCAAAAGCAAACTTCTCTAGCAAAATAAAGCTACCAACAGGATGATTCTGTATTGGGCAGACTCAAGCCAAACTCTTAGAAGACAGGATATTTGTATCTTGTCAGATGTCTATAATAATGCTATGAATGACTCATGTTAGGCAGTTCTGAAGTAAATAAGGAGTATTTATTTGTTCACTGTAAAGTTCCTTTATTTTCTAGAGGACTCTAACAAATTCAGTGGGTCACTTAAGCGTTTTACCTATCCTATCCTATCCTATCCTATCCTATAAGTTTATAGGATACCTACCTATCCTTTATGTATCCACTTCTGGGTCCTTTGCATCCTCTATATTTGGGGGGGGGAGTGGTCTCGTATCTGTTACTCATATTTTACATTCAGTTTTACATTTCAGGAAAGGATCTTGTTGCCTACATTTGAGCAGACAGACATGACATTTTAGCTTTGCTTTGAAGATTTTCCCTGGAATATTGATCTAAGATCGGGGAGAGGGAAGTGTTAGAATCCAAGAAAGATCTTGGCCCCTGGGGCATTGGGTCCCCGGGTTCAGGATCTGGTCTGTTGGAGTCCAGGGCCTCAGGTAACACTTAAAAACTACATTTTTCTCTGATCATGAGATTTTTGAGCTGCTTCTCCTGCCCTTTGAAGTTCAGGCTGGTGTAAAATTCTAATTTTCTCAACTACTTAACGTCATTCATTAACCATTATAGTAAGGTCCTAGCCCCTTTCACACCTGCTTATTTTTAAAGGGCTTTCTTTCTTCTGAACTTAGACTTTAAATTATAGTTAAAGAGAACATGGTTTTTTAGACAGAATTATACAGTGATTTCTCCAACAATCTTCCCTGGAACTAAGAAACTAGTCAAAGTAGGCAGCGAAAAAGTGAAAATTTTTTTTGTTGCAAAGTCATCCCACCGTGAAGTTTCCCCAAACTCCTTCACCTGGAAGTTAAATAAAACAAAGGTAATTTGTTTCTCTTTTTTCTGATAATAAAACCAAACTCAAGAAATTTAAATGACTTGCTCAAGTCATCAGTGGTAAAAAATAAAAATAAGAACAACTCGGTCAACAAGCATTTATGAAATGTTTACTATGTGCCAGATATTGGCAAAAAAAAAAAAAAACCTGCTCCCTTCCCTCAAGGAGCTCTTCTAAAACGGGAAACAATATGCAAGCACTAGCACTAAAAGCAAAGGTTTCTCACTCTCATTTGTATGGTTTTTTTTTTTAACTCCATTATGCCTGGATTGATTTTTTTGCCCTCAGAATAGTTTTGATTCTGTTTAGACATTTTTTTCAGTCATGTAACAACTCTTTGGCAAAGATCCTAACATGATTTCCTTCTCATTTTACAGATGAGGGAACTGAGGCAAGGAGAATTAAGTGACTTGACCAGGATCACAGTTTATGTAAGTGTCTGAGGACAGATTTGCATTCAAGAAGATGACTGATTCCATGTCCAGTGCTCTATCCACCAAGCCACCTAGCTGCCCTGCAACGAGATACAACTTTTCATTCTACTCAATTCAGAAAAGAGAGAATCCATGATCATCCCATGTCTTATATACTAAGGTCCATCTCTCAAGTTTGTCATGAGGATAAAATGAGATAATATTTATAAAATGCTCAGCACAGTGCCTGCAAACTGTGGGTGCTTAATGAATGCTTATTCACGCCATCTCCCCTCCCATTTACTAAGGACATGTGTGTATTTGTCTTCCAACAGAGGTATTATTTAAATCTGAGAAATTATCTGTATTCTCAATCACCCACATTTTTTTTCTATTTTCAACAGAAGCATGTTTGGTGTAAGGTAAAAACGGGAGAAGAGTAGGTTAATCCGGAGAAAGAGGACAAAAAGAGGGAGGTGGCGGAGGAGGAGGAAGCTGGGTAAAAATCGTGTGGCTGTTTTCACACTTTTTATAGCTCAGGAAAAAAATGAATTTGAAAGCAAACAAAAAAAGCAAGCACACAGACCGATATAGATTATGCCTAGTGAGAATCTGCTCTCTCGGCCATTCCCTGCAATCTGCTGGTAGGTCCACCCACTCCTATTATCTGTTCTTCTACTTTTAAAGCATTTCCTTCAAAAAAAATTCAACTGCATTTGGTGGGAGTGGAGACCTCTCCTCATTCCCGGGGTTGCTTATAATCCTAGGACTAATACAGGAAACCCAAATTCAAAAATACCAATTATAATCCCAATCAAATTTATTTCTGCATTCCCCACCATGCAATTAGAAAAGATAAGTATTAGGTTCAGGATTCGCAGTAGGATTCTGAGTTTTGAAATGAAATCATTTATAATTAATTGAGAATTGTCTCTCTCAAAAGTAATGTAAACCTATTTTTAAAATCTCACTAGCAGGCATTGTATCAATTGTGAAGCTGCAGACATTAAACAAGGGATCTAGCAAAGATGATTAAAACATGTTCTTTTCAAGGGGGAAAAGAAAAGGCGGAAAGATAATTAACTTTACAGGCTGTAAAAGAACAAGTTATTTCAATTACTAAATGGAATTTTTTTCTTTTGCAAATAAAATACATCCCTTATCATGGTAATCTACACGTATCAATAAAGTACAGTGGGGCTGCTGGTGGTTTCACAGAAATTATTATTCACTAGTAAGATCTAATGTCTCTTATATGGAGTGGGAGGAAATGAGAATATTTTAGAACTTTATTAGCTGTTTCTGTTCTCATTTAGGAGAACTGAACTTGAAGTTCCTTGAGTATTGACCCACACAACTCTGGACTTCTTATATTTCATTCTGAGAAGTTAATATTTAGGAAATGTCGGGAGTGTGAAGGATGAGAAGAAGTCACTTTTTAAGCAACTTATGGCAGAATTTCTTCCAGGGGTCATTTGAACATTTTAAGAGTTAATAAGCAAAACTAAGTCCTCTTCTAACGTAAGACGACAAGCATTAAGCACCTACTAAGTACCAGGCACTATTCCAGGGGCTGGTAATACAAAGACAAGAAAGTCTCTGCCCTCAAGGAACTTAAATTCTAAAGGGAGGCAGACTATCTGTACTGATTTAGATATATTCAAATAGATACAAAGTGATTTGAGGGGAATATCTTTAGAAGTTGGGGGAATCAGGAAAGCTTTCACTTTATTCTAGTTCACTATATATGAACTTTGGCATAAACATGAGGCAAATTATCCTTTTATTCTTCAAAATCACCTCTGCAAAGAAGGGAAAGAAGTATATTTTCTCCTGTCTTCTTTGGGGAAATGTTGAACTAGAATATAATGAAATGGAATGGAATTTTCCCTTTTTTACCTTTTCCATTTACATTTTCACATTACATTACACATAAGGAGCACACTTATTGATAAGATCACAAACCCAGCAAAGGATTGAATAAGTGCTTACTATGTTCTAGGTGATTATGGAGTGAAAGGAGAGATTATAATCAATAATGGTTAATTAGTATGTGAATTACATTACATATACATTGTTTTCCTGGCTCCGCTTACTTTAGTTTTCACTGGTTCATATAAGTCTTCTAATGTATCTCTATATTCACTGTTTCTTATAGTGCAGTAATATTCCATCATATTCATGTACCATAATTTGCTAAGCTAGTCCCTCAATCCATATATATCTGTTTCTAAATCTTAGCTCCTACCAAAAATAGTGCTGCTATGATGATATTGCTATCTTTTGAAATTTTCTTTTTCTCTTTGACATATTTTGTGTATATTACTAGCACTGGTATCTCTGGGTCACAGGATATAGATATTATTTAGACATTTCTTTAGGTAATTCCAAATTGCTTTCCAGAATGTTGGATCACTTCACAGCTCCATCCACCAACTGTGTGTCTTTCTATGTAAAATTGCATTTAATTTGCAATTCTGTTTTCAAGAATTTTTGTTCATATCCTTTGACCTTTTATTCATTGGGGAATGGCTCTTGGTCTTATGGGCTTGTCTTAGTTCCCTATATATATTTAGGTCCTTATCTGAGATATTCAATGAAAAGAAAATTCCATCTTTTCAGCACAAATATTCTTTTAGGGATGTTTTATGATTGTGATTCATAGAATATCGCAATCTCAAAGGAATCAAAATTACAGGTCACCCAAAAGGCAATGGAGAGATGCATGGTAAGCATAAATAGTCTGTAGCATATTACCAGTGACGGATTGCCCACATAGAGCAGTATAGGAGATATCATCAATGAGATATATGACTGTAAAACAATCTAGACTGGCCATGTATCAAGAGTACAGGATAACAGATAGATAGCAATGCCAGCTGCATTAGTACCTACATAGTGTCAGGAAATCTTGAAGGTCTACTGCACACTCATATTTCCTATGGAGAATTTACAAGGGAAAAATTATATTGGGTGTAAAGTCTGAAGGTTTGGATGCGTTACAATCTGTACCACTAGAAGGAGCACCCTTATTGATAAGATCACAAATCCAGGAAAAGGATTGAATAAGTGCTTACTATGTTCTAGGTTATTATGGAGTGGAAAGAGAGATTATAATCAATAATGGTTAAGAAGTATGTGATGACTCAGAGGCAGATGAAAATAATATTACTTACATGCTTCTGATGTAGGATCTAAATTGTAGGACTTTCCTAAATCAATATTCAGTCTTCTCATGCTTTCTCTCTTATACATTCTAACCCCATCCAACTTCTTCCTATGTCCAACTCATCTGAATAGTGGTGCATTTTTAAGTATGTGGATAATGAGATTTAATCTAGGTATAGGATTTGCTTTTATAGAGAGATATGCATCATTGATTTCCTGGGATTGTCAACTGTCCCTTTTGCTTTTACAAAACTAATTATGTTCAATCAGCACAATTAGAGATATTTCATTGCATTCTACAAACATTACTGAAAATCTACTACCCAGGGAAAGCTTTGTTCTAGGTGCTGATTGGTAGTGGGGTTTGGGGAGGGAATACAGGAAAGGAAGAGTACTAGAAAAATGAATAAGAAATTCTCAGTCTTCAAAAGACTTAAAATCAAATTGGCAGGATAAAAGGAATGTATATATGGGATAAATCACATGCTTATATTCTGATGAAGGCAAAAACACATTAAAGGAGATAAAGAACAGGAGAAATGTAGGTGCCCAGGACAGATGTAGGGTTTTGAAGTCCAGAAGCCAGGGACAGGGTGAGAAGGGAAATGAAGTCAAGCTTATGCCCCTCTCCATTTAGTCGATATATTTATCAGGTCATCACATATCTTCAGTTGTTCAGGAGGGGTGAATATGACCTGAATATCTCTTTATATATATGAAAAGAAATCTGTTTGGATTCACCTAGGGATCTGGACAAACCCCTGGGACTTGTCAACCATTGAGCTAGTTGGAATCAAGATTTTTCAGGTGACTCACAGTGGAAATGAGTAAATGCTTCAGTTGGAAAGAGGAGAATGCTACCTCTGATCAAGGTGCTGATATGAATGGAGACAGAGAGAGAGAGAGAGAGAGATACATGGAGAACTCTCCACCTCACTTATCCAGTCATGACCAGGTTCACCACCCTCAACAAGTCTGTTTTGTGGTGTAGACTCTTTGGTCACTAACTGTTCCTCAGAGCCACAGCTCTTGCCATGAGCTTTCCTCTTCTTCTCCCAGCAATAAGGCCAAATCAGAAGTCACAAATCTAGCCATAGTCAGTCTCTTTTAACTTTCCAACACTCTAACTCCTCAATCCTTGATGAGAAGGGATCTTTTTGACAGCAGGGAGGGAGAAACAATCCATTTCCTGTAGCAGAAGCTCAGAATTTTCTTGGCCAAGTTTCCTCTGTAAATTATCCTGATTTCTTAGAAGTCTCAGAAAGGCAACAAAAGAGGGAATACATTAAAAAGATAAATTCAAAGTACACAATAATCGTGCCTATGGAGTTACATACCAAGTGCTGTTTTCACCAGAGGAAGAGATCTTTTCTGGATGGGGAGTTATTGGTACATTGGAAGACTTCTTGGAGGAAATAGTGTTTGAACTGAACTTTGAAAAGGGGATAAGATTTTAACTATGAGAGATGTAAATAGAAAGCCTTTTACAGCACAGGTAACATAGTGAACAAAGCCTAAGCTGTATGTATGTATGTATGTATGCAACAATCCAAAAGTGTTTTGTAACAGGAAAAAGACAGGAGTAATTCCTTGACTAAAATATCCAAAATATTTTTACTGAAAATAATAACAACTAATTTTAATGCTCTAAAGTTTTTAAAGTGTTTTCTAACACATATGTGGTCTGATCCTCACTACAACTGAATGAGGTAGGAATTACTATTAATTTCAATTTACAAATGATAAAACTAGTGCTCAGAGAAGTTATGACCTACCCAGGCTCACATAGTTCATAAGTATTTGAAACATTATTTAACCTCATGTCTTCCTTATTCCAAATCCAACATTATCCACTGAAACACCTGGAGGATTGGGGAACTTTTTGACAACCAAACCAACTTCCTTATGTCCCACCCTCCCTAGTGCACCATGATTCCCAAGCAGGCTCTCTTATTGCTACTTGCTGTAGTGATGTTTGATGGATACAGTTGTTTATGATGGGTACAGTTCTTTATAAAGAGAATGGATGGTAATGTAAATACAGAATTATACTCAGTAATGAGTTTTAAAAACTAAGGTTCCATGTTTTTTCTCCAACTACTACTTATTCAAACAAATCTTGGTGAAGTAAGACTGTTCGATCTACCATTTTTAGGTACAGAAGGGACCATTAAGAAACACTTTTTGTCCAAGAAAATGTACTCTTAAATCTCTTATTGCTAAATGGTGTGTATTTTTAACTTTTATTGACATCTTTTGTTTTTATATTATTTTAATTTCTGAATAAATCCCTCTTCCACCCATACTTAGCAAACCATCCATCCCTTGTACAAAATTGTATATTCACTTGAGAAGAACAAACATGGTTTAAAAAATACTGGAGCCGGAGGTGGCACAGCTAAGAAAGCCATCCAAGGAGGAAGAGGCAACATTGGATTTTCTTTGATTCCCTGCCTCCCTGGCCTTCACCGTTCATGTATGGGCCCTGCTTCTCCAAGCCAGTCTCTTCACTTGGTCCCTCCAACTTGAAGCCATTTACTTCCAGTGTAGCTGGTGGTGCAGTGACTAGAATACTGGGCATGAAATTAGGAAGACCTGAGTTTAAATTTGGTTTCATTTACTTACTAGTTGTGTGATGCTGTTTGCCTTAGTTTTCTCAATTCTAAAATGTGGATAACAGCCCTTACCACTCAAGGTTGTAAGAATCAAATGAATTCTTTTCTTTGTCTCATTCTTTTTTTATTCAAGTTAAAAGAATTTAAGAAAAAATACCTTGAGATTTAAAATTGGTTCTTAGATAAGATGACTCCCTTTAGGCCTAGGACAGATAGACTGAATAGGGTGTAAAAGCATACCAAGAGAAACTAACTCGGCAACTAAAAAGCAGAACAGTAGGATATGCTTGTGTATTTTTTTTTTTGTTATGTAGAAGAAAATGGCCAAAGCAAGTGAATTTCCCAAAGTCTTTCCTTGGGTCTCAGTTTCTCTCTCATCTGCAAAAATGAGCAAGTTGAGCTAGATGGTCCCTGATTTGATTTCCAGTTCTCAATCCACTATCTTATGATAAAGAGTATTAGCTCTTCAATTTTGGTAGAGGGAATTCCATACTGGAAGCACCTTATACCTATGAAATCATGGTCTTGTACTAAGGATTTTTTTAATCTAGTCTAGCACACCCTAACTCATTTTTTTATTTGTTTTCAACGTTCATTTCCACAAAATTTTTAGTTCCAAATTTTCTCTCCATCTCATCATTTTCTCTTTTGCCCTGTAGGGCAAGATAAATTTCTATACCCCATTACCTGTATTTCTCATTTCATAGTTGTATGTAAGAACAATACTCAACAGTTGTTCCTAAAACTTTGAGTTCCGACTTTTCTTCCTTCCTCCCTCCCCACCCATCCCCACTGGGAAGGCAAGCAATTCAATATAGGCATATACGTGTAGTTTTGCAAATGACTTCCATAATAGTCCTATTGTGTAAGACTAACTATATTTCCCTCCATCCTATTCTGCCCCCCATTACTTCTATTCTCTCTTTTGATCTTATCCCTCCCCAAGAGTGTTGACTTCTAATTACTCTCTCCTCCCATTGCCCTCCCTTCCATCATCCCCTCTGTTAATCCCTTTCTCCCCCACTTTTCTGTATTGTAAGATAGATTATCATACCAAAATGAGTGTGCATTTTATTCTTTGCTTTAGTTGAATGTGATGAGAGTAAGCTTCATGTTTTCTCTACCACCTCCCCCCTTTTTCCCTCCATGGAAAAGTCTTTTACTTGCTTCTTTTATAAGAGATGATTTGCCCCATTCCATTTCTCCCTTTCTCCTCCCAATATATACCTCTCTCACCACTTAATTTCATTTTTTTAGATATGATCCCAACCTATTCAATTCACTCTGTGTACTCTGAGCACTCTGTGCTCTCTCTTCTATGTGTGTGTGTATATGTATGTATGTATATAATCCCACCAACAATACAAATACTGAAAAAAGTTTCAAGAGTTACAAATATTGCCTTTCCATGTAGGAATATAAACCATTCAACTATAGTAAGTCCCTTATGATTTTTCTTTGCTGTTTACCTTTTCATGCTACTCTTCATTCTTGTGTTTGAAAATCAAATTTTCTTTTCAACTCTGGCCTTTTCATCAAGAATGCTTGAAAGTCCTCAATTTCATTGAAAGACCATATTTTCCCCTGAAGTATTATACTCAGTTTTGAAGTATTATACTCAGTAGGTGATTCTTGGTTTTAGTCCTACTTCCTTTGACTTCTGGAATATCATATTCCACACCCTTTGATCCCTTAATGTTGAAGCTGCTAGATCTTGTGTTATCCATTTTTCCATAATACTCAAATTGTTTCCTTCTAGCTGCTTGAAATATTTTCTCCTTGACCTGAGAACTCTGGAATTTGACTATAATGTTCCTAGGAGTTTCTCTTTTTGGATCTCTTTCAGGAGATGATCAGTGGATTCTTTCAATATTTACTTTGGCTCCTGGTTCTAGAATATCAGGGCAATTTTCCTTGATAATTTCATAAAAGATGACACCTAGGCTCTTTTTTGGTCATGGCTTTCAGGTAGTCCCATAATTTTTAAATGATCTCTCCTGGTTCTATTCTCCAGGCCAGTTGTTTTTCCAATGAGATATTTCACATTATCTTCCATTTTTCCATTTTTTTGGTTTTGTTTTGTGATTTCTTGGTTTTTCATAAAGTCATTAGCCTTCATCTGTTCCATTCTAATTTTGAGAGAACTATTTTTTTCAGTGAGCTTTTGAACCTCCCTTCCCATTTGGTTAATTCTGCTTTTTAAAGTATTCTTCTCCTCTTTGGCTTTTTGGACCTCTTTTGCCAAAGAGTTAACTTATTTTTAAGGGTGTTATTTTCTTCAGCATTTTTTTTGGGTTTCCTTTAGAAAGTTGTTTACCTGTTTTTCATGATTTTTTTGCATCTCTCTCATTTCTCTTCCCAATTTTTCCTCCACCTCTCTTACTTGATTTTCAAAATCCTTTTTGAGCTCTTCCATGGCCTGAGCCCATTGAATATTTATTTTGGATGTTTGAAATAGAGAATCCTTGACTTTTATGTCTTTCCCTGATGGTAAGCATTGTTCTTCCTCATCTGAAAGAATGGGAGAAGACATCTGCTTACCAAGAAAGTAACCTTCTATAGTCTTATTTTTTTACCCTTTTTTAGGCATTTTTCCAACCACTTACTTGACTTTTGGGTCCTTTGTCAAGAGTAGGGTATAGTCTGGGGATCTGTAAGATCTCAGTTCCCAAGGTGGCACAATCACTGGTCTGGGATCAAGAAGAGATTTTTGTGCCCAGAATCTTAGTAGAGTTTCCTCTTCACAACTACCTTGCATTGGGGGCTAAGATTCAGATAAGCTGCAGCTGCAGGGCCACCATTCAGTGTGAGATAAAGATCAGCTGCTGCAGGCCTCTACACAGGGCTGAGGTAAGAATCAGCTGTTCAGTGCCCCCAAGAGTTTTAAACTCCAACAATGGATACAGGCTGCTGTAGGGGCTGCAGTGGGAACTGCTGCTGCCTGCCTGATGTGGCCTCTGAAGCTGCTGCCTGAGGTCAGAGCTGTGGGAAGGCCCTTCTCACTTCTCAGCCAGCTGAAAAAACCCTATCACTCACCTTTGGTGCCTGTGGGTTGAGGGATCTGCAAACTGCTGCTACTGTGACTGGGGATTCTGCCCCTGGGGCCTGTTCGCATTCTCCCAGAGCCCCACCACATAGCCAAGTCTGGGCTGGGCTCTGCTCTGTGTCTGGTGCAACAGACATTTCCCATTGGCCTTTCAGGTCAGCATGGGCTGGAAATCTCCTACACTCTATTGTTCTCCACTTCTACTGCTCTAGAATTTGTTGAGAGTCTTTCTTTACAGGTATTTTATGGGCTGTGTGGGATGAGCTAGTATATGTACATCTTTGTATTTCACCATCTTGGCTCCATCCCCGAATCAAATGAAATTTTTAAGGTGCTTAGCACAGGGTCTAACATATGGGAAGCACTCAATAAATGCTTATTTCCTCCACTCTCATGTCTCCTTTGTTAAACCTCATAAGTTTGCTTACTTGGTGGCAATAACCCGCAGAAAAACACATGTTCACAAAATAACAAATGTTTGCTTACAAAATTTAACCACCAGCATTTTTTTTGTACTCAGGGTACTAATATCACAGGCTACATATTACCAGCTATTTTAATGTCAATTAAAGTGTTCTTGAAATCATTGCAAAAGTATTTAAAGGAAAAGGATTTTTTTAATTAAAAATTATTCTGAAGCAAAGAACACCAGAAAGAAGAAAAGAATATCATAGATGATATAGAAAAATGTAAAGCACTGTTACCTACAGTTTACATTTTAAAATATATTCATAAATTATACATTTTACTTTCAAAGCTGTTCAGCTTTTCTGAGTTTCCTTCTGAACTTCCATCAGTTCAAGGGAGGCAAGTATTTCTGAGCCTTGATTCTCCTCACTTCAAGATCTTCTAGAAAGGCAATCATCTAACAGCTAAACCTTTAGGATATAATAGGATTCTATTTAGGATGCCTTTCCTATAACCCACCCCATTCTTTGTTCTCCTTTATCAGAATGTTCTACTTCATAGGAATGAAAGATGAGCTAATGGTTCATGTTAAACAAACTCAGAAATCAAATATTGGAAAACTAAATAATCACATTCCATGAGGAGATATAGCTTTCTGGAATGGAGTCTGCCCTGGCAAGCTGCTGAAGCAAGAAGTTGATCTGTAGTGATTCCAGTGACTTTCCAGTTGGACTGTTTGACAGTACCATGTTTCACTAGAGAAGGATGCCTGGACTTCTGGAAGCAGAACTGGATGAAGCATGAAAGATGATAACCCCAAATCAATAACACCACTTACCACTTGCCTAGCATTAGCTAATTGATCGTGGCTATATCCTCTATTGGAACAGGTCATTTTACAGGAGAGGAAACCTATATAAAAAAATCTAAGTGACTTTTCCCAAGTCTCTCAAGCTGCCAACCCTATAGCTGCCTTTGAATTTCAACACTAGGGACTACCTTTCCAGACCAGGTCAACATGTTGGACGTCTATTCCAAACCAGGGCATTGCTCCAACTAATCAATTACAAGAAATGAACGGGGCTGTCAGGACAACAGGACAGTAATAATGGCACTCTGTGCCCTCAAGTCATTGCTCATCCAGGTATTTTCAAGAATTTTACAGACTGTGAATTCTTTTTTTCAACTTCCTCCTGAGTGATTGCTCTCCTCCCTACATCAGTAACAGGACTCTGGAGCACAGAAGGGATAAGTGCTTTTCTCAGCGTTATGAAACATACTGGTGGTGGAGGGAAAAGTGATGCAAATGAGATCATACATGTAAAGCACTCTGTATACATTAAACTATATAGATGTGAATTGCATGAATACTGATTAACTCTGCAGACTTGGTCCATAAATCAATGTTATCCAGATTAAACTAGGTCTTTACTGCTATCTGGCAATCTTTTTATTCTTTACAAATTGAATTGATTATACTCTATTTCAAAGCTCCTTCTCTTTCATCAAACTATTCCTTTCCTTTCATTCTCAGCCTTAGGTCTCAACTTCTACCTTACAAAAAAATAAATAAAAACCACTCAGTCAATCAACTAATATCCTACCCCCTATGAATGAGTATTTTTCCAGGTTCTATCAGAAAGGTATATGTGTGCTATAGTGGAATTCTAAAACTAAAGGATGAGGGCTTGGGTTCAAATCCCACTTCTGACACTACCTACATGACTTGATACTACTCCCAAGGCTTTAATTTCTTCAGGTGTAAAATGAAGTTGGGCTAGATGGTCATTGAAGTCTTTTAGAACTGTAAATCTATGATCCTATAACTCTGTGCCTTTAATCTCTATCTTAATCAGCTCCTGTGGAGTCAAATATCATTTCTATTTTTTGTCAATGTGATGACTTCCAGATCTATATTTCCAACTATGTCATAAATAATATCCTAACCTCTCCTCCCATGAAGGTCAGGTTAGTTTTTCATTTATAGGTATTCAGCCATTCCATGAAACTTGGTTGGATCAAGGTCTTATATTGTTGACATCACTTTCTTATTGCTTGAGTACAAAGTAGTCACAAGGGACACCAAGAGATCTCAGATACCTGAAGAGTGGATTGAAATGGGAGTTTCATTCAGCTAAATCAAGGATTCTCAATACCTATCTTTGCTAAATATATTTCTCCTAATATGGCTAAGCAAACATTCTTTTGTTAACTATTGAATTACCTACAAAATGAGTGTTCCATTTTTTCCCAATTTTGAACCTAAACTGTCAGAGGGCTGACCCAACCCAGAACACCCAGAGTCCTGCTTTCTCCCTACCCTTGCCATCTACCCATTAGACATTTCCATCTGTATATCCTAGTGTTAACTCAAGAACAGCCTACCCAGAATTGAACTCATCTTCCTCCTTCCTCCAAACTCCATGTTCCTAGTTATCCAAATGATCACAATAAAAACTGGGGATAAAGAGAAACTGGGGTACAGAAATCCAATCATGACTAATTTTTTTAAACAAGGTTAGCGATTGCCAATAAAAGGGATCCAAGCCTCCTTGGTAGCCAAGAACGAACTGAAAGGTTTACAGAGAGCATTTTTTCATAGTGAATCTTGAATAACATGTTTTGAATGACTTCCAATTGATTGAGAGTTGACTAAGATTGAAATGAGAAACCTGGTTGATTGGCAGTATTGGGCTAGATGGAGTGTTAGATGTCTTAGGGGAATTTCAGGCATATACCAATCATCAAACTATTTCTCTGATTGGCTATAGTATTATATCAGTTACAATTGATATCATGAATTAGTGACCTAGCTAGAAGATGAAGCACTCATGTTAAGCATGGTTGAGAGTTTAACTTAGACTACCACAAAAGGAAACAAAGATTGCCACAATATTAGGAAGTGGCCATGCCAGCTCAACTCTGCAGGAGCTCAACTGCACAGGAGTTCAGCTCTGCAGAAATGAGGAACTTAATCTGTTCATACAATGATTATGCAGGTCTTAATTTAAAAACTCTCTGACTTAGACCTGATAAGCCAAAATAAATCAACAGGATACTCAATACTAGCTTAATTAAGAGCTATTTCTTTCTAATCATCCTTTACTCGTCTCCATTTCTCCCCCTTTTCCTCACTTCCATTGTCCAAAGTCTAATCAGCTACCAAGAGGTTAATTTTGCATCCACAAGAACTCTTGCATCTGTCCCTACCTCTTCCCTTCACTGCCTTTACTCTAGTTCAGGCTCTCCTCTTCTGCTATTTAGACTATTTGTATAGCCTCATAATTAGTCTTGCTTCCACAATATTTTCACTACTCAAATCCAGTGGTGTCAAACTAAAAAAAAAAAAAAGAAAAACTGGGGCCATTAATCCTTACATAAGGATCCATGCAAGCAGTATATTGACTTAGTTTTAAAATGGAATGCTTGGGTGTGAAGGGACAGAATTTGGAATTCAAAATTTTTAAACAGAATGTTAAAAATTGTTTTTACATGTATTGAGGGGAAAATAAAATAATAAATAATAAAAGGAAAAATTTAATGATTTATTATATTTATTTATTTTCTTAAATGTTTCCAAATTACAGTTTAAGCTGGTTTGGCAGTATTATACCTCATACAGCCTTCTGGACACTTGTTTGCTACCTCTGCTTGAATTAATCCTCCCCAAAGCAGCTAAAATAACATTGCTGAGGTACTGTGTTTTCTCTGACCAATATCTTCCATGGTTCCTTATTGCCTTGGGATGAATACAAATTCCTTAAGTGGATTTCAAGACATTTCCAGACATTTCCCATAATCTCCTTTCACACTTTCTACTTCATCCAAAATAATCTACTAATTATTCCCTGAGCTTGGCTCCATCTCCTTATTTCCATGCATTTTCACAAGCCCTCTCTATCCACTCCCCCATGCTTGAAATACACTCCCTCATTACCTCCACCTATTGGAATCTTTATACTCCTTTAAGCTTCAGTTCCCAATATCATAGAATCTCATAAGTGAAAGAACCTCAGAGACCCTCTAGATCAATTGTACCTGAACAAGAGAACCTTTTAAACATACCTGACAATTGATCATCCATCCAGTCTTTGCTTGTAGACCTCTGGTGATTTTGATCTCTACTACCTACCAATGTAGCTCATTCCACTTTTTGATACCACTTTATTGCTCTTTTCTTTTTCTTTATTTAACAAACTTCTTGGACAAGGTTGTCATAGAAATGCATATGGTAAGGTTGAGAAGGGTGCAACACATTAACAAGTGAGAATTGTGCAAGAAAGGTGGCATAAAATGTGGCATCAGAGATAGCCATTTAAAGACAAAGAAATATCCAAGAAGATAGAAGTAATATCTTTTTCTTCCTCTTTCAAATTTCTTCTACAAGTGAGTTCGAATGAATGAAAAGGAAAAAGAATGCATTTGTTGAATGTTTATTGATTTATTAAGCACTTGGCTAGCCTCTCTGAATAAAAAACACAAAAGTAAATACAGTCCCTGTCATCAAGGAACTTATATTCTAATGAGAGAGACAGCATAAGAGAGGAGAGAGATGGCCTGTGATGAGTCCTTGGGTACAAATACAAGGAATAATGCCAGAGCTGATATAACCATGATTCAAGGTTTTAGATTTGAAGGGTTATTGTTTGTTCTTAATTCTTGGAGAGGACCATGACATCAGGAAGATGATGCAATGACTTGCAAGTGAATTGGATTTAAGTGAGAGAAGGGTATGCAAAGTCACCAGTCTCACTTTCTCCTCTGGAGCCATCTGGGTCCAGTGGTAAGATGTAGGTCGGGACAACTAGAGATAGCCTTCAGATATGGAAGGAAAAGGAGAGGAAAAGATATGCATGTATTTACACAGTAGCTGATAAGGCTGTGGAAGAACCATCCAGAGATGAGAGAGTAGAATGACTGACAGTACAGAGCTGGGACTTTCCTGAAATAGCAGTCCCAGAGAGGAAAGCCCTAGTCAGGGCAGTAGGACACTAGGACTGAAGCTCCTTCATTATAGCAAAGCAGTTGGTGAGATTGTTGTAGAAATGGCTAAGAAGAATTCGCAGTGAAATTTGACTTCTATTCCTGGCAAGATCAAAAACACATTATAAAAGGATGGCTAGTAAACATATACAGCGCATGAAACAGTGTTCAAAAAGTGCCAATAAGACTCTTTAAAGAATAGGTTGTCCCAGACTCACATCATTTCCTTTTCTGACAGGGTTACTAAACTGAGAATTAGGGTGATGATGACATATAGTTTATATAGATTTCAGCAAAGAATTTAATATAGTTTCTCTTTGCTTGTAGACAAGATGTCAATATGAGAGCTGGACAATAGCATGGTTAGGTGGATTTGGAACTTACTGAATGGATAACTCCAATCAGTAGTTGCTAATGGGTCAATGCCCATATGAAAGAAGCACTCCAGTGGAGTGATTCCAGAATTTGTCCTGGATCTTGTGCTGTTTAATATTTTTGTCCATCACTTGAATAAAAGATATAAATGGCACATTTATTCAAAGGTTCAGATGATAGAAAAGTATATTAACACATCGAATGACAGTCAGGATCTAAAAGGAAACCAGTAAGCTAAAATATTGAAATGCATACAATAATCACTTATAATAAAAATAACATTCATATAGTGCTTTAATGATCGAAAAGTGCTTTATAAATGTTATCTCATTTTATGCTCGAAATCATCCTGAGGTATCCTAATAACTCATAATTCATATCTGTAATATATTTTAGTCAATCAGCCAGTCAATAAATATTTTTAAGTTCCTACTACGTGCCAGCCGCTGCACTAAGCAGAGCAAACAAAGAAAAGCAAAAGAGAGTCTCTGTCCACAAAGAACTCATGATCTAACATTTGGGGGGGGGGGGTTGTTATTTTGTTTGTTTATTTAAGGTTTACAATGTATTTTAAACACATAATCTCATTTAGTACCAAACATAACCCTTGTGAGACAGGAACTCTTATTTTCTCATTTTATCAATGAAGAAAGGCTCAGAGAGACTCCACTCATAATTATCTAGATTTTCTCCATCAGGTCACAGCAGTCTTCTTATTCTGGAAGTTCTCCCTGACCCTGTGGCCTTCTCAGCCTGAAAACTCTTCTACTTATTATATCATTTCTCATACTGGAAGCACACTCTGCCCCTGTGATTCTTCCATTTTAAGGAAAATGCCTCAGTTAACCATGCCTCAGCTTTCTTTTATGTGTTGACATTCCCCATTCAGATTTAAGCTCCTTAAAGTCAGGAGCTTTCTTTCCACTGGTAGTTATATTCTCTGTACATGACACATAATAAGTGTTTAATAAATGCCTGTTACCTTGATTTGATTTGACTTTCTTGACTTTCCCAGGGTCATCAAGCTAGTAAATGTTCAGTTAAGATTTGAACCCAGTCTTTTTGAATGCAGATTTAACTGTCTGTCATACTGCCTTTCAAATATAAGTATTTGCAGTTGGAAGGGGAAAGAAATGCTAATCATGATACCCCCTCATCAATTGATTTCTCCTCAAGCCCAGCTGAAGAAACTGCAGAATGTAAAGGAGGAAGAGACAATGATAAAGACAATATTGTTTTAAGGTTTTAAATAAAGAGAAAACAACAGTTTACACTTTGTTACCCCTTCATGATTTGAAAAATCAGTTCTTCAACTGAGTTTGATATGATTAGAGAATGCCTGGCCATTGACTGGTTGAAAGATTAACCATGCCACTGGTGGCCTTTAAAAAACAGAACATAGGGAGTAGGAAGGGCTGGAGATTGCTCTAAGGAGTGTTAGCTTTGGAAGCTAAAGCCATAGAAGCAAGAAGAACCAAATCCTTGGGAGGGTATTACTTTTCTCCTCTTGAGGGGAGTTCTCTTCTCTCTTCACTTTGGTCATGACACTGGTCAGAGGAACCATTCACTCATAACAGAAATCTCACCGAGCAAGGAATTAGAAAGTCAGAAGATCAGTGAAGCTTTATGAACTTATAAAGAGCTATACCTATCAGGAACAAAAACTAGGTCCAAGGAACACAATTAAATGACCCACTGAGCAGAAATACTGTGCCCATGCATGGGGAGCAGAATGAAGACAGCATAAGAAAGAACATTGTACTCCTGATATATTGGAAGCATGAATAGGCTTAGCCACATATTTTCACTAAGTGTATGTCTCTTTTCTAGTGTACTCTGTGCATGTGTCCACTCTTTCCACTGAGGTTTTATTGTTTGTTGGAGTCTGTGTCCCAGTTTTATGGTAAGAATCTTGAACTAATTGTGTGCTTTGGCAGATTATTGAAAATAAATTCACCAATGGGGGCTCATGAGCTATAGTTTTATGATATCTATGGTAGTTATCCTCCTGGGGACCTAATTTGTGAGTGTAAGTTTGGGAGTAACCCATAGGGAACTCTATAACTAAATGTAAAGTTACATACTTAGATTTTTAAATCAGCTTCATGAATACAAAATGGGAAAGAAATGACTAGAGAGAAGTTTATTTTTTTAAAAAAAGATCTAAAGGGTTCATTAGACTGCAAATCCCAGGTGAGTGTACATAAGATAAGGTAATCAAAACAACTTGAGCAATCTGAGGTGCATTAAGAGAAGCATAGTATCTAGAATAAGGGAGGTTATAGTCCCTACAGACCTTGCCTTGATTCAACTACATTTGGGAGATTGTTTTTAGTACTATATAATAGGCAGGTCATTGATATGCTCAAGATCATACAGAGGGAGGTAATCAGGATGGGAAGATATTTGACACCAAGTCATATATAAATCAGTTGAAGGAATTTACAAAGTTTGGCCTGGAGAAGGGTAGACTCAAGCCATTAAAATAACTTGTCTTTAAGGATTTGAATGGATATCATGCAGAAGATTAGACTTCTTCTTGGTTCTAGATGAAAGAACCAGGATCAACAGGAAGATGATATAGAGTCAGTTTTAGGTTCAATATAAGGAAAATTCCTAATAATTAGAGCTATCCAAAAATTGAATGGACTGTCTTAGATTGTTTTGGTTTCCTCTACATGAGAGAACTTCAAATGAAGATTAGATGACTACCCTTTGCAGATCATATTAAGAGGATTCTTGGACTAGACTAGGGTTCTGAGATCCCTTCCAACTCAAGATTCCACAATTCTTTTTTTTTTGAGACAATTAAAGTTAAGTTATGTGCCCAGGGTCATACAGCTAGGAAGTGTCTGAGACTGGATTTGAATTCAGGTCCTCCTGACTCCATGGCCAGTCCTTTATCTATCGCACCATCTAGTTGCCCCAAGATTCCTTAATTCTAAATACAGTTGCCTAGCCAGAAGAAAAAGTAGGCCAATTGTGTCAAGAGTGAGAGATAATCAAAGCTACATGTTCCATTGTTATCTATGCAATATCAAGAGATCTAGAGGAAGGATCCCAATATACTGGGTGGTCTGCCTCTAAATATTATGTTCACATAGGAACATTGACAAGAATTCCATAAACTTGAAAAGTATGAATGTGATACAATTTGTATTGTTTGAGGGAATACCTATACTGTGATCACAGATGAATAAATGAATGAATGAAAAATTGTTTATTAAGCATTTGCTATATGCTATTTGGATTATGGAGAAACAAGGGAGTTCCAGAAGAAAACATCTACTTCATTTTTATTGACTATATTAAAGATTTTGACTGTGGATCACAACCAAATGTGGCAAGTCCTCAAAGAGATAGGAGTACCAGATCATCTTGTCTCCTGAGGAACCTGTATGTGGGCTAAGAAACAACAGTTAGAACTGAACTCAGAACAACTGATGGGTTTGTTTGGAAAAGGAATATCATGAGACTGTATTTTCTCACCGTATGTATTTAACTTATATGCAGAGCACATTGTGCAAAATGCCAGGATGGGTGATCAAAAACTGGAATTAAGGTGGCTGACAGAAATATAAACCTCAGATATGAAGATGATACCATTCTGATGGCAAAAACTGAAGAGGAATTAAGAAGCCTCTCAATGAGGGTGGAAGAGGAAAGTATAAAAGCTGGTTTGAAGCTTAACATAAAAAAAAAACCTAAGATCTTGGCATCACTTCCTGGCAAATAGAAGGAAAAGAAATGGATTTTATATTCTTGGGTTCAAAGATCACTGCAGACGATGACTATAGTCATGAAATTAGAAGATACTCACTCCTTTGAATGAAAGCTGTATCAAATCTTTATAGCATACTAAAAAGCAGAGACACCACCTTGCCAGCAAAGGTCCATATAGTCAAAGCTATGGTTTTTCCAGTGGCAAAGTACAACTGTGAGAATTAAACTATAGGGAAATTTGAGAACTGCAGAGTTGATGCTTTCAAATTGTGGTACTGGAGAAGACTTTTGAAAGTCCCTTGGACAGCAAAGAGGTCAAATCAGTCAATATTTAAATTAATTCAGGCTGTTCACTGGAAGGTCAAACACTGAAACTGAAGTGTAAATGCTTTGGCCATATAATGAAAAGATGGGATTCATTAGAAAACACCATAACGATGAAAAAGATTGAGGGCGAAAGGAAATGAGGACAGCAGAGGATGAGAAGGACAGATATTGTCAGGGAAACAATGAACATGAACTTGGACAGACTTTGAGAGATGGTGGAGAAGAAAAGGACCTGAATGGTGCAGGAGGTCATGAAGAGTCGGGCACAACTGAATGACTGAACAGAAAAAAATTGCTCAGAATACAAATATCAACGAGCAAAAGAATTCTTGCCCTCAAGAAGTTCGCATTCAAATAGGGAAACCCACATAAATAGAACCATCAAATAAATAACAAATATTTGGTGATGATTTACATTAATATTATGAGTAAATGTCATCTGTTCCCCAACTCTCAGACCTATCATTCAACACTGCTTTTTACATGTACCTTTACATGTATATAAGACGTAGGAAATCACAATCTTTATATCAGTAAACAAATGTTCCTTATCACCATCCTCATCATCCATGGTAGAAACACAGTTGGCCCACATTGGGTAGGATAAGCGGTTAACAGCTGGGTGCCTTGCTAATGGAAATAGCCCTCTGTGTGGCAGAGGAGTGGTGGAAGAGCTAATGAAATCAGTGGATAGCAAGAAGTTGAGAATTCAAGCTGAAAAGTCAGAGAGGGTCATTCTGCCATGGAAAAATAGAAAATTGGGGAAGTCAAGAGTACAAGTCAGGTCATTACTCAGAGTTCCCAGACCCTTCATCTATATTGACAAGGGCAAACTATTGACTCAAGCTAAGAGTTCCAGAGCCAAGTATTAAGTACACAGGTAACTGAGCTTTTCACTGATTGATAGTTCCAATACCTCCCCCACAACTCCAGGCACCCTCTGAATATCTCTTTTATAAGAAACACCCTTTGGCTTTTTAACAGTGTCACTGTTGTCAGCTGGTGAGGTTTATAAATGTAAAATCTGTGAGTGGTGAACCACTGACACAAAATCATAGAATATTTGAGCTAAAAGGGAATTTTGAAATAATCTAGTGCAAGGGTTCATAACCTCTTCTGCAGCATGGACCCCTATGTAACAGTCCTATGAACCCCATCCTCAAATAAGATTTTGAAATGCACAAAATAAATTACAGAGAATTATAAAGGAAGTCATTTATACTGAAATGCATTTATCAAAATTATCCTTCATTCTTGAAGAGGACCTAAATGACATCACTAAGTTAGAGTCAAGTTGTAGTGTATCTGACTGTGACTGATCAGACTAAGATGAGTTCGGAATGCTCTACCACAGGTCAGGCACAAATAGTTCATGTGAACATTTGTGGTAGATTCTCTAAATTTGCACATCTTGCATTTCTTTTGAGCTACTTCAATTCTACTTTGCTCATAGGGCATAGTACCTTCCCTGGGCAGTTCTGTGTCAATGTCTCCTATGTCACAAATAAGTTCCAAAGTTCTTAAGACAGACCTTGAGAATGTCCTTATATCACTTCTTTTTTACCACCATGTGAACACTTGCCCTGTGTGAACTCTTCATAAAATAGTCTTTTGGGCAAGCCCATCAGAGTTGCACTCTCTGAAGCATAGTTTGAAGGCTTGGCAGTTCAGCTCCAGCAAGGACTTCAGGGTCTGGTACCTTATCCTGCCAGGTGATTCTCAGAACCTGCCTAAGACAGTTCAAATGGAAGTGATTCAGTTTCCTAGTATGGCGCTGGTAGACTGTCCATGTTTCACAGTCATACAACAATGAGGTCGGCACAATGGCTCTGTAGACCTTCAAATGGATAATCAGTCTACTACCTTTTCTCTTTCTTTTAGAACCTCTCAAATACTGAGCTAGTCAGAGCAATGTGTGCATCAACCTTGTTATCAATGTGTACATCCCTGGAAAATATACTGCCAAGGTAAGTGTACTTATCCACAGCATTCAAAACTTCTTTATTCGCTGTAACCAATGGTTCCACATGTGGAATAGGCATCTAGGGAGAACAATGGGTATGGACCTGGAGTCTGAAAGATCTGAGTTCAAATCCAGACGCAGACATTTACTAGTTGTACAGCCCTGGTTATGTCTCTTATCTTCCTCCTGCTTCAGATTCCTCAACAGTTAAAAAGGAATAATAATAGCATGTACATCCCAGGCCTGTTCTGACGAGTAAATGAGATAGTTTTTGTAAAATAATTTGCATAGTGTTTGACACATAGTTGCCATTTAATAAATGCCTGTTCCCTCCTTCCCCTCAAAAATAATTTTTTTAAGGTTATAGACCCTGAGTTAACAACCTCTGATTCTGATCCAATGCCCCTTGTTTTAAATAAGTCAACCAAGTCCCAAAGAGGGTTAAGTAACTTAGCCAAGGTCATACAGCTGGATATCACAGGATATTAGTCTTATGATTTCTAGTCTAGTTCTCTTTCCACCACAGCATGCATCCATAATGTGTCCGCCCCACCCCACCAAAAATAGCAAAACCATCTACTTCAATCAAAAGGGATCTCATGTTTGATTGTTGAAGTAAGTATCAATACAGCCTGAAGAGAAATGTAGTGACAAAGGGAACCTGCTATCTCCCGCAAGCCTGGCAAAGTCGCCTGGTTCACAATTCTATGTGCAGGCCCTTGTAACAAGAGAAGGTCATGCTTTCCAGATCCTGTGAAAAATCAGGACTTAAAAATAAAATTCAATTCTTGGCATTTGTGTAATACTTCCTATGCTCTAGGCTTAAATACTGAAACCACCCACAATAGCCTTGCCTCAGCCAAATACAATAAGAAAAATTGTCTTCTCTAGCATGATCACAATCCAAATGTCAAGGATAGGACAAGGAAGGAGAGCAAAAATTCTCATGAAACCAGACCACTTGGCAATGTTGCTGAAGTTGGAGGAAGGGAGGCAAGCTCTGGCTGCTCCATCCCTTCCTACTTGGGGTGGTACAGATGATAATCATTCCTTGGAACTGATATCGATACTTCCAATGGATTCCTGGTTATCAGGCTAGAAACAGGAAGGACAATTAAGAATAGATTATGTAAGAGATGATGAGGGTCTCTGACGTAGACTGGTATTAGTGAAACTGAAAAGAAGGAATTGATGTAAGACACATTACTGTAATATGAGAAAGGACAGGACCTGGTGACTGATTGAATGTAGGGAAACCAGAGAAAGAGCCATCATGCTGACTCCTAGTCCTATATTTAAATGGGTACCTAAGAGAACAGAAATAGGAGAGAAAAAGAAACATCTTTGGGCTGGCAGAAGGAGATGTTGAGCTTGGTTTTTCATAGGCTCATTGTGAGGGTTTGGTGGGATATCATAGGGAGATGCCAAGTAGGCACTTAGAAAGAGTTAAGGGTAGGAATGCTATGTTTCAGTATATTCTACACACCTAGCCTAGAGGTAGGAAACAAAGTAGTTTTAATAACTGTTTATTGACTGAATGACTGAGAACCAATAAGCCTGAACTAAGCATTAGCAAGAAGGAAAGAAATATTGGGAAGAACATTGGCCAAGTTATACACTCAGTTGTTTGTGTGTGGTCTGTGTTTCTGCAAAATAAACTTTATGTGTGCCCTTTATTATAGCAAAAATCCTCAACTGACACCAGATGATAGTAGTTTCAGTTTATTAACTCTTATTTAGGCCTCTTACATCAAAAGTAATGACAGGATTAATCTTTGAATCCCAATAGCATTTATTAGCATCTAAAATAATGAATACTATATGCCTTGTACATGATGAGCATCTAGGTTTTTTTTATTGATTAATAATTGATAATATGAGATATCCATCAAAAACAAGGGGTTTAAATCTACTTATGAAGGAGAGAGCTAGTGGTGAAAGCACTACTATCTCTGTTATTTATCAGCTGTGCCAACTTGGAAAAGTCTCTTCCCCTCTCTTGGACTGTTTCTTCATCTGTAAAATGAGAGGGTAAACTAGATGTCTAAAGGTCTTTCCAACTTCAAATTCTATGACCCCATGATCTGATGCATCAATAAAAGATCTAGACTTCTTAGGAACCTAAAATGCCATCTGGTCTAACCCCTAGAGTTTACAAATAAGGAAATTTAGACCCAGAGAAGGGAAGGGACTCACCCAAAATTTTTGAGATATTAGGAAATTGCTGATAAGAAAAAGACTACAATTACAAAAAGGTAAAGTTCAGATGACACCAAAATACAATTTGTGTAGCATTATGAGGTTGTGTTCTTGCATCTGGACAAATGGTATCTCTCTAGAGTTCCTTAGTTGAATAATTTTTTCATATCTGATGCAGATACCAACTTATGCCTTTCTCTGAAGATATGACGAGTTTTGGACATATTAGGATTCAAAGCCAGTCATCACACAGCCCAATAATTGCTAGTTGAACAGCTCCATTAGACCACTCTGGAACTGACTTTTATAGTTCTCCTTGAGGCACTGGGCAGGCAAAATAGTCTCATACTAGGATATTTTGTAACTTGTTCCCCTCAAACTACTCCCTGTAAGTATTGGGGAGAAGGTACCTGGGAGATGGCTGCCATGCCCATCAAAACTTGGAGGAGTTGAGATGACTCAGAGTAGTTGTGCCCCATATAAACTCTGACCAGTGAAAGAGAAACCCAGGAAAACTAGTCATGTAAAAGGAATTCTTCCTTTAAATGCTTCTCCAGATGTTGCCACTGGATGCTGATTTAACTAAGGATGGGGGTTAAGTGAGAGGAGGCATTGAGGAAGACTTCATGAAAATCCTTCCCATATTTATATCAGGGCTTGAAGGGTCATCTGAATGCTCATGAAGTAGAAATGACTAGGCAATTCTCCAAACTCATTTTAGCTATGATCAGAATTATCAGTTCAATCCCTCTCCCCCACAGGCAATGTTTGTAAAGCATGACAGGGACTCTCTTCATCACCTTGGAAGAGAAAAATTCCCTGGGATTCTGGACCAAACATGGGTCACTGATTAACCTTTTCCTACAGTTTCTTTTCTGTTGGAATAATCAATCCAAAAGTTTGCTATTTTAAAGGTTATTTTGGATACTATATTGCCTGTCCTCTGAAGGTACTGTTGGCTGCAGAATTTTGGTGTCTATATACATTACTCATCATGCAGAGATGTTTTAACAATCATATGCCTGTGAAATGAATTTATCCACTTGGTAGCTTGATATTAGTAGAAGATTGAAACCAGATTCTGTTTCCTTCCTATAGCTCATTTTTCAATAGAAAAAAAAGAAAAAATTACTGCCTTTACTCCTCAAGAAAAACCACACCCATTTAGCTGTTGGCTGGCCTTGTACTATTCATTTAATGTGAGGTCTGTGCTTCAAAATAATATTGAGAACTTTAATTTTTGAACCAGTAACATAAACTTAACCCTGTTATTTTATCAGAGATAATCTTTAGGGTAAGGAGAGTCCAGAGAGGTTCTCCCTCTCTAAATGTCTTCGGTGATGACAAGAGAATTCTTGATCATATACAATGTCCTCTGAGTTCCTTTCCAAGACTAAGGAGTCTTGAGACTGTGATTTGATCTCATCTTTGAGTATAATACTCTACATGGTACCAGAGAGGCGGATAATAGTCTATAATTGTAGACTATGTAAATAACTTAACCATAAAGGTCAGAGTCAGTCATTATATCTAGCATAAGTCCAAATCCTTCAAGCAATGAATCAATCAACAAACTTTTAAGTGCCTGCTATATATTAGGTGCTGTGTCATGTGCTGTTCAAAAACAAAAAGAAAGGTTCCATAAACATAAAAATATTCAGAGAGGCACACTTTTGTAGTAGTACAGAATCAGAAGCAGGGTGGGTACCTGTCAATTGGGGAGTGACCAAACAAATTGCAATAAATGAGTGTATTACAATGTGATTATACCGTAAGAAATTATGAATGTAAAAAATTTAGAGATGATTAGAGAAAGTTTTATTACCTAAAGCAGAGCTATACAAACCAAAAGAGAAGAATTTATACAATAACCACAGTAACATAAATGAGAAAATCTTGAAAGAACATCTCTGATCAATACCATCAGCAGTTGTGACCTCAGAGGGCTAATACTGAAGCACACCTCCCTGTTTTCAGAAGAAAGGTAGTAAAATACAGGTGCATAATGAGGTATATGTTGTCATAGACAGCCAATATCTTGACTTATTTGACTTAATTATACATCATTGTTACAAAGGAAGGACCTTTTCTGTTTGATTATGACAAATAATCTGTTAATATAGCATACATTACACTGGATTGAATCCTGTACTGAAAGGGTAAAGTGAAATAGTATGAAAAAGAAAAAAAAGCAATAAAACATTTACTTTTAAAGGAATTCCTGATCTTTAGAAGTATGTAAGGTTTTGCCAACATCTGAGGCCATAGCACAGAACTCCTCTTATTTTGTCTGTCCTAGTGTTCAGAGGAAAGGGTTATTGTCCATCAGTCAATAAACATTTATTAAGTCCCTGCTACATGAAAGGCATTGTACTAAACTGCTGGACATACAAAGAAAGGCAAAAATAGTCACTGCCCTCAGAGAACTTACAATCTAATGGAGGAGACAAAATGCAAACAATTATGAATAAACAAGTTTGTATTGGATAAATAGGAAATAATCAACAGAAAGAAGGTACCAGATGTAAGAGAGATTAGGAAAAGCTTCAAATAGGAAATGGAATTTTTCTGGGACTTGAAGGAATCTGGAGAATCCAAGAAGTGGAAATAAGGAGGGAGATCATTCCAGACTCAGAGGACAGACAATTAAAATACCCAGAGATGTGTGCCAAGAGTCAAGAGAGTAAGGATGCAATGAGAATTGATAATAAAGTAGCAGAAGGGAAATGCTACAAATGTAACAGGTCTCAAAGTCAGAGAGATCAAAGCAGATGTTAAGACAGAAGGACAATAGTCTCCTTCTGCCTTGTCCAGTTGTCGAACCTAATCTTTTTGCTCTGAAATGAGTGAGCCAAAGCAAGAAGCAAACAGAAGTCCCTTCCAGAAGCCGAACACCAATCAGAAAGATATTTCATTTCAGGTATTTCAGTTCATACTGAATAAGAAGTTATTATTTTATGCTACAAGAAGTCCTAGATCCTGAGTGTCCACCTAAAGAATGGCCTTTCTAGATATATGAATTGCGTTTATCCTTTCTTCTTCTCCTACAACTCCATAGGACCTCTCACAGGTTCTCCTCCTCCAGATGCTTATTACACCTTGTGTAGGACTCCTCAGAAGCTGGGTTTTACTTTGAGTCTCTCTCCTAGATTCACTAAAATGAGTTTTAAAGTTAATCTGAAGTTATGGTTTATAATGCATACAGTTAAACTCTGTTAGCTATTAATTCACTGTGTATATGTGTATATTTGTGAGACTGGATCCATGAAAAATATAATTCCCTTATGAGATGGGAGGAAAACTAGAATTAGAGATATAAGGAGGTAAACCTGGCCTTCTATAATACTCCAATAATAGATTTATTGCTTCCTTGTGGGTCCTGACACAAAGGATGCAAACACAGAGATAGGTACTGGGGAGTGTCTAAAGCCAACGGAGTACTTGGGATTTCAGTCATGCTTATTTGAAACAGTTTCAAACTTCTCCTAAAATTTCAATTTCAGATTTACATTGCTAATGTTACAACCCTATCTGGAAGCTTTCTCCCCCTCCTTGAGAGTTCTCGATCTAGAAGGTTTAAAAAACAAAACTGTATCCCTGAATCTGTAATTGATAAAGCTAACTCTTTTCTAAGCAGCTTTTTATGGTTTCAACTAAAATGCAAGCTAAACTGAATTCTATAATGGACTATACTTCATAATAATTGTAGTATATTTGTATGCAAATAGCTGAACTGCATCTCTCAATTTTAGGCTCTGACTGTGAAGTCACATCAGCTTGGGGTGGATTCTAATGAAGCATATGATATAATAGATACCAAGTTGGGGAAAATTCAGACACACATTCCCAAGGCTTGGAAACTCACCATTCTCCTCTGGAGTTCCAGGTCAAATGGTGCTAGAGGCCATAAGAGAAAATGAATTGGGTAGTAAATGCATTAAATATACAGAATGAATACGAAGTAGTTTAGGGAAGGTGAGTGCATTAACAACTGGGAGATTCAGGAAGGTTTTGTACAGAATGTGATCCTTGAGATGAATTTTGTGGAAAACTGGGAATTCCAAGAGGCAGAGGGTGTGCATTCCAGATACAAGAGACAAAAATGCAAAGGCATGGCAATGGGAGACAGGGTATGAATGTGCAGAATAATAAGAAGCCCATCCTAATTAGTATCCTTGCCCTGGTGGAGAAGATGGAATAGGAAATGGGAGGTAAGAAATAACATTCAAGGAGTATAGAAAGAGACCATGCCCTCAAGCCCCACATAGAAAAAATTTTTTTGTCATTGACATACCAGTGTTATGACATTGTCATATCCTATTATAAGTGTTGGAGCATACTTTAAAAGATCTATGACTGGAAAAGGTGGTCTTTTAAAGTAGAAATTCAGTGCTAAAAAAACTGTGGGAAAACAGGAACAGTGTGATACTTTTGGCAGAGCTATGAATTTGTCCGAAATCAACCAAGCTGGAGTCCGTTAAGAAAAGTTACCATGAAAGAAGAAATCAGCCTTTTGGCCCAGCAATACCATTTCTAGGGTTGTTTCCCAAAGAGATCATAAAAATGGGACCCACATGTACAAAAATATTTATAGCAGCTTTGTTTGTGGTGGCCAAGAACTGGAAATTGAGGGAATGCCCATCGTTTGGAGAATGGCTGAACAAGTTGTGGTATATGAATATAATGGAATACTATTGTGCTATAAGAAATGATGAACAGGTGGATTTCAGAAAAACCTGGAAAGACTTACATGAACTGATGCTAAGTAAGCAGAACCAGGAGAACATTATACACAGTAACAGCCACAGTGTGCGAGGATTGTTTTTGATAGACTTAGCCCTTCACAGCAAAGCAAGGACCTAAAACATTTACAAAGAACTCATGATACAAAATGCCATCCACATCCAGAGAAAGAACTACAGAGTCAGAATGCAGAATGAAGCAGACAGTTTTCTCTTTTGATATGTTTTCTTTTATTCTTCTTGTGATTTCTCCCATTTGTTATCATTCTTCTGTGCAACATGACTCATGTGAAAATGTGCATGAAGAACTTATGAAATTAATTCAAGGAGTCAAATTTGAATTCATAAGCATTAATGTAGGACCCTGAAGTCTTATCTTTTCTTGAGGTGTTCTGACTGATCATCTCAGGGCAAAGGTCTTTTAACCAGGATACTTGGGTTAACTTTTTTCCACAGGTCATCTCCTAACTGCCAGGACTAATTTTCCTTTGAGTCCATTAGGTCTCTTTTCTGATATCATAGTCATTTTTCAAAGCTGGCTCAATATTCTTTTGCTCACTGCTCAAAACTATATCTCCTACTGGGTGAAAAAGCTCCCGTGCAAGATACCATGAGTGGTAGAAAAAAAATGAGCAATATTTGCCTCCTTCCCCCAATTGCTCTAATTACACTGTAGTAGAGGCACAGAGGTCACAATTCACAAAACTCTTCCTTATCTTGACAATCTCTAGAGCTGGCAAGCTGAGCTTTTTAAAGACCACCAGTAGCCAGTCTGCAACCAGCCAATGACAAACTGCCTCTCCAGTTCAAGCACAGAGAATTCCTTCATACTTCTTCCAGGTGTAACGAGTCATAGACACATCCTTAGACTTTGTTTAATCCATTAACACCTCTTCTCTAGTATCTGCCCTTTTCCTTCTGTGATTACATCAGCTAGACTGAGGGGAAACCTATTCCACTCCACTCCTACATAAAAACTAGAAAGAAAAAGAAAGATGAAGTCAATCTTTCAAGTGTGATATGAGTTTTCTGATCCTATGTTCTATTAGTATAGCCTCTGAAAACTCAGTACCATCTTGAACCCACCAGAATCTTCATTGTAGCACTTTACTGGAGAATTTTGTCATTAATAAAGGAAAGTTGAAATTCATATATGCAGAAAAGAGACTGAGGGAACAATCCTATTATCAACTGCTTCCATTACCAATCAAACCAGGTAAAAAAGATTAGCTAGATACTTGGCACTGTAGAGACAAAGCAACTGATATCTTATAAATATGTTTGTTTGTTTGTTTGTTTTCCTTTTGCTACATGTTGTATGTGAAACATTATGGTATAGGGAATAGAAAGCTACCCAGTAAGTCAGGAAGACTTGAATTAAAGTTGGGCTTCTGACACATATTGGCTGCACTACATTGGGCACGTCTTGGTATCCCAGACAACTCTCTAAGATTAAGTTGCTGAGTAATCATTGTTCTGAATAGGCATAGGAAAATCCTTACATTAATGAAATCTCAGCTCCAGGTCAAACAAACAAACAAACTCCTTTGATTAGTTTCTATAAAATGAAAATAACTGGGAAATGAATTAATGTATGCTGGAACTCTCTATTACGTCATCTTGCCCATGGGACCACTTTACAGGCAAATTCTCCTTAAATATAAGAAAACAGCTTGAAATAGTGATTAAAATAGTCATTTGAACACCAAGACACTGGAGTTTTATTCCCAACATAACTATAAAGTTTTGTGCTTGGGGCAGCACCAACTGATTGGAAAAAGTGGTTGAAAATTTTAAGAACAAAATAATAAACTTCTACTCAACTTTTAAACCAAGACACCACAGGTGGTGTTTTTGAGGTCAGCATTTACCTGAAATGTAGCTGACAGAAGGAGGAAAAGGGACATCTGGTGGCTTCTTATAATAACTATTTTTTTTCTTGCTAACTAGATGCAAAGCACTGTTGTTTCTCAGCTGTGTGTGTTCATCCTTCATATCCAAAGACCACGCCATCAGAGAAATAATGACATGACTTGCACTTGACTTTGTTTTGAGGGAGGGCTGTGCAGGTCACCAGCCTCACTTCTCCTCCAGAGCCATCTGAATCCAGGGACCAGATATTCATCACAATGACTGGAGATGACCCAGGATGAGGCAATTGGGGTTAAGTGACTTGCCCAAGGTCACATAGCTAGTGAGTGTCAAGTGTCTGAGGTGAGATTTGAGCTCAGGTCCTTCTGACTCCTTCACTGGTGCTCTATCCACTGCACTACCTAGCTGTTTCTCAGCCAATGAAGGACTGAAAGTGCTTTGAGTACTTTGTGAATTCAGCACCCTGGACAAAACCCTGTTCACTGCCACCATAGTTATAGATGATTCCCAGCTCTGACTTAATTAGTTAAATGGCTTTGGACCAAGATAGTTATAGATGATTCTCAGCTATGCCTTGATTAGTTATGTGACCTTAGATGGGTCACTTAATTATCCTGGACTTCTTTTGTCTCATCCATAAAATGAAGGCACTAGACTAGGTGATCTCAAGGATACCTTCTAACTCAAATAGTCTATGATCCTATAGAACAGAAAAGTGAGTACAGCTTATCCATATTTAAAGTGATGCCAGATGGATCTATCTTGTATCAAAATCAACACTGCAGCTGGTTCTATTATAGTCAGGGCTCGGTACACATCTCAATAATCATAGCCCATGAATTTACACTTCGTAGCAGTGGGGAATGTAGACATTACAGAGAGACTCACTCACCCTCTGGAAAATCCTAGTTTATAGAAAAAGTTGATCCCATGAGAGGCAAAGAACAATTCAGAGCTGTGATAATACTGAACAAATCATAGCCTCAACATGCAATAAAATCAAGACCCAATTTTTTATAACAGTTATAAACAAGATAAAAGAAAAAATTTCATCTGCATACAGATTATTATATTACCTACCACCTCTGAACCATGTGGCCTTGGTAAGAAGAATCTACCTTCTTCTTATAGACACATACCAAGACAGAACTCATATCCCACTTACTTAATGACAAATGCCTTTGCTAAGAATTTATGGTATGGGGGGGGCAGAGCCAAGATGGAGAAGTAGAAAGACTCACATTTGCTAGCTCTGGATAGCACAGCCCATGGATTTTCTGTAAAAAGAACTCCTGACAAATTCTGGAACAGTGGAAGCTGTGCAGAAACACAGTGAAGGAGATTTCTGTTGCAGAGAGCCCTGAAAAACCGATCCCAAAGGTCTGGACAGAAGCAGAGCCCTGCCCTGCGGAGCCCTCCCCTGCCCTGCCCTGGCCACGCGGGCGACACTGAGAGGAGCAAGCAGATCCAAGTAGGCTGCAGGGACCATAATCTCCGGCGGCCACAAAGGTCCCTCCACCCACAAACTCACAGGTCAGTGAGAGAGACGGGCTGAGAGGGGAGTGGAGTATCTCCAGGACTCGGACCCCCTCGGGAGGCAGCCGCTGTGGCAGAGGCAGAGGCAGCTGCCGCCAGAGGCTCCCAGAGCAGGCAGGAGCTCCACAGCAGCTCCATTACAAAAGGTCTCTGCATAAACCCCCTGAGGGAACTGAGCCTGAGAGGTGGCCCTGCCCCCACCAGAGCACCAGCAGATAAGCTCCCATTGAAGAGCAGTCAGGCCTGCCACCAAAAGTCCTGAGGCTAGGGAGCAGCATTTGAATCTCAGACCCCAAGCATAAGCTGGGCGGACAGAGGCCAAGGGGTGGAGAGGACTCTCAGAAGCCAAGTAACTGGCTGGGAAAATGCCCAGAAAAGGGAAAAAAACTAAGACCATAGAAGATTATTTTCTTGAGAAGATTATTCCGCCATTCCTCTCTGATGACGAAGAGATCTGCTTACCATCAGGTAAAGACATAGGAGTCAAGG
>CM053773.1:145798297-145834662 GCA_028658325.1 Potorous gilbertii
TTTAGGACCAACTGTTGAGTATTGTTCTTGCTACTAGGAAATAAGAAATACAGGTAATGGGAAATAGAAAGTTATCTGGCCCTACAGGACAAAAGAGAAGATGGGGTAAGGGAAGGGAGGGATGATAGAAGAGAGGGCAGATTGGTGATATGGCTAATTAGAATGTCCAGTGTGTTGGGAAGGGGGGAGGGGACAAATGGGGAGAAAATTTTGGAACCCAAAATCTTGTGAAAATGAATGTAAAAATGTTAAATAAATTTATTTTAAAAAAAGAATTTATGGTATTTCAGGAGACTCTGACTGGTTGACCTATAGATGTTTAAGTATCCTCTCTGGACTATTTCTATGACTTGTACTCAAACTCTTATCATTTACAGGTTTTCAGTTGGACCAGGAAGGGAAAGGAAGAGAAGGCAAGGTCAAGGCAAGGCAAAACAAGGGAAGACAAAGCAAAACAAGGAAAGGGAAGGGAAAGAAAGGGAAGGGAAGGCAAGGGAAGGGAAGGGAAGGCAAGGAAAGGGAAGGGAAGGCAAGGGAAGGGAAGGGAAGGGAAGGGAAGGGAAGGGAAGGGAAGGGAAGGGAAGGGAAGGAAAGGGAAGGAAAGGGAAGGGAAGGGAAGGGAAGAGAAGGGAAGAGTGGAAGGGAGGAAAGAAAGGAGAGGGGAAGAAAAAGCAAAGAAAAACTAGTCTACTTCACTCTCAGAAAATAAGTAAAGACCTTCAGAGGAACATGTCAACTGGATTGCCTATCAGTGGTTTATCTAAAGGGGACATGGGTTTTTTTGAAGTTGGAATAACAGTGAGAAGATAATTCCTTTCAAAATACTGAGTTGTTATAAAGAAAAAATGCTTATCAGCCAAGATAGTACAAATGCTGATGTACTGAAGAGTGGAAAAAACATAGTTTTTACTGATGAAACTCACTTTTCTCATTCAAGATCCTGTCAAAACAATAGTGAGAAGTACTCCAGGTGAGGCCAAAGTATCCAGGCATGCTCATCAGAGTATAAAACATACACCCAAAAATTAGAGGATGTTTTCTACTTTTATCAAAGTCTTTGTAAGTGCAATGCCAAATAATTAAAAAATAAGTGATTGTAACAAAAGGAAATATTGCATAGTTAAAACTTTTAAAGATGTAAAAATTTATTCTATGTCAATAAATAATTATTTCACTTTTCATCTAGTTAATTTTCACATCACTATGTTGGCCTACATTATACATATCTACGAACTTTTAGCACCACTAGAAGAAAACAGGTCCTCAAGTCACCCTGCTTTGCTATGCTACAGGGAGGGTTCTAAGCATAACCTCTGAAGTGGTTTCAGCTAGATGCTGGAAACCTCTCCACCCTGGTTTTGAGACGTGGATTTTTAAGCTTAGGAAAAATGCCAAGTACTAAGTTACATGAACTGAAATAGTCAGTGGCATTCATAAGGAGACTGAACTCTGGCTCTTCCACAGCTGAATTATTGCCAGTTCTCCATTATCCACACCAAGAGAAGGAAGCCAATGCATGCTTATCCTCTCCTCCACCCAAATTAACTTTAGACTTCTTTATATGGAGATGGAGTAGAAGCTTATCCTTGCTCATTAGGTTTGGCTCAGACATTTGTTTCAATTTGCATTCTCAGCACACAATCCAGCTGAGCAGTCTGAGGAGGTGACATGGGACTGTATTATGCACTGGCAAAAGCTGGAAGGGGATTAAAAAGTGGTCAAAGGTAATTCATAAAGATAACTACATAGATAGACTCATGTTCCCTTTCATTTAAGACTTTGCTGTGTCCGGGGTAGGATTGTAGGATCATCAACTTAGAGTGATAAGCAACTTAAAATGGAATACTTAAGATTTTAAAAGAAATTAATTGTGTCAAAACGTTACACATTTTTTAGAATCATGGATCCCAGGTTAAAAATCCGTGGCTTAAATGATCTTTCATGTATTTTAAAACATTGATATAAGAAAAGGTCCATAGACTTCATCAGGCTATCTAAGGAATCCATGAAGGGTTAAGAAACCCTGATCTAGTTTCATCTACTCTTTTAACAGATTAGGAAACAGAGAACTGAGAGATGAAATGATTTCTCCAAATCACACAGATCATATGATATTCCTTAATGTGACCTTAAAAGGCAATTAGTATCTCCCAAACATCTTAGCTTCCATTAATCAATAATTTTAAGCCTATTATGCATAAATTTATGTTTTTATTAAATCTATATGTATTTTTTATATACCAGTATGGTATAGAGGAAAGAAATTTGGCTTTAGAGTCAGGAAACCTGGTTTTGAATCTAACCTCAGATATTTAATAGTTGTGGTATTATACTCACTTTTCTGGGTTTCAGTTTCCTCAATGGGGAAAAAAGAGTTGGTCTAGATCTTTAAGGTCCAACTAACTTAAGTTCTATGATCTTGTGGTCCACTAGTTTTGTGGACTTCTCTGCTAAAGAGATCTAATCAGTTTTGGTTGTCTTTCTGCACTATTAGTTTTGGATGAACTCTGAGAAGTCACTGTGTTTAACCTCCTACCCAGTTAGGAATCCCTTCTACAAGTTTCCTTACAAGATATCATCAACTTCTGTTTCAACATCTCCAGTGGTGAGAAATTCAATGTCTATGAAAGCCGGCCACATTCAGAGACAGTGGTTGTTAGGTCATTTTTTCTTATACCTAAGGTCAACTTGCATAAAGCAGCCTCACCCATTACCCTCATTTTCTTGATTGTTTTAGTTTCTCCTCTCTAGACTATCTCCAACTAAGGATTTAATGGAATGATTTTGCAATTCATTATCAGCTGGAAGATTGTATAACTGTAAACTGCTTTAGAGAAGGGACTGTGTCATAGTATTTGTAACTCCAGAACCCAGCCCAGTGGCTGAAACAAGCAAGCACCTACTGAATTCTTGGATTGTTCATTGATAATATTGAATTATGGTAAGTTTACTTTAGGCAGAAATCTGCAAAGCAACTTCAAGATCTATAAGAGGAGACAGAGGTACACAAATGAATGCCTAAGAGTTTTACTTGCTATCTCAAAACATAACTTCTAGGGACAGATAGGTGGTGCAGTGAATAGCGCACCGACCCTGGAGTCAGAAGAACCTGAGTTCAAATCCCTTGGCAAGGCACTTAACCCCATTGCCTTGCCTTTCTCCCCTCCACAAACAAAAAACAAACAAACAGAAAAAAACATAACTTCCAAATTAGCATGAAAAAGGAAGTTTGTGAAAGAGTATAGACTGGCAAGAAAGGTCAATTTTCTTCACACACAAGTCCGAAAGGCAATGCTTTCCACACTGAAATTTATTTCCTAACATCTAGTATCCTGACTACACTGTCAGGGTACAGTTTTCTAAGGTAAGGTAAGCATATCATTGTTTGCATCCAACAGAGAACCAATGTTCATTTTATCATAGGTGAGGTCATATTGTAAGATACAAGAAAAAAATGGAATGCTAGGAGTTCTGACAAATCATAGAGTCAGTCACATGAATCCATATGTGAAAACTGGATTTAAACTGGCCACATGAGGAAGGAATTACTTACATGGTATCATTTGAGGGAGTCAATTGGTAGAACAGAAGAATGGTTGCATGAGGCACCCAATAGGGTGCTCAAGAGTCAGAAAATTTGACTTCCCACTCTCCTTCCACTCTGTGGATGTCAGTTTCCTCCCCTATAAAACAAGAAGGAAAGGCTAGATAACTTCTGAAATCTTTTCCATTGTAAAATCTGTGATTTTATGACAAGATCAATGATTCCCCAGTCTATAACATACAGTTATTGCAAGAAGTTAGCAAGTCTATAATTGAGCAGATATAACTTCTATAGAGTAAATAAGTAATTAATATATATTAATACTTTTAAAGTTTGTAGATATTGCTGTGATTACTAAAATATCAGTTCATTAGATAATATTACTGAATTCACAAGATTTTGCTACATAATTTCAAACAAATTCAATAAAAAAATTTAAACACCTACAACGTGTGAAGAAGCAATATGATAATGTCCCATATTTTTATTTTAAAAAAGGGGTCCTCATACTCTAAAAGTCTGGGAACCATTGAATGATGTCCAAATTTAGTTATAGCCATCTAAGAATTTGGCAATTTAATCAACAGGCATCTAAGAGCAAGACCTTAAAGGAATGAGATATAGAATAAATACCTGGAAAAGAGCAAGAAGGGAAAAAAACCTAATAAAGAATACCAAGGGCCATAAAGAAAATGCCAATTTCACAGTTTTTATCCAAAGTCCATCCTGCTGGAATTCATTTAATAATAAATGACACCTTACAATTGTGTCTTACTTTGCAAATTTTCTAATCATTTTCATACACAACATCTTATTTGGTGCTCCCAACATTCTTATGAGAGAGGCAAGGGTTATTATGCCCACTATAGATTAATTATTAAATACAAACTACATGGGACAACTAGGTGGCACATTGGATAAAGCACCATGCCTAAAGTCAGGAAGACTCATCTTCCTGAGTTCAAATCTGACCTCAGACATTTTAGTAGCTGCGAGAACCTGGATAAGTCACTTAACCCTGTTGGCCTCAGTTTCCCCATTTGCAAAACAAGCTGGAGAAGAAAATGGCAAATTAGTTCAGTATCTTTGCCAAGAAAACCCCAACTGAGTCACAAAGAGTTGGACAAAACTGAAAAATGACTCAACAACAGATGCCAGGCACTATGCTAGACACAGGATACCAACACAACAATGAAAATCTGTGCCCTTCAAGTGCTTACATTCTACTGGGAGACAGAACACATATACCCGTAAGTCTATATAAAACAATTCTGGGGTACCTGAAGCTAAGATGAGAGAAAGTTTCATGTATAAAAGACCAACTGAGTTGAATGTTAAAGAGATTCTAAGACACAAAAGTGAGAAAGGAACGTGTTTCAGACATAAGGAACAGCCACTACAAAGGCACGAAGATAGGAAATACAGTATCCTGTGTGAGGAAAGGAAGAGAATGAGGAAAAGAAGTCTCAGAGTGGTTTGGTGACAAACCCATAGCAATAAGGCTTATAAATGAGGTGGCAAGGGGAAGAGGACTTGAACCAGATGCAAGTATCTTTCTCTACATCCACTGGTCTTTCCATAGTGTCACACCAGGTCATAAGCACTTCTCTCTAAGAATCCTCAGAAAGGTATATTAAATTTTTTCACGTACATTAACCTACTCCTCATTGTACCTCTTTGAGACAGGCAGGGGGCATGTGACATCCCCATTTAGCAGAGAAATAAATTGAGGCCCTTAGAGGCTAGTGTTCAAGCCAAATTGCCTAACCAGCCAGTGGCAATCACAGTCTGTCAGAGTGTCCCGCTAACACCTTTCCAATTGTATTCGGGAGCATTTATATCTTCTTTCACCAGGGAAATGCAAAAATGTCAGCTTCTCCCTGGAACCAGTTCCAGCAAGTTTGCTTCAGAGTGAGCTCATCCCTCCAAGTTTTCACTTGCAAGTTACAACTGCTTTATATTCAGAGCCCAAAGCCCATTTGAAGGCTCTCATAAAGAAAGTTGTTACATTAGAATTGAGTGAGACTGTCTGAATTGTTCCCCATCCAGGGCAATATTTTTACATTATCAACTAAATTAAAAGCCATACATTATGTTTACATGCATTATGGAAGCTCATTTAAAATTCTGTTTAGCACACATTTGCAGAACATTTGCTGATTCAATGGATTGCACACTTACAAATCAGGTATAAATCAGCATTTGGTTGTAGGTAATAAGTTGGGACTGGCAATCCTGATAGTGTCCATTTAGATCTGCCTTTTATTGAGGTTAAGATTCATCACTGGCCTCTCCCATTCCTCAGGCCTCTGAAGGTATGTAGCCTGAGCCCAAAAGTATCACCTAAGTCTGCAGCCTACCTGTCTATATAAGTGCCTTCAGACACTTGTCTAAATACCTCTTGTGTGATCAGTTATCTGAGCACTATAAAGAAAAAACACCCAGCTCTGGCTCCATTCTACTTTGCGTCTTGAATTAGAAGCAGTGGGTGGATGCTGTAAAGATGCAGATTTTGGCTTGGTGAAAGGAAAAACTTCCTAAAAATTAGTGATCATCCTTCAATTTCAAATGGGCTGCCTAAGGTAAAAAAAGTTTCCCAAGAAATCTTGAAGTGAAAGTTAGGCAACCACTTAAGCCTGGTGGGACTATAGCTCTAAGAAGGGATCACTTCATTAAAAGGAAAAGATAGGAAAAGAAGGGGTAGAGTAGTAGTGCTGCATATTTTGAAAAAAAAATATGCTCAAGGGAAGAAATCCATTCAAAGAAGAAATCATGGTATTTTAAATACCTGAAGAAGAATATTTTTGTGAAAATCAATGGAAGCATAAGTAGATGATATATTGTTTTTGGAATATATTATAGACCACCTGGCTAAAAAGAAAAAATAGATGAGGGAGTTCAGGAAATGATCACAAACATCACACAGAGGCATAATATAGTAGTGATAGGAAAGGTCAATTTACCAAGTATCTGTCATAGCTCCCCTTCTATTAATAACAGAGTAGCTAATAATTTCTTGACTTGACAGAAGGGCAATTTCAACTAGCAAAGGGACAAATTATATTTCGAATTCAATAAGGAATAATTGTATACTGAAGCAGCAATGACTCCAAAAGGGAATCTATCAACAATAATTATTTAATAAGTGCCTACTATGTGCCACAGCAAAAGAAGTACTAAGAATAAAGCGATCCTTCCTCACAAGAGATTGGTGAATAATTTTTTGGAGGGATATCAGACACACAATACCAACATATAGAAGTATATGGACAACATAAATATAAAATAAATACAAAAACATACAAAATAGTGAAATCCAAGACAGTGATGGGTGGTGGTATTGCTGCTGTTTGCCCTTCGGTTTTGAAGAAGACCAGTGATATCACAGGTGATGCCTTGACTTGAATTGGATTTAAGTGAGGTTAAGTTATGCAAAGTTAGCAACCTCACTGTCTTTCTGAGCAACCAAATTCTAGTGGCAGCACAAAAGACAACTGGAAATAACCCGGGATGTAGGGGATGACCTTGGAGTCTTCCATGTCTGACCAAGCTCTAAGCACTCCATGCACCTGCTTCTGCTGCCTTTTTGGCTGTTGGATCAAATTGTTCTCATTTGCCCATTCCAGGAGAGGAAGCCTTCATTTGGTTCAGGTAGATGTCCCTCTAACTTGCTGACAAGTTTGAAGCCTGTCAGTTACCCTCAAACTGATTTGGCTCATCTGCCAAAATGATTTGCACACTTGGCCATTGCACATGCTACAGTGTCTTGGAACTACAGGTGAGAGCTAGATGAAAGTGGACACCAAAGGTGAATGAGTAGCCTTGAAAGCATTGGAGGTGTTAGTCCTCCCTGAATGCCCCATTCACTCCTAAATACAAGGTAATTTGAGAGAGAGAATACAAAGTAGTTCTAGGGATCAAGAAAGGCTTTATTGTAGAAGATGAAGTTTGAGCTCTATCTTAATGGAAAAGGGTAGCTCAATGAGACAGAGGTAAGGAGGGAGGCATTTCAGGTAAATGACCAGAGCAAAGAGAAAGTGATAACCTATATTACAATTTGAAGTATAGAAGGAGACAAAAGGTGAGACGTACTCTAGATTTGGGAAGAACTGATTACAAAGAGCTTAGAAAAAGAATAAGTAAGATCACATGGAATAAAATTCTTCAGAGTCATACCAGGAGGAATGGTGAGCTCTCAAAAATGAAATTCTGAAGACACAAAAATAAAATATTCCAATAGAGTATTCTAAGAAATTGATAGAAAACTCACCAAGAAATTTCATTTTATAAGAGGCATATAGAGAAGATGAAAGCAAGAGAAGATAACAGTAGATTAATATAAAAGAGTGACATGGTCCTATAAAAATAGTGTCAGTATTAAAGCTAAGTATGAGGATGGTAAAATAAGCTAGACACAGCAAAAAGATGTTTTCTTTAAAAGCTACATTATAAGGGAAAAGGAGTCCCAGAAATAGAATTTGCATAATACTTAGAGCAGAGAGGAAGGTAACTGACAATATACAGAAACTGGAACTTTTCAACTCTGATTTCACTTCCCTTTAATTTGAAGGAAAACAGAAAACTAGCTTTTTTAAGCACCTACTATGTGTCAGGCACTATACAAAGCACTTTTCAAACATTATCCCATTTGATGATTTGCCAAAAGAAGGATGGTCTTTGAATTAAAAAAGATAAAAGAAAATGACTAATCTGGAGCTGAAAACTGAAATGATTAAGGATGTAGGAAAAGAGTTCTGTCCTTAGTTCAAGTCACTAGGCCCAAATGAACTGTTTCCTAGGAACTGGCAGTTATGCTCACCCAACCACTGTCAATGACCTTAATAAAAGTATAGATGAGAGAGGTGCTACCGAACCGGAAGAGAGACAACAATTCTGGTCTTCCAAAAGGGAAAAGAATAAGCCTACAAATTTTAGGTCAATGAGTTTGACATGGATATCTGGCAAAATTCTAGAGTCTAAAATTAGAAGAATGCTTAGCAAATATATAGGAAACAATGATCACAAAGATTCAGCATAGCTCCATCAAGAACAAACGTAAAACATACTAAAATTAGAGCTATCCATACAGTGTAGGGAAAGGATAGAGGAATATATATGGAAACTAAGATGGTACAGAAAACAAAAGATATTAACAAAGGCAAGAATTAAAAAATTAGAACTATCCATAAGGAGAATTGTTTACTTTGAATCAAAAATGAATGGGAAAAAAACATTTATTCAACACTTACCAAGTGTCAAATGCTGGAAATACAGAAACCAAAAGAGTTTTTACCTTCAAAGAGCTGATATTCTAATGAGAAAGATAACACAAAAAATGAGAATGATGTTTAGAAAGGGGATTTTTAATCTGGAAAGTTACAAGGATGGTAATTGAGACTGTGGGGAAGGAGATTGATATAACCCATTCAAGACCAATGGCAGAATTTATTTGATCATGATTATGTTTCAAGAACTGGAGGAATATAGGGACAAAAGAGTATTTGTATGGGTTATAACGGATTATTTCCCAATAGATTTTTTTTTTAATCAAAGGTTATCAGAGGTGTCAAACTCTGACCAGTGCAATCTGAACTAAATAGATTAAAATGTAATTGGAAAACATTTAACAAAAAATTAAAACTCATTACAAAATTGATAATGTTAATTTGAAGTTTTCTAAGTCTATTTTCTAAGTTTTTTAAGTCTAAGCTTACAGGGATAGATTTCTATTTGAGTTTGATACCACTGGGATAAATGAACAATGAGCATCTTATAAAGATAATTTTTTTTCTGGTTGGACTACTTGGACCTTGAGATTTTATCTATGAAGTTTTTTAAAGCATGAATCTATCAAAAATTATTTATAAATTGAGAATGCAATTTTCAAAGTAACTCTAAAATACAAGAATCAAAAAAATTCCAGTGAATGAGATCAAATTTGAATATTTCTCTTGCATCTAGTTGAGTAGGCTTTGACACTAGGACATGAGAACAAGAAAAAGAAACATACATAGAGGTACTATTGTTTATCATTCATCTACCAGGAAGGGGGTTAGAAAAAAAGTGAAGAAAATCACCTGGGTCCGCTGCTATTTTAGCTGCTTGGAAGGAAGGACAAAGAAGGAAAGACAAGAAAAAAAATGGAAAGGAGACATGTGCTTTCTAAGTTGAATCAACAAACATTTATTAAGGGCTTACCATATGCCAGACAGGTTCCTAAGAGTCAATTATTCAAACACAATAAAAAAAAACCCCAAAATTCTTTGCCTTTAAGGAGGACCTTCCTCCATCTTCTAATGGGTAAAACAACACATAAAGGAAACTGAAAACGAGGTGCAGTGGAGAAATCAGTCAAAAGACATTTATTAGGGGTCTATTATTTGCAGAGCACTGTGCCAAGTTCTCGGGATACAAAAAAAGGCAAAAGACAGAACTTACCCTTAAGTTGTTCACAAGTCAATGAGGAAGACAAAAAGCAGACATATATATACAAACTAGCTAGTTAAGGATAAATAATTAAGAAAGAGAAGTCACTGGAATGCAAAGAGGTTTGGGAAGGCTACCTAGAGAAGATGGAATTTTAGTTTGGACTTAAGGGGAGCCAGGTAGATCAGTAGGCAGAGACAAGGAGAGAGATCATTCCAGTCATGGAAAATAGTCAGAGAAAATGCCCAGAGTCAAGAGATGGAGTCTTATTCCCGGAAAATAGATCCAGGAGAGACAATTTAAAAATTATAGGACTACCTGAAAGCCATGATCAAAAAAAGAACCTAGACATCATCTTTCATGAAATTATCAAGGAAAACTGCCCTGATATTCTAGAACCAGGGAGCAAAATAATATTGAAAGAATCTACCAATCACCTCCTGAAAGAGATCCAAAAAGAGAAACTCCTAGGAACATTGTCGCCAAATTTCAGAGTTCCCAGGTCAAGGAGAAAATATTGCAAGCAACTAGAAAGAAACAATTCAAGTATTGTGGAAATACAATCAGGATCACACAAGATCTAGCAGCTTCAACATTGAGGGATCAAAGGGCATGGAATATGATATTCCAAAAGTCAAAGGAACTAAGACTAAAACCAAAAATCACCTACCCAGCAAAACTGAGTATAATACTTCAGGGAGAAAAATGGTCTTTTAATGAAATTGAGGACTTTCAAGCATTCTTGATGAAAAGACCAGAGCTGAAAAGAAAATTTGACCTTCAAACAGAAGAATCAAGAGAAGCATGAAAAGATAAACAGCAAATAGAAATCATAAGAGACTTACTAAAGTTGAACTATTTACATTCCTACATAGAAAGACAATATTTGTAACTCTTAAAACTTTTTTCAGTGTCTGGTAGTTGATGGGATTACACACACACACACACACACACACACACACACACACACAGAGCATAGGGTGAATTGATTAGGATGGGATCGTATCCTTAAAAAATGAAATTAAGCAGTGAGAGAGAAATATATTGGGAAGGGAAAAGGAGAAATGGAATGGGACAAATTATCTCTCATAAAAGAGGCAAGTAAAATACTTTTCCATGGAGGGAAAAAGGGGGAGATGAGAGAAAAAACATGAAGCCTACTCTCATCACATTTGACTAAAGGAAAGAATAAAATGCATACTATTTTGGTATGAATATCTATCTTACAATACAGGAAAGTGGAGGAGAAGGGGATAAGCAGGATGGGGGGGTGATGATGGAAGGGAGGGCAGTGGGAGGAGAGAGCAATTTGAAGTCAACACTCTTTGGGAGAAACAGGATCAAAAGAGAGAATAGAAGCAATGGGGGACAGGATAGGATGGAGGGAAATATAGTAAGTCTTACACAACACGACTATTATGGAAGTCATTTGCAAAACTACACAGATATGGCCTATATTGAATTGCTTGCCTTCCCAATGGGGATGGGAGGGGAGGGAGGGATGAAGAGAAGTTGGAACTCAAAGTTTTAGGAACAATTGTTGAGTGTTATTCTTGCAACTAGGAAATAAGAAATACAGGTAATGGGGTATAGAAAGTTATCTTGCCCTACAAGGACAAAAGAGAAGATGGGGATAAGGAAAGGGAGGAATATTAGAAGGGAGGGCAGATTGGTGATAGGGGCAATTAGAATGCTTTGTATTTTGGGGTGGGGGGAGGGGACAAAGGGGGAGAAAATTTGGAACCCAAAATTTTGTGGAAATGAATGTTGAAAACTTAAATAAATAAATTTAAATTTAAAAAAATCTCTATCCCACAGGGTTAATAGAATATGCTATTAATATGCTATATGATGTATGCTATTATTTTGAGCTCTGACTCCTTTCTCCAGAGCAGAGATAAGTAAGGAACATTCACATTTAATCTAATCCCAAAAGATGTTAGTACATCTATTTAGGGGAGAAAGGCAAGCATTTTTTCCAATTAGGATTGTGTCTCCAAATCCTCTCTGGAGCCAGTTTCATATTAATCAACTCATGATCAATACATTGGACAAATGGTATTTGTTATACTCTTTTTCATAGGATTATAGACAGAGCTAGAAAGGATGTCTAAGGTCATTGAGTCCATCCCTTTCATTTTACGAATGAGGAAGTTAGCTAAACTAACTTCCCTAAGGTCACAAACTCCTTAAGTATCTTAGGCAGGATTTGAATTCAGGATTCTTGAGTCCAAACCCAATGTTCTATCCATTACACCAAATTTGTGGCTATTTCCCAGTCTCCACAAAATTGGCATGAAAATATGCTTATGCACAAAGGACTCTTTGAAGGACAAGAGCTGTATTAATAAAAGAAAAATAGGAGACTAACATGCCTATTTAATGCTTTGGTGAAATTTTAGTTTAATACAAATATGCAAATCTTATAAAATAATTTCTATGGATGGATAAATCTATTTTCTAATATGAAATCCTAAAAATTCTGTTACAAACACACACAAAAAGGATTAAAGTGGATTGTGATTGGATTCATCCAGCTTTCAAAATTATTTCCCCAAGAAAATAGCTATTTTCAGAACCAAAGGGTCGCTAAAACAGACCTGAAACTGAAAAAAAAGAAGAGGCTTTCATACACCCTTTGTTGATCCCTGTGAGAACTTTGGGTTGCAATCTATTCCCCAATCTTCTGTCCTCCACGTCACCAAAGGGATGGCTATATGCTGGTCTGATTTGACTTTTACTTTTAATTTTATAAAGCATGAATTTTTTTTTTACTCAGATGTCTAGTGTCACACATAAGGGTCAAGGTTTGATTCTTTACTATGACTCATAAGGAATTTCTTTTTCTTTTCTTTTCAATATGGAAAAGGGAAAAAATGGTTGCTGTTAATTTTTTAAAAGCAATACAAAAATAGAGAGGTAGAGGCAATGCTACAGGCGGGATGTTGCATGCACTTTCAGATGAGATTGCTGTCTTATTAATTTTGTTTCATTGTTTTATTTTGTTACAAGAGACCTCTCAAAGAGTTGTGGTAATCTGTAAATGTAAAAGGAAAATACACCAATAAAATTTTTTGACAAGTGTATCTCTGATTTTCAATAGCTTATAATCCCATTGGGGAAATAAAACATCAACATATGAAATAGTAAGAAAACAATAAAAACTGTGTATGATTAAGGTGGCAAGAAAAAGAAAGCTGGCTTAAATCTGAACCCATTGTTCCCAGATACTAAGATGGTATAAAAGAGAGCGTGTATTTGAAATTTGGGAGAGAAATGTTTGTGCTTAAAATCTTGTTGTATCGTCAAAGTAAATAGCAGTTTGTGAAAGTTAATCAGATCAGTATTTAAACAGATGATTGATTTAAATGATAGATAGATGGATGGATGGATGGATAGATAGGTAGGTAGGTAGGTAGGTAGGTAGGTAGATAGATAGAACATTTATTAAGAACTTACTAGTGTGCCCGGAAATACATATAAAATAAAAAGATAGTCCCAGCTGTCAAGAAGTTTACTTTTAATCAAGGAAGGCAATATATACAAGGGAGCGAAAATTTGGAGGTCAAGGTTGCAAAGAAGGTACTTGTGCAGGAGCAAGATGGAAAGGTAATCTAAAGAATCATTTTGTCAGGTTTGAAGTGAGCACGGCTGGTAAGGCTACTTTCTCAAGTGGGAGTTCTGGAAGTAACCTCTCCAGAATTGATTTTTATTGATTAAATGGAATAGAACATTACTTACTGGGCCAACAGTGGAGAGAATGGAGGTTTGAGCCAATAGCAACAGAGAAAACTTCCTAACCCTTCAGGGCTACTCCTAAGATCCGGGGAAAGGAAGGTATGGCCAGTCTTACTCAACAATGAGGCCAGAGTTGCTTGATACATGAATTAATTCTTACTAAACAGAGAAGGATATTGCCCTCCAAATAGCTATAATGCAAAAAAAAAACTTCTCCAATATTTTAGGAATCTATGATTTCATCAGTGTTTCTCCACCAATTCCCCTCTATGCCTTGAGAATCACTACAGCTGAAAAATGATAGTGTAGGGGTCAACCTTGTGACTTTCAGACTTATCTGGTTTGTTCTTACAAAACAAATGTAGCTGAGAAACTGGAAAAAAGAATGGGAGAAACTTAGTATAGACCAACATCTTATACAGTATACTAAGATAAGGTCCAAATGATTTAGATATAAAGGATGATACCAGGAGCAAATTAGGGTGAGTATGGAAAAGTTACATTGTCAGCTCTATGGAATTTCTATAAAATGGATCATTTTGATTATATTAAATTCAAAGGGTTTTGCACAAACAAAACCAATGAAACCAAGATTAGAAGAAAAAACTTAACAGCAAGTATCTTGATCAAGGCTTCATTTCTCAAATATATAGGAAACTGAGTCAAACGTATAGGAATACAAGTCATTCCCTATTGATAAATGGTTTAAGGACATGAAGAGGCAGTTTTTAGAAGAAATTAAAGCTGTCTATTACAGTCATATAAAAATGCTCTAAATCATGATTGATTAGAAAAATTCAAATTTAAACAATTCTGAGATACGACCTCACACTTATCAGATTGGCTAACACGAAAGAAAAGAAAAATGATTGAAGTGAATGTAGAATGTAGAAAAATTGAGACATGAATGCATTGTTGGTGGAATTGTGAACCAATCCAACCATTTGATCATAGGTCTGTATTACAAAGAAACTTTTTAAAGTGGTACAAAAATGTAACACTTTTTTGTATTTTTGTACAAAAAAAATATTTATAGTATTTCTTTTTGTGGTGGCAAAAAATTGGAAATTGAGGGATTGCCTGCATTTGGGGAATGGCTGAACAATTTGTGGTATGTGATTGTAATAGAATACAATTATGCTATAAGAAATCGCAAGCAGGTAGATCTCAGAGAAACCTGGAAAGACATAGACTGATTCAAAGTGAAGCTAGCAGAACCAGGAGATCATTGTACCCAGTAACAGTAACAATTTATCACGATCAAGTGTGAATGACAGCTTTTCTCAGCAATACAGATTCAAGACAATTCCAAAAGACTCATGAGTCTTTTCAGACAAAGAATTGATAGAGACAGAATGCATATCAAAACATACTATTTTTCATTTTGTTTTTCATGGCGTTTTTTTTGGATTGTAATTTCTTTCACATGACTAATATGTAAATATGTTTTGCATGATTGCACATGTATAACCTATATCAAATTGCTTATCATCTTAGGAAGAGGGGTAATGGAGGAAGAAAATTTGAAACTCAAAATTTTAAAAAATAAATGTTAAAAATAAATTTTACCTGCAATTGGGAAAAGTAATATTTTTTTAAAAAAGAAAACAAATATGCAGTCATTGACTAAGCCTATACTCCAAACCTCTCCAGCTTGTTTAGTTCTACCAAAATTTGAAATCTATTGGCATAGTCTTTGAAATCCCAGGGTCACCTCCATGCTACTATGGGAAATAGAAGTAGGACATTAATGGAGATATCCCACTGGCTCAGTATCTAAGCAGACGTATTATGAGGTTTTTTTCTCTTTTTTTTCAAGGAAAGTCATTCACAAAACTATTTTTTAAAGGCTCTGATCCTAGGGCAAAGTTCTAGCAATTGGTATTTGCAGCAATTGACTTTATTCTATTCAATAAGCCTTTATTAAACAAAGATAATGTATGAAGCCCTAGAGGACAAAATAAAATAGTTACTGTCCTCAAGGACTATAAGGGGTTTGCCTCTTTAACGGTCCCTTCAGAAGGGTTGTTATTAGTCTCAGAGAAAGTGGAATGTCTTGTGGAAAAGGTGGAACTCATCAAAAAGAGAGGACAAATACATCAATTGCCCCTTTTTGGAAGAAAGCCAGAGAACAGTAAAGATTCTCTTTGGCTGTGAGCTCTTACTGTATTCCCTGAATTTTCTGAGTTAAAATAAAGGCTATCTTGTGTCTAATACAAGGCAGCTGGGTGGAGCAGTAAATAGAGTGCCAGGTCTGGAGTCAGAAAGACTCATCTTCCTGAGTTCAAATCTGACCTCAGAGATACTTCCTAGCTAAGTGACCCTGGGCAAGTCACTTAACTCGATTTACCTCAGTTCCTTATTTTTAAAATGAACTAGAGAAGGAAATGACAAATCATGCCAGTCTCTTTGCCAAGAAAACCCCAAATGGCCTCATGAAAAGTTGGCATGACTGAAAATAAGTAAATATCAAATGTGTCTTATAACAGTTACCTTAAGTGCTTGTATGAGAGCTGGGGGACCCTTTTACCCCCATCTGTAGACATCTAGCTATGAGCTACAGGTTGGTCTTGATTAGTACAAATGGTAACTCTTCTGAAATTGCTGTATTATAATTTGGTGTTATAATTATGTAAAATATGGTAATTGGTTCCAACTCAATGGAAATTTGAGGTATGAATTCAAGTAATGTGACTACTTCACAGGATTCATTGTATGCACTAATCAGGACCTTGCTTCATATACAACCTTCACAAAATTTCCCAAAAGTAAATCTAAATGGGGACAAAATGGACAAAAGATATAAATACACCAGTTCACATAAACTCAGGACTGGGGGTTCTGAGTATTGCACATATATTACAATATTATAGACGGTACAGGGGATATAGTGGTACTATGGGTCTTTGGTTAATAGTAATTGGAAATGTTACTCCAGAGTCCCATAATTGGATATCATTGTCCTAAATGTAGACATTATGAAGAATTAGAATAAAAAGGGTATGTGCTATAAGGTGGACATGCTAGGTAGGAAGATCCTTTAGTTATTTCGGAAATAATAACCCAATAGAATCATGAGATTTGGAGCTGGGAATGCTCTTACATTTAATCTAATTCAGCTTTTAGAGATGAGGAAACTGAAACCGAAAGTCACCCAGATAATAAGTAGCACACCTTATATTTGAGTCTACTTCTTCCAACTCAAAATGTAGGTCTCTTTCACTTTATCCACTGCTTCCCCCATTTACTAAAGTGAAGGCTGGACCCATTCAGTTTGATTGAAGCAGTTTTCACAGGCAGATTGCCAAAATACTATAATTTTTTTTCTGCAGCCTTAGAAATGCATCTTCACTTGCATGAACCAGTCACAACTTTTCTCACCCCCAGTAGCAATGAGAGATTGCTGATGACAAGCAGACATTCTACCAAGTTCTCCCAACAGTAACATCTTTTCCTTTGCCTCCCACAGTGACTATAAATGAAAATCATCTCACTAGATTAGAACCATACTGCCATGGAATAGATTTCAGGGGCCAGCTTGCTATTTTTTTCCTACTGTAATTCTAAATGCAGTTTACATACAACTAGAAAAGTTGCAGGCTAAATTCATCACTCCCTTAGGATCAGCAAAAAACAGTAATACGAAGTGCTATAAATGAGAAACAGCATGAATTTGTAATGAGATCAGAGGTATATGCACATTAGCATGATGATTCCAGGCCTCATCCTGTCCACACTTGCAGTACCATCTCTAAGAATGCTCCCAAAGAGGCGATCACTTCTATAGCTTGAGAGGTTATATAGCACATTAGAAAAACAAAACATTGGATTAAACAATTATTTATAAATCAAATCTATAAGCATTTATTAAGTATATAGAAGTGGTAGGCACTGAAGACAGAAAGGCGAAAGCATAGTAGTACCTGCTTGCCTTCAAGGAAACTTGTATTCATTCCCCTGGGGAGGAAAAATATATGCATAGATAGATAGAAATATAACTACAGATACAGATAGATAGATATACAAATATATACATACATATAGACATGCATCTGCTTATAGAGTGTCCCAAAAATCTTAGTGTACTTTTAAACTATTAGAATTTTAAAGAGCACTAAGACTTTTGAAACACTTTATAAGATTATGTATATATGTATGTGCATTGTATGTATGCATGTGTGTGTCATCTTTTCTTCCCAAATAGTGTTCAAGTATTAAATTTTTAACATGCTCTAAGACTTTTGGGACAGCCTAGAACAGTACATCCATATGTATATATGTATTCATATACACATACATGTATGTGTATGTGTGTTGTGCATGTGTATTGTGAGCATCTATGTGTAATTTTATCCTCCCCAATAGTTTTAATGCTATTAAAGCTTAAAAAAGTTATTAAAACTTAAAACTGCACTGACTCTTTAGACACCCTGTGTGTGTATATATATATATGTATATATATATATATTATATATGTACATATATATGATGATGCAGTAATAGTAAACATTTATATAGCACTTCAAGGTTTGCAAAACTTTTATAAATATTATCTCACTTTATTACAACAAGGTTGTAAAACCTTGAGAGGTAAGTGTTGTTATACTCATTTTCCAGATGAGTCAAACAGAGGCTAAGTGATTTGCCCTGGGTCACAAAGATAATACCTAAGATTCTACTTGAACTTAAGTCTTCCTGAGAAGGCCCTAAACATGTAAGGACACAGCCCGCCCCTGAGATGACATAATTTGTGTTTTGTACCCCGAGCTGGATTTGCTATGTGTCACTGGGAGTCAAGACTGGTGTCAGTCAGTCTGCACCAGACTGAGAAAGCTGTTCGTGCAACTGGGACCCTTATAGGCAAGTCAACCATCCTAAATTCATGGTCTAGCAATTCTAAAAGGAAAAGAACACTACTTTTTTTCCATTGTCTTTCTCCTCCCCTTTGGGAGGGAATTAGTCCTTTTCCCCTCCCCTATGACTTCCCTCTTTCCCTCTAAGTTAAGTACCCAAGGGAGATGGCTGTGGAGAAGTGAGGCTGGTGACCTGCACAGAACCTCCCTCACTCAAAACAAAGTCAAGTGCAAGTCATGCCATTATTTCTCTGATGGCGTGGTCTTCTTCAGCAATGAAGGACCAGCACAATCCTGTGAGTAGATGCAGCTGACTGAATGGAGACCCAGCTAGCTAGTTAACTCAACTGCCTCCTCCTCCCCTTCCTTCACCTCTCCAAAGGAAGGTAAATTTGGATAGTTAAAAGCTGCCCAGTTGACTTGGGTTTTACTGACTCCTGTCCTGCACTCTGAAACTGGGATTCCAAAGGGCCCCTGCCTAATGGCTCCTCTGGACCCTCTTAGTTTTAGAGTGATTATTAATCACTGTTGTTGGTTCCCACCCAGCCTGATATCTTTCTTTTTCCTGACGTCATTAAAGGGGCCATGCCCTATTTCCTTCTTAAACAGGCCTGTACAATGAATGGGTCTTGCCTCACCCTGAGTACCTGCAAAGACTTTGACCTAAAGAGGCCAAGATCTCTCTGCATCCTTGGTCATCTCCAATCATCCTGATGAATGTCTGATCACTGGATTCAGATGGCTCTGGAGGAGAAGTGAGGCTGGTGACCTGCACAGCTCTCCCTCACTCAAAACAAAGTCAAGTGCAAGTCATGTCATCATTTCTCTGATGGCATGGTCTTCTTTGGCAGCAAAGGATGAAGACAAGTAACCAAAGATTTCCCTGCATCACTGGGCTCCTTGGTATAAGGACTTCTCGCATGCATGTGCCTTTCTCTTGTAACAAATCCAGTTGGAACATAAGTCTCAAGAATTTGTGATTTTATTAATTTATATATGTGTGTGTATGTGTGTAATGTATATATGTATATGTGTATATACAGAGAGAGAATCCAACTGATTCTGTTTTATAATTGATTCTATTTATACCAACCACCAACATGTTACATAACTGCTTAAGTCACATTTCATTGTCTCTGGGTTAAGTTAATAATTCCATTTTTCTGTTAATCATCTCAATTCAAGGAAGTCTGGTCTGTCCTCTCTATGGACTAACTTGCTTGCAGGTAGAATGAATCAGTCTAAATTTGCTAGCCATCATTGTTGGTAGTCCCAAATTTCCCATTTCAAGCCAATCAGACTGTCCCTTGCTTATGATGTTTTAGACTTTGTAGTCAATTACACTGATTTACCAATCTATGATGTTGCCTTCTATCTTTTGCATGTTCTTCCTTTTGCCTACAAAAAAATGACCTGTCAGCCCTCACTCAGGGTCTTTTCTTACCTAGGAGTCTGAGACTCTGTTTATTGGTAAATTCACCCTTCGTTAATAAATTGATCATGCTAGGAGCTTTGTGCCTCAGTTTACTTTAAATTTCATTTGCAACAGCATGTAAATGTAAATTAACCAGTTTAAATGTAAAACATTCAAACAATTCAAAGTAATTTCAAGGTTCAAAAAGATCACTAATTTGGTGGAGATGAGCAAAGACTTCCTGTAGATGGCACTTGAGCTGAGTTTTGAAGGGAACCCCGGATTTCAATCAGTAGAATTGAAGAGAAAACACTTCAGGGATGGAGGATAAGCTTGCACCAAGACACAGATCTGAGGTGTGAAACACCTCAGATGGGAAATGGCAAGTAGCCCAGTTTGGATGGAAAGTAGATTATATGAAGGAGTATGGGAGAAAGGGAAAGCATTTACTCAGTGCCTACTACATGCCAGCTACTGTGCTAAGTACTTTATAAATATTATCTCTTAGGATCCCCATGATAACCATGGGAAATGGGTACTGTTGTTATTACCGTTTTACAGTTGAGGAAACTAAGGCAGGCAGAGGTTAAGTGATTTGCTCAGGGTCACACATCTAAAAAGTATCTGAGGTTGGATTTGAACTCAGCTTTTCCTGACTCTTTCCAGGACTCTAACACCATACCCCCTAGCTTCTGATAGGAAAGTGCATCTTTTCAGCTCTGAGACAAAAGACAGTATTTATTCATGCAGTGAATTTTTTTTTCCAATGCAGATCTCTCAGTTTAGTGAAGCGGAAGGTCCTGGTTGTCAAATGGGAAGCTATGATCACCAGGAGTATTACAAAACCAATGAGTCCAACTTCACTGCCATGAATGCCAAGGCTGGATTGTTTGAGCTGTCATCCTTGCAGCAGGATCTCTCTTTTGCTCTATTTCTATCCTCTAGTCTTTTAGGTCTCTGCTGGATTTTCCAATATGGGTGAAGGCCACACAGATGGTACATTCCTTTCCTGGAAGAAAGTACACCTGGCACCATCTGCAGATAGCCCAAAAGCCAATGAATGACTTATTTCAAGAGACCTGTTGCTGCTCAAGGAAGGTAGTAAAGGAGCCAGAGCACAAATCCACTCCCCCAAAGCATTCCTCCATACTCCTTGGGATCCTAACAGCATACTCTTTGGACCTAGAAGAGATTGGTTCTCTTTCAAATCACACCTCAGGCAGGCACTTACTAATTTTGTGACTCTGGGCAAGTTATTTAGCCTTTGTCTGCCTCACTTTCCTTATCTATAAAATGGAAATAATAACAAAACCTACTTTCCAGGATTGTAATGAAGTTAAAATGAGAAAATATTTGTAAGAAGCTTTGCAAACCTTAACTAACTATTATTAGGATTTTTAAAAATTTAGTTTTTAAATTAACAAGTGTTTTTTCCTTCCTTCTCCCTCTTCGGTGAAAAAAAAAGGAAAAGCAAAAGAAAACTCTTGTAAAAAAATATGTATAGTCAAGCAAAATAAATTCCCACATTAACCATGTGCAAAAAAAAATGTTTCATTCTGCCTATTTGGTCCATCATCTCCTTCCTAGGAGGTAACAGGTTACAACTGAAATAGTAGTCTATCATTGTATTAACCAGAATTCTTAAGTCTTGAAAAGCTCTTCATTTTTATGATGTTATTGTTAGTAGGTAAATTGTTCTGGTTCTGTTCACTTAAATCTTCATCAATTCATACAAGTCTTCCAAGGTTGCTCTGATCCTAGCCCTTATATTATTCTTAAGGCACAGTAATAAATCCATTCCATTCACAAACTACACTTTTTTAGTTATTCCACAATTGATAAAGTACCTCCTTAGTCCCCAGTTCTTGACATAGTAGGCATTTAATAAATGCTTATTAAATGAATGAATATTATTTCCCAAACTGTATTCTTAGAAACATCATAAACTTGCTGAAATAAAATTGAATTTTGTGAAGAAATTTTCATATTAGTTATATATTGCCCTATGAAATATTTAAACAAGAAATTATGTATTTAAGAAGTATCCTTCTGAGGAGTCATTTTTCAGTATGAATATTGGTTTAATTTTCTCTATTTTACTCTAAAATTTCATGGATCCCCTTTATCTTGGGATTGTGCCATGTACTCAAACACCCTGGACACCACATTGATGGTGTAGTTGGGTTGAAAGAAAGTGTTACATCAACACAGTTCAAGCAAAAAATACTTTGAAAATGTTCACAAAGTTTAACCCTGGGCTTCAGAGAGCAGAGACATAAGTACTAAGCCCAACATCCTAAGTTGACTAGAAAACTCTGGGTAAGAGAGTAGTGAGGAATAGGAACCCAAAGTCTATCTAGGAACTCAGTCTATCTACGAGCTCATATTGCTCAATACATAGCTAAAATTCTCCATACTCCTCTGGTTTCCCTGAAGCAAAAGAACATGAGTCCTATAGTCATCTCTTTGCAGAAGCTGTGTCCAGCTCCAAGTGAAGAAAGCAAGACAGTGTCCTGTTTAAAGAAAACCCTATAGAAGAAAGGATGTGCAGTGGTGTGGGAGAGAAAGTGTTGGAGACAGAGAACCCAGATTTGAATCCTGACACTACTGTTGTCATCTGTGAGTCTTGAGCAAATTGTTTTACCTCTTGGGAGCCTCAGTTTCCTTTACAAAACTAATGGAGATAGATTAAATGATCTCTAAGGAAGGCACCTTCCAGCTCTAAATATGATAACTCCACACAATAAAACATCAGACCTATGGAATCAATAAACAAGTAAGTGTTCTACGTATGTCTTCATGTGCCAGGCACCGCTGAGTATGATGAGACAAAGAAAATGTAAAAGCAGCCCTCAAGACATTTATATTTTTATTAGAGAGACAATGTGTCTTAAAGGGAATACACAAAGCTCAATGTATATAGAAGGTAACTTTAAAGGATCTGGCACAGGAAGGAAGGAAGGAAGGAAGGAAGGAAGGAAGGAAGGAAGGAAGGAAGGGAGAAAAGGAGGAAGGGAGGAAGGGAAAAAAGGATGGAGGGAGGAAGGGAAAAAAGGATGGAGGGAGGAAGGTAAAGAGGGAGGGAGGGAGAGAAGGAGGGAGGAAGGAAGGAATAACGCATTTATTGAGCACCTACTATGTGCCAGGCACTACGCTAAATGTTTTACAGATATCTCAGTTGATCCTCAGAACAACCTTGGAAGATAAGTGCAATTATTATGCCCATTTCATAGTTCAGGAAACTGAGGAAGGCAGAGGATAAATAACTTGCCCAGTGTGACATGGCTAGGATGTGTCTGAGGCCAGATTTGAACTCAGGTGTTCCTAGATAGAGCCCAGTGTACTATCTACTCTATCATCTTGCAGCTAGGAAATACATTATAATTTTTTTGCCTCCCCAATGGGTCTACTACATGGTTCCTTTAATAGCCATTCTTCCTGAAGACTCTTCAAATATATTGCAATGTTCTAAATCTCAATTATCACATTGCTTTGCAGGAACCTATAGAAATCACTATAATGTAAGCTCTTTGACAGCAAGGTTGGCTGTTTCTTTTCTTTTCTTTTTTTTGTCTTTGGATATAATCTAGCACTTAACATGTTTCTTGCCACAGAGTAGACCCTAATGACTGTTAATGAATGAGTGAAGTGAATGAATGAAATGGCCTTTTGTATTGACGTACAACCAGTATAAGAATTGCTTTGTTTCTTCCTCAAGCATATTAACTATAACTGGAAGCGCTCCAATGACACTGGAAACCCTTAATTTATTACAAATTATATTTTGCTGTTCACTAAAAGTGGATGCATTACACTTAATAAAAGCATGGTAGGTTATTTGCAAGGGTACTCAGGAGGGAACTTAATGCTCACCATATTCTTGCCTCCCACAACCATACACAGACTAGGCGGGCTTGGCTATGGAACATATGGGAAGCACCGGTACCTATTAGCAGATACTGTGGCTTTGCAGATAAAATTCCAAGCCCATTTTCTCCTAGACCCTGACCCTCTGGGCCAATTAGATTGTGGTTGCTTGGCAGAGAGGCTTGTTTTCTTCTTTGAAGAATTTCAGTACAGAAAGCTTGGGCCAACAGACAAAAATAGGCTTAGGAGAGTATGGATCCATGAAAGAGCTTCATCCATGTCCCTACAACTAAGAAAGTGAATAACTATATAAGGAAAAATCTAGAAAGAATAGACTCCTCTAGTCTGATAAAAATGAAAGACTGAAATGTCCACATCCTTCAAACCCAGAGACTCCATTGCTAAGTCTTTACCCTACAAAAGTCAAAGACAGAGAGGTCCAATATACATCAAAAAATATTAATAAGGCTATTGTGGTAGCAAAGAAATGAAAACCAAATAAAAACCATTATTTCGGGATAGGCTAAATACATTATGTAACAGCATGGGATTATATCAGAAGAAATGATAAATATGAAGAATTCAGAGAAACATACGAAGATTTATATGGACTTACATAGAACACAGCAAAACCAGGAAATAATATGCATGATGAAAGTCCTTTTTTTCCTTTTCTTAGCATCCACAGAAAGCTTCGACTCATTCTGACACTATTGTCAGACACTATATTTCTGACACTATTTTTGTGGGACAATTCCACTCTTTCTTATAGAATAATTTCATTTGTTTATTCATTCTCACTTGTCTACCATTGCTTCCAAATTGTAGATTTTGTAATACAATACAATAATGTAAATTAAAAGACCATGAAAATGAAGCCAAATGTGGGATAAGTGTAAAGACTAATCTTGATCTCATAGAAGATATGAAGATACACTTTCGTCAGTAGAAAGGTGGCAGTGGGGGGCAGTGGAAGGTGGCACATTGTAAAATGTTGCATATACTGTCAGATATAATGACTGTGCTTTTGAATTGTGTTTATTTTACTTTCATGTTAAAAGATAGGTTTATTTAGGAATGAGTTCTTGGGGAGGAACAGGAAGGGGGCACTATATCCAGAAATGACTAAATTAAAACAAAATCCATAAATAATGGGAACAGAGTCAGGTAGTACAGTGGGTAAGGGTAAGGGACTTGGAGTAAGGTAAACTGAGCTCAAACCCGACTTCTGATAATTCCTAGTTATATGACTCTGAGCAGGTCTTTTATCCTCAGTTTTCTTATCTGTAAAATGGATATAATAATACAACTCTCCCACCGTGTTGTGGGGACTATCAAGTAAGGGAAGAGCTACATAGTGCTTTTTAAACTTTAAAGTATTTATGTAAATTCTGTTTATTATTATGACTTAAACTTTCTAAAAACAAAACAACTTCTATGATTTTAGGATAAATTGATGTGTGGCCACTGTGGCTTCCATTCCAAGAGATGTGTCTCCTAGACACTTGGGGGAAAGGATGTGAGGAAGTTGCCTTTACAGTCGGTCCCAATACATATTTTTCAAGACAAGTACCAATGTGGCACCATGATACCTACATATATTTATTGATTACAAGGTTATTGAAATCAAGGATTTTGCTTTTATTTCTACCTATTTCCATTTTCTCATTTTATAGCTTAAAGGAAAAAAGAAATTATAAAGTATGTGAATAAAGTGAACACAAATACATCTTACCCTTCAATCAACTCCTCTTGCTGAGTTCCTTACATCTGTTAATTATATCAACACTTTTCCATTCATCTAGGCTCTAAAACTTAGTCATCTTTGATTTTTCTTTTTTTTTTCTTACCCTACAGGTTCTAGTAGAAAGTTAACTCACCTATTATAGTGAAAAGAGCATGAGTTAGAAGATCTAAAAGTAATCTGCCTCTACTAACTTCATCTCCCTTGGGCAAATCTTTTCTTCTTAATCTATTTTTTAATTTGTACATTTTTTTCTTCACAAACACAGATGGATATTGAAAGACATCTCCTCAAGAGAGGATATAGCTTCAAAAAGCATAACTCCTTATACTATTGAAGAATATAATCTTTGGGCTCAAGAAAGAACTTCCAGCTACTGGGAGTTATGAATTTACCCTTTGGGCACGTGTTCTCTGCATGTACTGCCTCTATACAATCACCCTCAAAGTTCACTCTTTCCTCATTCTTCCATGAGATTCTGTGTATACTTGAGAGTGTGCCTCAGAACCTTTAGAGATGGTATTAGTATTCATTGTTCAGATAGTAAATTCCTCTCCTAAAAGCTAATTGGAATCTAATAGACTTATCTTAATGGGAAAGCTATGAAGGAGGCAAGTGACAGTAACAGAAACCCAGCCCCTTAACATCTTCCCCAGAACATTGATAAGAAGTAGCAGAGAATCTCTAAGGACCCAGCTCATCAATGTGAATGTAAATTGAAGAAATAGCTCCAAATAGAATGTTGAAAATACATGTTTATATGATTGCTGAGTCACTACCAGTTATCTTCGGATCTTTCTTTTTTTAAATTCTAGGTGTCTCTATTTTGCTCAGGCTGTGCAAGTACAATGATCACTCATCCACCCATTCCCATCACTGATCTGAATGTGTTTAGACCTGCTCCATTTCTGACCTGTATCAGTTTGCTCCTTTTTTTTGGCATCCTGGTGGTCTCCCACTCTTGGAGACTCATCATGTTATTGCTGGCTTTTGTTCAGATACCTGAACAGCTTAGCCTCCTGCAACTCAGAACTTCTGAGCTCATGAGATGCACTAGCCTCAGCCTTGCCAGTAGCATGGATTACAGATGTGCACCACCCTATCAGGCCTGCCCTATTTGAAAAATTGTGGAGAGTTACAGAGGTGCTGTAAGACTAGTGAATGAAATATAGTTCTGATTACAAAAGAGGGGATGACAATAGATTCTTCACATTGTAGGTCACTGAATTTAGAGTCAATCTATGGCAAAATTCTGGAGTGTATAATTTTTTATTTTTATTCTCAGGTACACAGAGGAGCATGAGAGAATTTAATATAAAACAATGAATTTCGATTTCTCAAAAACCTATGTATAAATCCTACACATTGTTTTCAAAGCAACCCAGCTTTTCTGTGCTTCCTTCTAGTTTTTCTATTTTTCTCAGCTGTGTATTTTTTACTTTTTCCCCTCTTGCCCTGAGCCCATCCTAGAGAAGGCTACAAGGCCACACACACACACACACACACACACACACACACACACACACACATCTATAAACCTATACATTCATATAGATATGCACATAGATAAGACCACACTATGCATATATCTATTTATCAGTTCTTTCTCTAGATCTGAAGCTTATTGTTAAAGGGATACTTTGTAAACACTTGCTAATGATAACAATACACACATAATACATTCTTGGGCCACCATAGTCCAAGAATTTGTTACCAAGTAGCACGTTTGGGTTGTGAAGCTCTTTGTACTTAGCAAGGCCAGTTTTCACACTAAAAGGATAGCCTGTTGCAAGGACTATACTTAAAGCCTTCCCAGCTCAAGTCAACTTAACAGATGTCAGACTTCTTGAAAATTCTCTGAGAACCCACAGTCACCTCCCCACCACAAGACATGAGAAAAGTAGAAGGTCTCTAGGTAGAGAGAGGAGACAACATGCTGGAGTGAAAAGGACATCGGATTTCTTTCTTAAATGACCCAGACTCCTGATTATACCTTAGAATACACCATTCCTACTTTCATTCGTTTTACGCCCCTCTCTTGGAACGGCTCCTCACATTAGTCTGCCACAATCCCACTCATTCTTTCAAGGTCATGTTGTCCATGAAGGCTTCCTAAACATACATGACCTCCCTCTTTGGAATCTCTATTGGCACTTTGTCCCAATGTCCCCCATGACACATTGCATTCTGCATTATGTTACAGGTATTTGTGTACTTGTGTTCTCTCTTCTAATGAACCACAAGGTACTTGAGGGACAGGCATCTTTTTATCTCCTTTAGTGACTAAAAATATGGCCTTGCACCGAAGAGATGTTTCCTGATGACTGTCCCCAGTCTTCTCCTGGGAGATGGCATATGAGTTGAGTGATAAAGGAAAAGAGCAGGTGCCTGTGTGGAGAGGGTGCATTTTACATATAAGGGATAGCCTTTGCAAACCCAAGGAAGTGGGAGCCAGTGGCTAGTCCAGCTAACGTCAAATAGCCCCCTTTGTTGAGACATAGAATGTTTGAAAATAAAAAAGGTACAGAAAAGTCAATTGGAACAAGATTATGAAAGATTTAAATACCAGATTAAGTAGTACACACATTTTTATCCCAGAAACAACAGGGAGTAACTGAAGATAATGTCTTTTGTATCATTTCTCAAATTCAAATAATTCCTAGTAACATACTGAAACCTACTCACTCTGACCACAAGTATTTCTGTTGTCTCTTGGGATGTCTGAAAATTTGATTCCTTTCAGATCAGTATCACATGATTCAGAGCCATCTAGAATTACCAAGAGAATATTGGCGTTCAACAACACTCTGGTATCTTGGACAGTACTTTAGTTTCCTCGCCATGACCCAGCCCCCTTTCCTTTTCCTATTCAACTTTGCACCCAGACCACTGTCCAAACAGAGTCTAGTAACCATTGTGAGGTTGGCAGCAAAAACTTCTCTTTCCATGATAACATATGTGTAGCCCATGCTATTCCAATCCAGTGATCTTTGCAGGCCAATTTTATTAAAAGATGATTATTATTGTATTTTGCTAAGGATAAACTAAGAATAAAAATAAAAAGAGGACCCCATGTGTCACAAATCAAAATAATTATGGCATCATTCTTTCCTATAGCAAAGAGATGAAAACAAAGTATCTGTTTATTGATAGATACAAGCCTTAACAGGTTGTGGTATATAAATGTCTTTAAATATTACAATGCTATAAGAAATGACAAAAATGAAGAATTCGAAAAAGGATATGAAGACTTAGATAAATGAATTCAAAATGAAGTATGCAGAACCAGAAGAAGAATACATACAATGATTTACAATTATGTAAATGGAAAGAACAAATGTGAAGTAAATGGACAAAACTAAAAATTGTGAAATTATAAAGATGAAGAATGAACCCAAAAAGAGATGTAAGGAGACATAACACTCCTTTCTTTTCTTTAGAAAGATAGGGGACTATGAGGCATGGGACACTATCCAGTGAAACCTGTGGCCTCAAGACCAACGTGTCCTTCTAGGTCCTTGGATGTGACCTTCTGAGGGGGTTCAAGTTTTACCAAACAAATCCTTTTCTTAAGGGGATTTGTTCTGTGAAGTCTGGATTCAACCAAAGGGGCTCACTTGAGGACCTAGAGGGCCTCCTTGAGGCTGCAGTTTCCCCACCCTTACTGACAATGTCAGAATTGGTTGACGTGCTGGTTAGTTTTGCTAAACTGGTTTTTTCCACTTTTTAATCTTTGTTATAAGAAATGGTTTTCTGAGAGGAGGAAGGAGAGAGATTGGAGATATATTGGGAAAATTTAAGTGATGTGAAAACACAGCATTTTCCCTCCTGGCTGTGGTTCTGACTCTACAGCTTTACCACCGTGATGACTCAGCTGCTTTCTCACTCTGAAGTGCCTGGAAACTTCTCATCCTACAACATCCTTCCATCACGACAGCCCTTTTCTCTCACAGGTGAGTTCCTTTACCCCTCCTTTCTTTGTGTATTATCTTCGCACATTAGAATATAACCTTCTTGGGGGCAATGTCTGTCTTTCTCTTTGTTTATATTTCTCTCCCAGGATTTACGGTGCCTGGCACATAGTACATGCTTGATAAGAGCCCATTATCTTCCTGTTGCCTGAAATAAAAAATTTAAAAAGAAAAGAAAATGACCACATTTTCTGGACTGAAGCAATGATCTCCATCACCAGTTCCAATAGTAGTTTCTATCATCTACGTTCCAAAGGAATATAAACCTCTCGAGAACAAAGATTATTTCTCTTTTAAGCCCAGTGCATAGCGCAATGTCTACCTAGCATGTACTAATAGCTTAAGAAATGTTCACTGAACTGAATCGAATGACTGGGTTCAAAAAAGAATCTATTTTTAAGTCCCAGATACAGCAAAAGCAAATAAAGGTTACTCAAGCAATTAATAATGGGCCCTAATCTGTGAGTAGGCAATTCTGATTCTGTATCCTAGAATCTTTTCTGAATATTGGTTGTATCTCTGTTTCTCTTAACATGGGATGATTGTCCCACAAGTAGAAACTGAATCCAAAGCAAAATTCTGATGAGCTGTCCCTATGTCTGCTGCTGACACCCATTTATGTACCAAAGGCCTGATACCTTTACAAAATGATGGAAGATTTCCCCTGAGGCAGAAAACATAAAGGCAAGTTATCCAAATCACCAAGAAAATGTTGGATTTTTTTCAAGTTTAGTTTGACCTTGCTGTCATTCAAGGCTATCCCAGCAGTCCTTCACACCCTCTCCTATTACTGTAGGCTAGAACTTTCTGCCTATGCCACTGCCTAGGCCCTGATTCTAGCCCTACTCAAAAAACCTTCTTTAATTCTGATTCACTTTCTGCTCCAGTTAAGGTCACTGTCTTATTTGGCAATTGCAAGAAGGGGGAGGTGGGAGTAAGTAACGTTAATTGTAATAAATTGGTCTTTTTTTATACCTTCAACACTCATCCCCTTCCCCTCTTCAAGGGGCAGTAATTTATGATCCAGGATCCTAAAAATATCAGTGGCTGAACCACTACCCATCTGGTGGTACGAGAAGAGGAAAGTGAGTATCTAAAACAGGAGAGCCTAAAGGGCCTTGGCTTCCTGTTTTACCTGTTAATGTTCCTTTTCTGAGCAGTAGGCACGCCAAGATTGATTGTAGATACAATCTGAAAACTTTTTTTTCTATGTCAACATAAGGAATTAGAGAAAGCCACTGTTCTCACAGCACAAATGAAAAGAATCTATGGGAGTTCCCAAAAATTGACTCATGGAGCCATAGTCAAGGCGACCTATTATAGCCCAAGGGGTTCTGAGAGTGTGTGTTTGTGTCTTATACACTCATCATGGGAAAAAGAGTAGAGGAGAAAAATAGGGAAGACTTTCTGTGCCTTTGCTATAATCATTTCAGTCCTCCAAAGACCTCTACTCCAAAAGGAATGGGCCATCAGTCAGATTACAATTTCTCTCTCTTTTTTTTTTGTCCATGTTCCCCACAATCCAACATTTCATGAGCTTTGGTTCCTCCCAACTACATTTTCTCCTGCCCAAAGCTTTTGGGTGACCTTATTGTGTATGTTTCTTAGCACCCATTAGGAGTGAGGAACATAGTTACTTAAATAGTATCAGAGAACAGTTGTTATTCAAATGAAAGATTCAGTGATATATGTGAGCCTTAAAAGTCATTTGATGTGTGTGTGTATGTGTGTGTGTGTGTGTGTGTGTGTGTGTGTGTGTGTGTGTGTGTGTGTGAGAAGAGGCACTAGAAACTGATGGGGGAAGGAAAAAAGACTTTCAAATAGACAGAGCTATGCAAAAAAAATAGCTGGAGGGACTTGTTCCTGCCAATATCTGAAAGCTATAAATAAGAAGCTAAGAAGTGAAAGAGAAGAAACATAATGCAATGTTACTGAGATGCGTCTGCTATAGGGAAATTTTTCCCTTTTTAGTGGAAACAGAGAAGGGTCAGGAAATTCAATATTCTATAACTCTGAAAGATCTCCCTAACCAAGGAGCAGCATATTCTGTCTGACATCTTTCCTCTCCTTAAAGAGAGATGCCTGTTTAAGTTAAGAGAGAGAATTCAAATAAGAGTCAGCTGACATGGCAGCTCTAGGAAAGAATCCAGCAACAGATGCTCAGCATTAAAAGATAGGTCGACACATTCAGGATTTGGCTTCATGGGAAAAGATTCTATGAAAACAAAGGTCGTCATTCTGGGAAAGGATTTCTTTTACAACAATAAAACATATTAATGACCACCACCCAATCTTCCTCACCCTTCCTCTGACCAACACATGAGATTGTATTTGATTCAATGAAAGGGATGTTTGTTTCTACACTGGTTTCTAATGGTTAGCATTAACTAAAAATATAGTATAGTAAAAAAAAAACCTAGTCTTAAAATCTAATCTTGATTTGAGCCTGGAAACTTTGATATGAATCACTCTGATACCATATAACCATTTAATCTCTCTCAGTCTCAATTTCCTCATTTATAGAAAAGTTGTGGTGTCCCATCCAGGGCTACCTCACTCAATACTTCTAGGTAGCAGGATTGGTCTTCCACAGGGCAGCTACTTTGGGTTCAAAGGCAATTATAAGCCCCCATCAATATACTTATCTCTCGTAGTCAATCAGTAGATATAATTAGATCAAAAGCATTTGCTAAAGTCACAGAATTTGTGAGTTGGAAAGCACCTCAGTAGTCATCTAGTCCAGTAGCCATTTAATCCATGATGGCATAGTAAGAAGATTAGTTACAAATGGTCCCTCTCATAAGCACTAGATAAACACATGAAAGAACACTAAATATTAATGGGAATGCTAGATACCCATATGTATATATTATGTACTGGTAGTGTAATACACACATAGGAAATATATCTGGCCAAGGCAAATAGTACCTCTGGCACTACAGGGCCCAGATGTCCTATCTGGTCTTACTCTTCTCCCCTGGAGAGGTCCTTGTTGAATAGGTTCTTCAGATGTGCTCTTTGGGTTTGGCCCCCATCATAGTTCGACTTCTTAGCCAGGGCTAATTCTCTCTTGAATTCACATCTAGTCCTCTTCTAAGCCACCAGACTCCAGAGCTGCCTTTCCTGACTGCCTCTCTTTGGACTGTTCCTTACTTAGTATCTCCTATTGGGCAAGTAGCTCCGCTAACAAATGGCATGACTAATGGTGAATGAGAGGAGTCCATCAACAAGAATTTATAAAATTCCTATAAAGTGCCAGGCACTGTTCTAAGTAGTGGGGATACAAAGAAAGGCAAAAATCAATCCTTGTCCTGAAAGAAAATGCATTCCAAGAAAATATGTATGAATAGCAAGATATATTCAAGATACAGAGAAATTGTGAAGACATTATGGAAGGGGAAAGTATTAGTAGCTGAGTGGAACAGAAAAGACATTCTATGAAAGTGGAGTTAGAACTGAATCTTGAAGGAATTCAGGGAACCAAAAAGGAAGAGATGAGGGAGAAAAGGATTCTAGTCATAGGGGACAGTAAGTGCAAATATATGAAGATGAGAAGAAAAGTGTCCTGTTTGAGGAATTACAGCATACCTGGATCATAGAGAACATGAAGCAGACTAAGGCCTAAGAATACTGGAAAGGGCCAGGTTATGCAGAGCTTTGAATTCCAAAGAAAGGAGTTTGTAATTGATTCTCAAATTATAGGGGGCCCTGGAATTCATAGACTAGGTCAGGGGAGGTGAGGGTGATAAGGTTAGATATATGCTTTAGAAATATCAACTTGATTAAGTGGAGGGTGGGTTGGAGTGGGAAGAGATAGTCAGGGAGACCAGTTAGAAGGCTATTGCAATAGTCCAAATGAAAGATGATGTGGTCCTGCACCAGGGCTGTGGCTATGTGATTGAAAAGTAAGGAATGTACATGAGAGATACTGTGAAAATAGATAGAAGATTTGGCAATACTGTATATAGAATATGTACAATGGGTAACACTGATGAGTTGGAGATGAGACTGAGATTATGGACCAGAGTGACTAGGAAGACAGTGTCCTTTTTTAATAACATAATTCAATTGATTTTTTTTTGTTATATTTTAAGTTCCAAACTCTCTCCCTCCCTACCCTAGAGAAGGCCACTGTTACATACACACACACACACGCACACACGCACGCATGCGAGTAAGTATACAGGTATATGTAAAACCATACCATGCATACTTCTATTTATCAGTTCTTTCTCTGGAAGCAAATAGCATCTTCCTTCATAGGTCCTTTGTAATTGATTTAAATATTTATAATACTCAGATATAGCATCTAAGCAGTATATAAGCAGTATAGCTTAGTCATTCCCACTTATTCTTTGAACAATTTTTCTGTTACTATATATGATGCTCTCTTGGTTCTGGTCACTTCACTCTTCATTATTTCATGCAAGTCTTTTTGAGTTTTCCTAAAATCAACCTACTCATCATTTCTTACAGCATGGCAATGTTCCATCACAATCATATGCCAAAGTTGGTTTAGCAATTTCCCAGTTAATGGGTATTCTTTCAGTTTCCAGTTTGTTGCTACCACAAAGAGAGCTGCTATAAATATTTTAAAACACATAGATTCTTTCCCTTTTTCCCTGATCATCTTGGGAAACAGACCTAATAGTGATATTACTGGGTCAAAGGGTATACACAGTTTTATAACTGTTTGGGCATTGCAGATTGCTTTCCACAATGGTTGCAACAGTTCACTGTTCCACCAATGTTGTATTAGTGTTCCAATTTTTTCACATATTATTTAATCTGATAGTAATGAGATACTATCTCAAAATTATTTTAATTTCTACTTCTCTAATCAACAATGACAGAGCATTTTTTCATATGTCCATATGTAACTTTGATTTCTTCATCCAAAAACTGCCTGTTCATATCCTTTAACCATTCATTAGCTGGGGGTTGACTCATATTCTTAAAAATTTAACAGTTCTGTCTATATTTGAGACATGAAACCCTATCCAAGAAACTATCAATAAAAATTCCCCCCCAATTTTCTGCTTTCCTTCTAATCTGGACTACACTGGTTTATTTGTACAAAATATTTTTAATTTAATGTAATTCAAATTATCTGTTTTATACCTCACAATGCTTTCCATCTCTAATTTATTCATAAGTTCTACTCTAATTCATAAGTCTGACAGGTAATATGTTCTATGTTCTAATTTAGTTATGATATCTCCCCCTGTTGTCTAGGTCATATATCCATTTTGACCATATCTTGGTAAATGGTGTAAGATATTAGTCTACACCATGTTTCTGCCAGATTGCTTTATACTTTTCTCAACAATTCTTCCCAAATGTGACTTCTTATCCCCAAAGTTTACATTTTTACATATGCCAAATACAAAGTTGCTATAATCATTCACTATTGTATATTGTATGTCTACTCTATTCCACTGGTCCACTCTTCTATCTCTTAGCCAGTACCAGATAATTTTGATAACTATCTCCATATAATATAGTTTAAGATCTGGTACTGCCAGATGTTCTTCCTTGAATTTTTTTCTTTAATTCCTTCAATATTCTTGACCTTTCATTCTTCCAAATTAATTTCATTACTTTTTCTAGCTTAATGAAATATTTTTTGGTTATTTGATTAGGATGGCATTGAATAAATAAATTAGTTTTTTTCTATTATGTTGGCTCTGCCTACTCATGAACAATGATGATTTTTCCAGTTATTTAATCTGAATTTATTTGTATAAAAAATGTTTTGTAATTATGTTCATGTAGCTCCTGGATTTGTCTTAGTAGGTATTTTCCTGGGTATTTTATGCTGTTTATGATTATTTTAAATGGAGTATCTCTTACTATCTCTTCTTGTGGGATTTTATTGATGATATATGGAAATGCTAATGATTTATGGGGGGGGTTAAAATTTGCTAAAATTATTATTTTAATTAACTTTTTAGTTAATTAGAATCTCTGGGATGTTGTAGGTATGTTATCATAACATCTATAAAAGAGATAATTTTATTACCTCATTGCTCATTCTAGTTCCTTCAATTTCTTTTTCTTTTCTTATGGCTATAGATAATCATTTCTAAAACAATATTACATACTATCAATGATAATGGGCATCCTTGTTTACTCTTGATTCTAATGGGAAAGTTTCCAACTTATCCCATTTTGCTGATGATTTTAGGTAGATATTTACTATTTTTTTTTAAAAAATTCATTTATAGAACAGTGGAGACATGCAGCAATGGGGTGAAGGAGATTTCCGTTCCAGAGAGCCCTGAAAAACTGATCCCAAAGGTCCCTCGCGCACCAGATAGGAGCGGAGCCCAGCCCTGCCCTGACCCGGCCACGCGGCACTGAGAGGAGCAAGCAGATCTGAGCAGGCTTCAGGGATGGAATCTCCAGCGGCCACAAAGGTTCCTCCACCCACAGATGCACAGGTCAGTGAGAGAGATGGGCTGAGAGGGGAGCAGGGTGTCTCCATGACTCGGGTCCCCTCAGGAGGCAGCGGCAGAGGCAGCGGGAGGCCAGAGGCTCCCTGAGCAGGCAGGAGCTCAGCAGGAGCTCCATTACAGAAGGTCTCTGCATAAACCCACTGAGGGAACTGAACCTGGGAGGCAGCCCTGCCCCCACCTCAGCACCAGAACTTAAGCTCCCATTGAATAGCAGCCAGGCCTGCCGCCGAAAGCCCTGAGACTGGGGAGCAGCATTTGAATCTCAGACCCCAAGCACTAGCTGGGCGGATGTAGGTGAGGGTGGACAGGAATCTCAGAAGTCAAGTAACTGGCTGGGAAAATGCCCAGAA